>QRDG01000150.1:3180912-3313239 GCA_012064385.1 Puccinellia tenuiflora
AGCAACGACGCGCACCAGGGCCGGCGCAAATACGTGACGCCAGGCCGAGAATATGATTCCGGCCACCGACCGGCGCCATTGACCAGGAGGCCTAGTCGGCGCCCCGACCAGAAGTGGCCTGGTCCGGGCCGGGACCATAGTCCGACTCAAACCGAGTTCCTCGACCGTGGGTATGCCGGACCAACGCGCACCGCTCCTTCCCGACAGACACGGACGGGACTGACCGGGACGCCCGCTCGGTTGGGCCCGGGGAGTAGGTGAAACAGATAAGGGAAAACGCTCAGGTCAACGCCGTACAGAGGACCGTACCTCACCATGCCCTGTGCCCGCGCCACATAGTGCGTTGTGCCATGTCAGGAGGACACTATGCTACCTGCCCATCACAACAGAGCATGAACAGGGATGGAGGGCGATGGCCATCCCGTACCCGACGACATGGGCAACCACAAGACTAGGCAGCGCCCGTACACCTTCTCTCTCTCCCTCTCTGACTTGTAAGGCCGACCTTAAACTATAAAAGGGGATACGCTCTCTCTTTCTCGACACACGCAAGATGTATGAGAAACCCCGTCACTCTCCTCCACTCGGACCAGAGCACGACCGGGTCTCGAACACCCTCCTCACTCACCCGTTTGTACCCCCACTGCAAACTTGAGCACCTGGGCTCAGCAATACAGTCGACCGACCGACCTCAAAACTGGATGTAGGGCCCGTTGCCCGAAGCAGTATAAATCCTGTGTCACGTGGGCTCTAGAGGGCCATGACGCTGTTGGAATTTACTAGTATTTACTAGCCCAAGATAAATTCAGAAATTCTCATTGGCACATTATTATATTTGTTAATTGGGAAAATTAATGAGTCATTGATTAATTAGTAACGGTCACGTTTATTACGGCCGTTTGTAATTCATTAACAGACACGGTTAATACAGCCGTTTCTGATTCACAACACGTTTATTGTGACCGTTTTTAATTTATAAACGGACGTGTTTAATACGGCAGTTTCTAAATCATAAACGGACGCGTTTATGAGGGCTGCTTTGACTCCCAACCTGCACTATATAAAACCGATCCAAGCCAATTTTGGCATATATACGCAACACATGGTCTTGCACCACCGTTCCAGAACCTTGCGCCGCTGTCTTCCAAGTCTTCTCCATCCCGTCTTCCGGCGTGCAACGGTTGAAGGGACAGTAGGCCTCCGGAACTCCGCCTCTTGTGATCCTGTACGGGAGAGGGGCGATCAGGTTTTTGGGGAGCGTACTCACGCGACTACTGGCATCAAGTTCTTCCCCAACGATGACTTCTTCCCGGACATCGGCAGTCTCTTCATCGACAGGTTTTTGGGGAGCGCACTCGCGCGACTACTGGCATCGAGTTCTTCCCCAATGACGACTTCTTCGCAGACATCGGCAGCCTCTTCATCGACGACATGGGTGACAACATCACGCCAATGCTTCTGCTGCTGCCGCACTATATGCATTCTTAATCTTCCTGTTTCATACTTTGCTGGAGTTTCTGCTTGTAGTAGTTGCTCTAGATTCGGTCTATTTAACTACTGTTTTGGTAGATCACATGATTAGTTTAATTCTGGTTATTCTAGTAATAATCTGTCTACTGTGTTCGCGAATTAAATCAACTGCTAAATTGCTTATATTTTCAACAATCCAAAAACCTGATTATAGGCAATTTGCATCGCCTGGCTTTCTCGCGTCAACGAAGCCATTTCCCTTCAAAGGGGTGCTTTACAAACGGTTTCGCATGAGAGCAGTTTACTGGTTCCAAAACAGTAACTGCTATGCCGCCATCAAAGGCAAGCTTGAGGGCGAGCTTACTCCTGAACAACAGGAGGCATATGACAGGCTCGATGCTCTTTTCAAGAGTGCCCTCCTCAGTATTCTTGACGACTCCATTGTGGACTCGTACATGTCATTTGATAACGGCAAGGACATGTGGGATGCGCTCGAGGCCAAATTTGGGGCCTCGGACGCTGGCAGCGAGTTGTATGTCATGGAGCAATTCTATGACTACAAGATGACTAATGAGGGTGCTGTTGTACAACAGGCTCATGAGATACAGTCACTCGCTAAGGAACTTGAGCACTTCAAGTGTAATTTACCGGACAAGTTTGTTGCCGGTGGCATTATCGCCAAGCTTCCACCTTCGTGGAGCAACTTTGCTACTTCTCTGAAACACAAGAGACAAGAGTTTTCCGTTTCGGATCTCATTGGGTCGCTTGATGTGGAAGAGAAGGCGAGAGCGAAGGATACACGTGCTTGAGTTGCCGAGGCTGGTTCTAGTGCCAATATGGTACAGAAGAAGAATTACCAGCAGCCCCACAAGTCCAAATTTAACAAGAGTAATGCTGGGGGTAAAGGCAAGTCTGATGGAAAGTTCAAGCCATCCCAGCCTACCAACTTTAAGAAGAGCAACAATAAGAAGCCGCGGAAGGGATCATGCCATGTTTGCGGTGATCCGAATCACTGGGCTCCTCGTTGTCCCAAACGCCTTGAGCTGCGCGAACAAGGAGAACAGCGGCAAGACTGCCAATGTTGTCATTGGTGACATTGAGATGAAGGAATCTGGGTACGGTATATTCCTACCATCCTTTCAGTTTGTCATTCTCCTGAATGGTTGATTTACATTGGTGCCAAAGTACATGTTTGTGCTGATGCTTCCATGTTTTCTTCTTACCAGGTCACAGGGACTTCTCCCGTGCTGATGGGAAATGGGTCACACGCTTCTATTCGAGGTGTTGGTACGGTGGATCTGAAGTTTACTTCAGGGAAGACCGTGCGCCTGAAGAACGTTCATCATGTGCCCTCCATCAATAAAATCTCGTCAGCGGATCGCTACTATGTCGAGATGGTTATAAGTTGGTTTTCGAGTCAAATAAAGTTGTAATATCTAAGTATGGACAATTTGTTGGTAAAGGCTATGAGTACGGAGGCTTGTTCCGCCTATCTTTGTCAGACTTTTGCACCAAAGTTATTAATCATATTTGCCATGAAATTTTGTCTAATGTCTGGCATTCACAACTTTGTCATATTAACTTTGGTAGCATGACGCGGCTAGCTAGTTTGGATTTAATTCCAAAATTCACCACTGTCAAAGCTTCCAAGTGTCAAGTATGTGTGCAAGCTAAGCAACCTCGCAAGTCCCATACGACTGCTGAGGCAAGAGACTTGGCACCGCTTAGAACTTATACATTCGGATCTCTGTGAGATGAATGGCGTGTTTACAAAAGGCAGAAAGAAATATTTCATGACGATTATCGATGACTCCACTAGATATTGTTATGTGTATCTTCTGAAATCAAAAGATGAGGCTTTGAACTTCTTTAAAATCTATAAAGCTGAAGCAGAGAACCAACTTGATCGGAAAATTAAATGATTAAGGTCTGATCATGGTGGAGAGTATTTCCCAATAAGTTTGATTCGTTTTGTGAGAAACATGGTATAATTCATGAGAGGACGCCTCCCTACTCACCTCAGTCAAATGGGGTGGCCGAAAGAAAGAACCGAACACTAACTGATTTGGTTAATGCCATGTTAGATACTTCGGGTCTCTCCAAGGCATGGTGGGGGGAGGCTTTATTGACAGCTTGTCATGTCCTAAACCGAGTTCCCATTAAGACGAAAACTGTTTCTCCATTTCAGGAATGGGAAAGGAAAAATACGAGACTCTCTTACTTTCGTACTTAGGGCTGTTTGGCGAAAGTCAATATACCAATTCCCAAGAAGCGCAAGCTTGGACCAAAAACCGTGGATTGTGTTCTTCTGGGCTACGCTTTTCATAGCGTTGGTTATTGATTTTTGGTAGTAAAATCTGAGGTACCCGACATTAATGTTGGTATGATTATGGGGTCGAAGGATGCGACTTTCTTTGAGGATATCTTTCCCATGAAGGATATGCCTAGCTCATCAAATCAGGAGATACCTACTACATCTAGTCAGGAATTGGCTGTTATTCCTGATCCTACCATTTCGATAGAACACACTGATAATCCTGTGGAGGATGACAATGAAGTTCCCTGTTAGGAGCAAGAGACAGAGGACTGCAATGTCCTTTGGTGATGATTTCATTGTGTACCTTGTGGATAACACACCCAGTACCATTTCAGAAGCTTATGCATCTCTTGATGCTGACTACTGGAAGGAAGCTGTCCTTAGCGAGATGGATTCCATCTTGGCTAACGGAACCTGGGAAGTCACTGATCGTCCTTATGGGTGTAAACCTGTAGGATGTAAGTGGGTGTTCAAGAAAAAGATTAGGCCTGATGGTGAGAAGTACAAGGCGCGGCTTGTGGCCAAGGGTTATACCCAGAAAGAAGGTGAAGACTTCTTTGACACTTACTCACCTGTGGCTAGACTGATCACGATTCGTGTGCTACTTTCGTTGGCTGCCTCACATGGTCTTTGTAACACCTCAAAAATCCAGTATTGATTTTAGTGGTGTTTTCTCACACCGGAATTTTTTTTTCTTTTATTAAATGACTTTCTTAAATATTTTGTGGATGATCTTGACATTGGTTTTGTTCTCTCTAAAATTTCCCATGATCCGCGAACCTCATCCACCACTCTCGACAATTCCGTGCTTAGGATTTCCCTCGAAAATCCTAGCCCTCCGTGATGATCTTTTAATCCCGGTTATTTCCACTCATCAAAGGGATGTCGTTTTACCTCGCCAATAAAATTCCACCAAAAATACCGGAGCACTCCCTTGTACAATGAAAGCCAACCCATGCAAAAATATTTCGTACTCCAGTCCAATATTTCCAATTTCGGAGTTAACTGTTAAACGTCAGTCCTGATCCCAAATTTATTCAGTCCACCTAGGAACCTCTGAAAATTCTCATAATTTAGGAAGATGCATATTTTTTGTATTTCCTACACTTCTCCTGTTGAACCTAAACTCATTCGAGCAATATTTGACCCACTTCCGTTTGTAAGCCGAAAATTGATGCCGGTACGCGGCTTAGCGGACATATTACCAAAACCCCGTTTCTAGATATCCAATTGAATCCAAACTTCTTGGACACCCTCCTTATACCAAATGTAGGCAGTGGTGAAATTTTGGGATTTTTTCTGAGAAGGGCAAGACCCCTGTCTCTTCATCTAGCACCTTTGTATGTGTTAGCTCTTCGAAAACTTTTGTGTTGCGAAGTGTGGAGTTGTTTCTGAGTGTGTCCTGTGTGGTCGAGTTGGTCTTGTCCTTGTAAACCCAGTGGTGCAATCCGTTTTCCGTTTGGACCTCCGAGTCACCGGGGACGCACGATGCCGCTCGCGTCGCGCTCTGGACGTCGCGTACAGACATTTTGGCGTGACCTAAACTCGCTTAGCCTAAACCTGCTTAGCCTAACTCGCCGTCACAGTGCAGCCTCGTGCGACACTGTGCCTCCAGCACGGCTGCCTCATCCCCTCCTCCTTCTTATCCCTTCCCTGTAACCAGTGCAACGTCAGCCGTGACCTCGCCAAGCCATCAATGGCCGCAACCATTGGCGGACGCAGGGGGCGGGCCGGGGGGGCCGTGGCCCACCCAGAAATCTGGGGAATTTTTTTTATACCCTTAATCTTCAGTTCAGTCCAATTAGGCCTATGGGCCATGGCCTTTTCCATAGTGCGTGTGTTGCTCTGGAAGAAGCACCAGCAACCCAGCGTCCCAGCGTGCGTCAGTGCGTGTGCCTGGACTCTGAGAGCAAACGGGGAAGAAACGAAGACCTAGCTGCAGCGGCGGCTGGCCGGCTGCCCCTCCGTCCAAGCCGCTGGCTCCGACCTCCCAAGCTCCCGCCGGCCGCCTCCCGCCTAGATCCGCCTCGCCCTCGCCGGCTCGCCCGCCGCTGCCTCCTCTACTCCCGCGTGGCCGCGTCCAGCGCTCGGCATCCTGCTCCCTAGCGGCTACCTCGACCTCGAATCCTCGCCGGCGCTCGGCCGCTCGCCGGTGAGACGCAGAGTAGGAGCTCCAGTGCTCCACTGCTCCAGCATCAGCAGTTCAGCAGGTATGCAATGTGCTCCTTTTTGCAACTTTTCCTCTATGTGCATTTACCGAACAAGTGAACTGTGAGCAATTCTGCAATTGTCTTATTTATTTGTGACTAAATTGGTAGTTGCTACTTTCTATAATTGATGATTTTAGTTTATAAATGTCAAGCAATTATCTAATTGATTGTATGTTTGTATTGTAATTGTAGAATTTATTATGAAGAGAGATAGCCAGATTGCATCACTTTTTCGGAAACATGAAGCAAAGAAGATTGCGCCTTCTCCATCACCGTTGGTGGTAGATGATGAAACTGAAGGTGTAGAGGGGATATTGGTGACAGTCCAATCCGAGATTGAGAGTGAGACTGAATCTGAAGATGCAACACCACCATCGCCCCAACAACCGAGTGCAAGGTCATATGATGCACAGTTTCTTCCATATGATCCAGGAGAAAGGATTTCCATATCAACATATAATGTTAATGATCAAGATGATGTTCGGAGATCATATATTGGAAAAGGTCCATGCCAACCATTTGAACATGATTTCCCAACAAGAAAAATCCAGGGTAAAAACCGACACTTCAACTTTGTTTGGTTCACGACCTATCATTGGCTAGAATATAGTATTGGAAAGGATGCTGCATTTTGCTTTGTATGTTATTTGTTTAAAGAGAGGTCCAATGGGGGTCCTAGAGGTGATGCATTTGTTAAGAATGGCTTTAGAGATTGGAAAAGACCCGAAGCATTTAAGAAACATGTGGGTGGTGTTCGTAGCATTCACAACCAAGCTCAAGAGAAGTACAGCTTATTTATCACACCCAACACCAAAATTGATAATGTTATTGTGAAGGTGTCTAACAAGGATCTACTTCTTTACAAGACTAGGCTAACTTATTCCCTTAGATGCTTGAGGTTTCTTTTGAATCAAAGATTGGCATTCCGTGGACATGATGAGAGTGAAGAATCAAGCAATAGGGGGAACTTTATTGAACTTCTAAAATGGCTTGCTGAAAGTAATGAAGAAGTTGATAAGGTTGTTTTGAACAATGCTCCTGGAAATTGCATCTTGAACAGTCCTAGGATACAACATGACATTATTGAATGTTGTGCGGGAGAAACTACTAAACTAATTATTGAAGATGTTGGTGGCGACCACTTTGCAATTCTAGCTGATGAGTCTAGTGACATGTCTCACAAAGAACAACTTGCTCTTTGCTTGCGTTATGTTGATAAATTTGGAAGAGTATGTGAGAGGTTTCTTGGAGTAGTTCATGTTTCCGATACTACTTCATTGTCACTTAAGGTTGCAATTCTATCCTTGCTAAAAGATCATCATTTGACTCCCACTCAACTTCGTGGGCAAGGATATGATGGGGCTAGCAACATGAAAGGGGAGATTAAGGGATTGAAAACATTGATCATGAAAGAGTCACCATGTGCTTATTATATCCATTGCTTTACACATCAACTTCAATTGGTTCTTATTGCCGTGGCAAAGGATAATGAAGCATGTGTGTGGTTTTTTGATCATGTTTCTTACTTGTTCAATATTATTGGAGTTTCCTGCAAGCGTCATGATATGCTTCGAGATATTAGAGCTCGAAAGGTTTTGGAAGCACTTGAAATGGGTGAAATTGAAAGTGGAAGTGGATTGAATCAAGAAATGGGTTTGTCTAGACCCAGTGATACTCGGTGGGGTTCTCATTTTAGGACCATTTGCCACATTCTTGATATGTACCCCACAATCCTCGAAGTGCTAGTAAGGATTGGAAAAGATCCTTCACAAAAGAGTGAGTGGACAAGAATACGTGGAGTTGCCTCGGCCTTTGAATCATTTGACTTTGTTTTCAACCTTCATTTGATGATTGTTATTCTTGGCTACACAAATGACTTGTCTAAATCTTTGCAAAAGAGGGATCAAGATATTGTTAATGCAATGGGGCTTGTTGGTTTGGCAAAAGATCAAATGAAACGGTCTCATGGATGGGAGGGATTTCTTGCAAAGGTGACATTGTTTTGCAACAAACATGGCATTGAAGTTCCTTCACCGAATGATCAATATGTGGCTCATGGAAGATCTCATCGGTATTATGAAATACAAACAAATGATGACCGTTATAGAAGAGAAGTATATCTTGGTGTTGTTGATCAAATTATTCAAGAGCTTGACAATCGGTTTGATGAGGTTAATATGGAGTTGCTTATTTGCATGTCCGCTTTGAATCCATTGAATTCATTTGCTTCTTATGATGCACAAAAGGTAATGCGACTTGCCCAATTCTACCCCAATGACATATCAAGTGTGGAGTTGATAAGACTCGAGTTCCAACTTGAAACCTTTATTGAAGATATGAGAAAAGATGATAGGTTCAAATGTGTAAATCATCTCGGTGAGCTCTCTACAATGCTTGTTGAAACAAAAAAGCATCTTGTTTATGATTTGGTCTACTTACTTCTCAAATTGATATTGATCTTGCCGGTGGCAACAGCGAGTGTTGAAAGAGTATTTTCGGCAATGAGTCTAGTGAAAAACAAGTTAAGAAATAGTATTGGTGATGAGCTCTTGAATCATTGCTTAGTGACATTTATTGAGCGAGAAGTGTTCTTGGAAGTGAGTGAAGATGACATAGTTGAAACGTTCATGAAAAAGCGAGAGCGTAGAGTTCCCAAATGATAGTGATCTAATTTTTTATTTATCTATATTTCATCATGTAAGACTTTATTCATGTGTTTGAACTATTTTGCATTGATATCACGCACATTTAAACATATGTATTGATCTAAAGTGTCATTGTGTTATTTATATCCTTTATTTGACAACTTTGAATCGTTTTGCCAACTTTTTTTAAAGTGTGCCCACCCTCAAATATTTTCCTGCGTCCGCCACTGGCCGCAACGGCCACCACCTAGCTCTCCCTCCACCCCTTTATAAGGAGACCCCAAGCCCTCCCCTGGCTGCTGCACCCCACTCCTCTCCTCTTCCTCTGCACTTGCGCCACTTCCCTCCGCAACCAGTCCAACTAGAGGAAACCGAGGCGAACGCGAGTTTCGGCCGAAGCTCCGCGAGCTCGTGTTCGTTGTGCCCGACACCCCGACAGCCTCCCCCAGCTACCCAGGACCCTCCCGTGGGCGCGGTGCTGCACCACGGCCTTGCCACAGTGGCCGGCCGGCCTCGCCATGGCCAGTGCTCGGTGAGCTCGGGGCCCCGCCGCCCGAGGCCTTCCCCGCCCCTGCCCGCACTTCTCCTGGTCGCGGTGGAGCGCGGGAGACTCTCCCCGTCCTCGCCTTGCCCAGCCGGGCTGCCCATCGCCGGCGGTGGCCGCGTCCCGTGCGTGCTCGCGTATCTCGTGCAGGAAGAACACGCTATAGTGTTCTGATTGTTCAAAACATGCTAGCTTTAAAGGTGAGCGGCGGATAGTTATTTTTCGCTCGCCATTTTCTCTCAAACCACAGCTCCTATTGGAGCGATTCAAAATTCTAAATTCCTATCTTTGCGAGATCTGTCAAATGGTATGGATTTCACATTTTTCCAGTATATCTTCTGGGTAGCACATTTTATGTGCGATACCATCCCGGCGACGCGGTGTAGGGCTATCGGTGCCCGAGTCCGCGACGTCTTCACTTCATCGACGAACCGGAGTACAACTACATGACCCCGAGGCAAGCTAACCACTTGCTATGAGCCCAGTATATTTTATCTCGCTATGTCTTGCTTGCTAGTCGATGTTGACGTTGGTTCCGGTGATTTCATGTGTATACTCGCATGCTTTGTTTATTTCGAGCTTAGATAGCAACGCCATGTTTTATTCCAAGTATAGATAGTGCTGCCATGTTTCTTTCATCATCCATGTATGCATTAGAATGACGTGTGAATTAATTGTGCGCCTCGCACTTGCGTGGCGTTGTCGAACCCTCTAAATAAACAACTATAAAACATGCGTTCCTATGATTGTTTGCTTCTTCTTCTTCGCCGAGGTGAGGACCGGACGAATGTCGTCTTATGATCCTCGGAGTTGGGGGCATTTGCCAAAAGAGTTATTTTCTTCTTCTCCCTCCGTCAAACGTGGTTGGCGTAAGCCCGCCTGGACTGCGACGCTTGGGACATTTGCTTTCCATTTGGTTCTTTTTGCCAAGATTGCTAACACCACGTCGAGATAACCCTCGAGTGGAATGGATGCTTTCTTTCTTATGAATACTTTTCGGTTCATTGCTTGGAGGCTACATGCATGCCTCACCAACTTTGTAATTGATCTACGATGACACCGGCTGGAGGAACCGCCACAGTCATCCGTTTGAAACACTATGTTATAATTTGTAGTTGATCTGTGGTGGCGCTTGTCGGCGGAATCGCCGCGATAGTCACCCGGTCGACGCAAACCAACTAAACTATATTTTGTAGTTGATCTGTGGTGGCGCTTGTCGGCGGAATCGCCGCGATAGTCACCTGGTCGACGCAAACCAACTGTGTTATATCAAACAAACCATTGCTTGGAAATATGATGTTGCTAATGTCTTGTTGTTTGATGATATACTATTTTGATATTGTGATTGTTGTGTTGGACTAATCCCCTGTTGTTTGGACTTGTATGATGAACTTGATTAAATGAAACACCCCTCCAAACGTCGATAGGGTCAGTCCATGGTGCCACTAATCTGAACATTGAAAGCACTGCCACTGTCGCTCACATGGGCGGGCCTTGACCTACGTAACCTATTGAGCCTCCTTTGATGCTACCATTTTGGCAAGTCTAGTCGGTTACCTTTGTGGTCGGGGCCAGTCTTGTGAAGGTTCCGGAACTAGGCGTGGCTCATCTGTTGGGGGCGTGCCGGATTCATTTCGTCATAAGACACAGAGTTGTGTCGGTAGCTATACAGGGAGTGTCTTGGTAGCGTGAACGGTCAGGTGAGTGTATCTTGCTGAGTTCGTCCTAGGGGTGAAATCCTAAAGTACCGGCTCAGTGTGGTGCACTTAGATGGGTGGTATCTGCAACCTCTCGAGAGTGTCAATCTAGCAGCTACCCTTGTTCCTGGGTTATGGAACAACAGTTCAGTGTCGGTCACATTGTGTGTCTTTGTCGAGTCCGGAGGTTAAACATAAGTATTGTTGAAAGAAAGATGAACAACCTGATTTCACTAAATGAACAAATAAGATGATGCAGGGAATGTTGCTTGAGTTGTGGATGGTTACCGTGTTTAAGGATGGCGGTGTGATCGTTGGGAGCCTAGAGTTAGGCCTGAGCCAACATCAACCGTGCATGCTCAGAGTGGAAAGATGAGGCCAGTGGGCCTAGCAGTGATCACAGGTGCTGTTTTGTATATTATTTGGTACCAACTGGTACACTCGTCTACCGTCACTGGTAAGCTCGTTGTATGATTGCCGGTGCACGATCCAACCCCACCTGGCTTGGACTCTGTACTGTGATTTAATCAACGAGGTTAAGGATTTCTTATCTCACTGTTTTGTGATGAAGGATCTAGGAGTGGCTGATATTATCTTGAACATCAAGCTGCTGAGAGATGGTAATGGTGGGATTATACTGCTTCAGTCTCACTATGTGGAAAAGGACTTGAGTCGCTTCGGGTATGACGACTGCAAGCCTTCGCCGACACCATATAATCCTAGTGTGTTGCTTCGAAAGAATCAACAGAGTGCTAGAGATCAGCTGAGATATTCTCAGATTATTGGCTCGCTTATGTATTTGGCTTGCTCCACGAGGCCTGACATCTCTTTTGATGTGAGCAAGTTGAGCCGGTTTGTTTCTAATCCGGGAGATAATCATTGGCATGCTCTTGAGAGAGTTATGCGTTATTTAAAAGGCACTGCGAGCTATGGAATTCACTATTCCGGGTATTCAAGGGTACTGGAGGGTTATAGTGATTCAAACTGGATCTCTGATGCTGATGAGATTAAGGCCACGAGCGGTTATGTGTTTACACTCGGTGGTGACGCTGTTTCTTGGAAGTCTTGCAAGAAGACCATCTTAACGAGGTCAACTATGGAAGCAGAACTCACAGCATTAGACACAGCCACTGTTGAAGCAGAGTGGCTTCGTGAGCTTTTGATGGACTTACCTGTTGTTGAAAAACCAATACCCGCTATCCTTATGAACTGTGATAATCAAACTGTGATAGTCAAGATTAAAAGTTCAAAGGATAATTTAAAGTCATCAAGACATGTGAAGAGGAGATTGAAATCTGTCAAAAAATTGAAAAACTCCGGAGTTATTGCATTGGATTATATCCAAACGTCTAAGAATTTGGCAGATCCCTTCACAAAGGGTTTATCACGTAATGTGATAGATAGTGCATCGAGGGAGATGGGTTTGAGACCCACAGTATGAGTTGTCCACAGTGGTAAACCACTCTATGTGATCGGAGATCCCGTGAAGTAGAAGTGGGTGACAAGCTGTTGGACAGCTGAGAGGAGAGTATCCTTATATTTTTACTATCCCACTCCGTGAAGATGCAATACTCTCCTGATCTGCATGGCAGGTTGATATTTATCTTAATGTGTTCCAAGCGGCTTACTTTTATAAGCGGAGATGTTGTCCTGCAGAGCATCTCTTGAGGAATACACCTATATGAGTATGACTATTAAACGTCGCAGTCCGTGAGAGTTGGGTGCTCTTTAATAAACTCATGAAAGGTCTTGGAGTATGACGCATAAGCTCCACCCGCGGGGAAGCCTGGCGGCAGCCCAGAATCGGTCAAGGGCTTGTGTGAATCTAGTTCGGAGCAAACTTGTAGTTCAAGGCATAGTCCACTATCCAAGTTGTGATCTAGTGTAGCATAAGTTTCTAAGTGGAAGTTCAACTTAACAGTCTCCACTGAGTACCGGTATATAAAACAATGTTTTGGAACTGAATGATGAGATATGAGCCAATGAGACTTTGTGGGGAATTGTTGGAATTTACTAGTATTTACTAGCCCAAGATAAATTCAGAAATTCTCATTGGCACATTATTATATTTTGTTAATTGGGAAAATTAATGAGTCATTGATTAATTAGTAACGGTCACGTTTATTACGGCCGTTTCTAATTCATTAACAGACACGGTTAATACAGCCGTTTCTGATTCACAAACACGTTTATTGTGACCGTTTTTAATTTATAAACGAACGTGTTTAATAGGCAGTTTCTAAATCATAAACGGACGCGCTTATGAGGGCTGCTTTGACTCCCAACCTGCACTATATAAAACCGAACCAAGCCAATTTTGGCATATATATACGCAACACATGGTCTCGCACCACCGTTCCAGAACCTTGCGCCGCCGTCTTCCAAGTCTTCTCCATCCCGTCTTCCGGCGTGCACCGGTTGAAGGGACAGTAGGCCTCCGGAACTCCGCCTCTTGTGATCCTGTACGGGAGAGGAGCGATCAGGTTTTTGGGGAGCGCACTCGCGCGACTACTGGCATCGAGTTCTTCCCCAACGACGACTTCTTCCCGGACATCGGCAGCCTCTTCATCGACAGGTTTTTGGGGAGCGCACTCGCACGACTACTGGCATCGAGTTCTTCCCCAACGACGACTTCTTCCCGGACATCGGCAGCCTCTTCATCGACGACATGGGTGACAACATCAACGCCAATGCTTCTGCTGCTGCCGCACTGTATGCATTCTTAATCTTCCTGTTTCATACTTTGCTGGAGTTTCTGCTTGTAGTAGTTGCTCTAGATTCGATCTGTTTAACTACTGTTTTGGTAGATCACATGATTAGTTTAATTCTGGTTATTCTAGTAATAATCTGTCTACTGTTTTCGCGAATGAAATCAACTGCTAAATTGCTTATATTTTCAACAGACGCCGCCCCCTCTCACGTTCGTGGGGATGGCGGGCTATGCCACCACCTCCTTCCACGACCTCTGCGATGAAGAGCACCTCCTTCCACGACCTCTGCGATGAAGAGGTCGAAAGCGACGGCTCCAGCAGCGGCGACATTATGGCATCTAGCCATCCTCTGTCCCAGGAGTGCGCCATGGCGGACGCCCCGGGACAGCCACCGGAGGTGGTGGAGTCCTAGCAGACTCACACCCCCCGGACATAGATAAGCATATAGATAGGACTGTTGGCTGTCCATCACATATATGTTATGTTAAGGAATAATATCAACATAGATAATCGATCCTTTTTTTTTGTGATAGACAGATGTGCACACATATATGGAGCTGTACATGCCTCGATCACGCCTGCATGAGTGAAGCCAGGGGCGAACCAGATTCGGACATCATCCACAAAAGATGAGCTACCAATACAATGCTACTCCGTATAAAATAGGACGTGGGGGACAAATCCGGAATTGATTAGCGCGTGCTAGAAACGAGTAACTGAAATAATAATTGCCTTGACGAGAAAAATAAGTAGAAACTAATTACGAAACATATTTTTTTTCTCTGGTGTGGTGCAAGTCCAAATTAATCGACCTGGCGTTGCCGAGTTCTTCATGTACGTACGGTGGAAAGCTAAGCTAGCTCAGTGGTTGAGAGTGGCGAGCTAGCTAACCTCGATCGAGTAGGAAATACACGGTCCGGCCACGACTCCACGTACTAGCTAGTATTAGCAAAGCAAAGCTAGCTAGCTCACTGCAGGAAAGCCACAATTAGACGCCGACGGCCGGATTATGCATCTTGGCTAAGGCGAAAGCAGGCGTTGTTTTGGGGTGGCGCCTCCGCGACTAAGCTGTCCGTTTCCCTCGGGCAGTGGAATCGTGGGCTGAGGTCCGTGCGGTCAAAAAACGATGGGTTCTTGGGGGGGGGGATGCGCCCTGTGTCGGTGACTCAGATCCATCTGAGTGCCCACGGCTGGTTAGCTCTCACGCTCATTAACCCTTCCTGAGAGAGTTAAGCCCCCACGGGTGCAATAAAACGGATAAAGCTTGGGAAAAGTTATTTACTTTCAGAGATTTACAAAGTATGCGAAACACAGTTCCGTTTCCTGGTGTCGCCCTATCTGTTTTCAGGACCGGTTGTCATCCTCGCGGGAAAGGTGCTCCATGATTTCGTCCACCTGGCGGGTCACCTCGGGGTCGGCTAGCATGTCGGGGGTGAGACCCTCCAGGTCGGACAAGGAAGGAGGCGGCTGGTGGCGCCGCCGAAGGGCCGCGACGAACTGGGTGGCCACCTGCCGGGCGGCAACCCTCCCTTCCTGGAGGGTGACACTGCTCACGCTATCCCTAAGGCCGCTAATGCGCGAGGCCAAGAGCTCCAAGAACGATGGGTAGCACCGGAGGGAGTAGGAGCGCTCCGTCGGAGGGGCAGGCAGGCCCCTCACCTTCAGCGTCGCCAGCCCTTCTACGATCTTCACGACCCAGGAGTGCATCTGGAGCAGGATCTTGTCGGTCTCCCGCCGATGTCGACGGAAGTCATCCGCCTCTTTGGCCTGCGCTTCCTTGGCCTTTGCCAGGCCCTCTTGTGCCTCTTTGAGCTGGTTGGACGTCTTCTCGTGGCGGTCCCATGCGATCTGGGCCTGCGACTTGCTCGTCTCCGCGATCGCCAGGCTTTCGGCGAGCTTCTTGGCCTCGTCTTGGCGCATGATGGTCATACGCTTGGCAGCTTCATCCCGGAACTTTACCGCGTCCTCCAGGTTCTTGATCTTCTTCTCCAGCTCAAGTCGATGAGCTCCTGCTTTCTTATTGAACTCCTCGGCCGCGGCCAGGGCCTTTTTCTGTGTGTCGATGGTGGCCAACTGGGCCGCTATCCTCGACGCTTGGCCGTCTTGTTCCTTTCGGATCCTCTGGATATCCTCTCGGGTTTGTTCCCGGCGTTTCTTCTCGTGGGCAAGGTCCTCCTTCAGTCTTGAGATCTTGAGATCCCTTGACCGGATGGCCTCGTCCTTTTCTCGGATGGTCTTCTCCATCGCCGCCTCCACCTCCATGCGACTCCACCCCTCCACATTCAGCATCCCCTGCTCCAGGCGATCCTCGTCGAGGACCGCTCTGGCTTGGTACGCCTCCTCCACTTCGAGGAAGGCCTTCTTTTGAGCTTCGAGCTCACGGAGGCGCTCCTGCAGTTTCTTCTGCTGGTTGGACAATCTCTGCTCCCGGGCGTTGAGTAGCTCTTCTTCTATCGCCACCCGCTCCTCACGGGCTCGCATGACCTCCTCCCCGGAGGAGGATGACGGCTCCTGCTGCTTGAGTTCGGCCTTCGCGAAGGCCAGGAACTCCTTGACGTTGGGAAACGTCCGCGTAAACACCGGCTTCGGGCTCGCCGTCTGCTGCTCAGGCTGGGGGCTCGCGGGCCTCGACGGATGTGCGTCCCCGGACGCTTGCTCAGCCTCTACGCTGGGGTTGGACCGGTCCGCTGGGGGCTCAACATCATCTTTGCCCCCGGTGCGGTTCTCCGATCCGTCGGTGTTGACTTCAGGGCGGGCCGCTGGGGACTCGACGTCGCCATCGTCCTCAGCGCGGTCCCCCGCCTCGGTTTCTGCATCAATAAACAAAGTGTTAACCCCTAGGAACCATCCGGTCCCCTGGGAACAACAGTGGCAGCTCCGGGTAAACTTTACCTGGAAGTAGCGCCGAGGCTCCCGGGTCCCGACCCGGGGGCGCTCGCTCCTGCTCACGATCAGGTGACGGCCGGGCCGCCGGAGATGGCGACCCCACGCTTCCTGCCTCCGGGGACCCTGCCCCCGGAGAGGTTCTGCTGGAAGGCGGACGCTCCTTTGCGGCAGCCGCGGAGCTTTCCGTCCGCAGCTTCCCCTGCTTCGACATCATCTTCAACGCGGACGCGCTTCCGGGAACCCTCGGACCCGAAGGACCTGCAGCGCACCCGCGATGGTCAGGACCGTCGCGGCCCCTGGCAAGCAAGGAAAGATCGAGGTGGGTGCCGGAGTTACCTTCGGGCCCGCTTCGTGCTGGAGAAGCCCCACCGCTTCCCCACAAGATCTTCGAAGGGGTCCGGCATCGACACGCTCTCGTCGGCTTCGTCTTCGGGAGCTATCGGGGGCGGAAGGTTTTCACTTTCTCCCCCTGATTTCTGCCCCGTAAGCGGATTTGGAGGAGCTGGCCGCCCAGGGGGTGGCTCTACCCCAGCGTCCTCATGTCCCGCGGGCGTCTCCCCCTCCCCTTGGGGGGACGCGGGTGGAGGGGTGCGTCCCTGCTCCGTCGGGCCTTCCTCTTCCTCGTCCTCGGCATCAAAGACCTCGGGTTCGTCAGGCGAGAAGTTCCCGTATGGCAGCTCTGCTGTCATCCAGGACCTCCCGCAGACTGTCGCCCGAGGCACCGGAAGCGGATCCAAGAACTCGGTGCCTTGGAGTCCGTAAGCGTTGCACTCCGGCATGAGAGGCACTGCATCCCCTCTTATGACTCAGTCAAGCAACGAGAAATCTCCCACTTGAAGGTCGTACTGCGCCCCTGGCAGTAGAAAGCGCATCTTCCCCTTCAGCATCTCCGGTGATGCGCGGGACCCAGTCTCCTGCCGGGACTCCCACAATGGGCGGGGCCTACGCTGCAGAGGAGCAATCCTCCTCCGCACGAAGTCTCCGACAATCATGGCGCCTGTCACTTGACTGTTCCGAAGCTCCTCGAACTTCTTGACAATCGGCAGAAGGGCCTCGTCTTGGGCACTGAAGTCTTTCGAGTTGGCCAAACTCTCGGCTGGAGCAGTTGGCACCAGAAGATGAGGGCTGGTGCTGCCCGCTTGCAAGAAGTACCAATTCCGCCTCCAGTCTCCCCAGTCAGGGTGGATCTTGGCGCTCTTGGCGCTCGGATACTGGCTCGAGTTCTCCTGCTTGAGGCAGAAGGACACCCCACCTACTATCCATCTTGATCTTCCTCGTCGAGGCATGAAGAAGTGTCGGAACAATGCCACGGAGGGCATTACCCCGACGAACGCTTCACAAGCATATGCGAATGTTGCCAAGGTCTGCACCGCGTTCGGGTGCAGGTGAAGCATGTGCAGCCCGAACGCTTCCAGGACTGCCAAGAAGAAATCAGAGAAGGGGGGAAGCAACCCCACCACCGAGAAATCATGGAACATCACCACCTCCCCATCTCGTAGGGGGCTCGCCCCCGATGAACTCTTTTCTTAGCATCTTGCGGATGGCGGCAATCTTTTCCTCGCTGGCGAACGCACTCGGGTCGTACAGAGCTTGCGTCACTCTCGGTGGGGGAGGATCGATTCGGGCGGGCCCCGTCGCCGCCCTCTTCTTCCCACCGGTTCGCTTCTTCGCAGCTGGCTTCGCTTACCTGGGCGCCATGGGCAGGCGAGGGGAACTGATCTACGGTGTGCTGCGAAAGGATGAAGACGAAGTGCTTTCCGGCGGCGCTTCGAGATCTCTGTGTCTGGGAAGGAGTAACGGCTACAGTTCCTTGGAACCGTGGCTTATAAGGCTCTCCACGCATTGCTTCGCGGTCCCACCTTCCCGGCCGGTGCGGAGTCTGAGGAGGCATTCCGTTCGATCGTCTCCTCCCGTTGGATTCAAGGCGAACGTTGGCGATCCGCGCGGATCGCAACGATCGAGAAGACCCGTGGGGCGCGCGCCTCCGTGGTGCGCGGCCCTGACGGACGGGACAAGACGTTCAAGACCTGACGCCGGGGACCCACTTTGACTCTTTTTGGTCATAGCCCCGGCGGCAGAAGAGCGTGGCCGCCGGGACTATGCCCGGGGGCTACTGTCGCAATAGTGGAACATGGGGTTCCCCTGATGCGGTCAAAGTGGGTACACCGCATGTGGGCGCACCAAGAAGGCACTCAAGGCCAAGGCACAAGACTGGCAGATGGGCCCCCCATTTGCCTCACGGCGCCCCGGCGCATGCGGCATCGACAACCAAGACAAGAGACTCGGGGACCCTCCGGGGCCCCCTCGACCCGGAAGCAGGCGTGGAGGTCCAGGGGACCCGACGCCCGGCAGGAGGCCAGGCTCATTCCCGGGAACCAACCACCCGCGCGCGATGAGGATAAGTTTGCCAGCCCCGGCTGGAAGCTCCTAGAAGACTTGGGCGCCAAGAAGACGAAGGCGCCAAAGGGGGGCAGAGGCAGAAAAGCTGTCAGCCTCTGTCTGCCCTCCCTGGAAAAGGTGGGAGGACTCACCTACCCCCTCTGAGAAGAATACTTGGACGAGAGGAGGCCACATCGCCTCCTAAAGGAGAACCCGGAGGGGTTTTCCCGCCAAAACCCCTCCGGCCCCAAGGGTGCACCTGTGGTATCCCCTTAGCCTATAAAAGGAGGGCCGAGGCACCCAGAGGGGGAGGGGAGAGAAAGGGAGGAGAAGAGAAGGAGGAGAAAGGAAAGAGAACCGAAGGAGAACACACGCCAATTGGAGGCTAGGCTAGGTAGCGCACGAGTTAGCTTAGACGAGAGGTGATCTCCTCCGGGTCAGGATCTGCTCGTCTTCAACCTCTAGCCAACACCTCCCGGGTTCTCACCCGCATCCACCGTTGTAAAGCTACACCATGATATACCTCTCAATCCAAACATGCAGGAGTAGGGCTGTTAGCCTCCGGGCGGCCTGAACCTGGGTAAACTCCCTGTGTCTCTGTGATGCTTGCTAGCACGTAGATCTCGAGCGTAGACGAAGCCCCCGGGTGGAAGACGTTCCTCAGCCTCCTTCGCGCCCCATACCGAACCTAAAAAGGGGTTATCCTTTACTCCCGGTGTCCGTGATCCAAGACACGACAAGTACCCATCTCGCCCGCGGCGTCCATGCCTCCCGCGCTCACGAGCCATCGCTTTCTCCATCTCCGAGCAAACCGGCTGCGGGAACCCCGTGGACCTCTCCACCATAGCCGTATCCGGCATTTCCCCTCTAGCGAGTCAGAGCGAAATGGCACACGGTTGTAACACTAAAACTGAAAAAAGAAACAGAGATGTGTTCCTCCACCGATATCCCCGATGGGAGATGGCCGCCCTCGCCGCCGGCTGTCTCCCCCCTCGCGCATCGCCACCGCATCCGACGCCGCCTGCGCGGGCTGCGCCGCCGACAAATCCCTCTCCGGTATAGCTCCGCCTCTCCACGACACCACACGCGACACGATATGAAAATTCAAAAATTAAGGGGGAACTCGGAGAAATGAGAGCGGTGAGGGACACGTCGACTCAACGCGTCGGAGTCAAAGCACTGACCGAGCCAAGATTCGTGAAACTGATTGAACAGTCCACAAAGTAGCTGTTTCTCAATTACAAAACAGATAGCTGTTTTATAGGAAATCTGTTCATTTTTTTCTTATTACTAGATTCAGTTTTCTCATGGTTTTTATTTCGTTTTAGTTTTTTCAATTCATAAGTGGCTTCTTTTCCTGCTCCAGGTTGGGGAGCAATTTGGGCGGCTAGTGATGTTCACTTCTGTAAAATGACAGTGAACTGGTGAGGTTGTGATTTGGCGAAGGTTGTCCCGACCGTATGATCACCAGACGGGGAGGCTGCTATGTGCACGGAAGGGAAAGCTTTTTGGCGTCGCTGGTAGCCTGGTACTGGAAGAGAAGTTCGCTGATGAGGCGAGGAATAATAACCGAAAGTAGTAGTGTTGTCTAACAAACGACGACTAGCTAGCTAGCTATGTGGTCGCCTCGGACACGGTAGTGTTTCGATACGCTGTTACGAGAGAGATGTAATGCTGAGCTGCACAATTGAACTAGATCATGTAGGCGCGCGTTGCCGCGCCCGTCAATTAGATAAATAGATTGTTAGGACTGGATGCAATTGAAGTGTTGAACCATGATGGCCTATGTTATCTTGCAATTCACAAATTTGATACATCAACTAAAGATAAATGTGTAGCAAGTACTGTATACTATCATCCATTTAAAATGAAGAAAGATACATCAGTAAACAATGAACAACCACTACATCTGGTTCTGGAATAATCATGCATGTGTGAGAATAAACTTTTGAAGGACATGGAAAGAATCATATGATACATGTTAAATGAATGTTCCTTTCCTTTTTGTTCTTCAATTCATGAAATCATGATCAACCAGGACACGTAATTGGATCTTTCAGGACATCAAATCTAACCCACCCGTACCTTTCCCACAACCTCCTCTCTGCTGCAAAATACACATAACATATAACGAAAGCCAATATATTCACATAGAGCCTCATATACAATAGAATTCATAAACTCCTTATATTTTCTTGAACGGACATTAGGAACCAAGCAGATATGTTGTGGTTCTCTGATGAACTCAACAGGTCAAGATCAGACGTTACTTGCATGTTGAGTAGAAAGGATTGACGGAGTATAATCTCAAACAGACTCAAGAATGGCAAACTACCCGCCGGCTCACCACAACTTTTCCCCAAGAACTCTTTAATTTGTATATGTTATGTATCCGTCCACGAGTTGAGCTATTGACACAAAAAAAAATTGCAAACACCCCAATCTCTAAACTTGATCTTTGTGACTATATAAGTTAAACAAATAAATAAGAAGAGAATCGAGACTGTCACTTACCAGACACAATATTTTAAGGGTATAAACCTATTCACACATAAGTTCACTGGAATGCAGTTGTAGAAGTATTACAATGCTCTGTCTGTTCGTTAGCATGTGATAGATTTGTCCTTTGATTCAGCTAGCTGGTGAATGATTCGTCTCATAAGAGGAAACTGATGGTACACAAGCTCCAAGAATAACAAAATAGTACTCACATATACGTTTACATACAACACACTGGATCCTAAATTATCTAGACAAGGTGTTGTAGATAAATTAAATTATATGAACAAGGATTTAAGAATAGGTATACTTACACTTCTCACAATGGTTAGGAATATTATCTAGTTCCTAATTATCTATTCAACGTGGTGGAGAATAGAGCAAGGGATTAAGAATATATATACTTGTCTTCTTAGTGAATGGGTTGGAGGGGCAAAGAACACAAACAGTGTCCACGATGTGAAGAGCTTTCCACATGCAGTACACAATCATCCACCTGCAATAGAGCAAAATGATACCAATTAGCCCTAACATGTTATATCCGGGTTTTTTTTAAAGAAGATCGTAGAGATTGAAACCTACTTTATTTTAGGTCTTCAGGGTCAGGCTGATATCCAATGCAGGTCGTGCTGCTACTTCTCCTGAACCTCAATTGGATGGCCCTTCGGTTTGTGGTCAGTGGTCAGAGGACTGCTCGTCCTTGTGCTCCTGCTTGCACCTGCAGGGGAAGATAGGACTCTAGTGGAGGTAGGGCGGAAGTGCTGCGGCTGTCTTCTACGGCCATAGGGACGTTGGTGCCACTGGTGTCATCGCCCTGTGAGATTATGAGTGGCGGCGGGGCGCTGCTTCAGGTTGGGGGAAGGGCTCCATTAATCGAAGCCCACCAACTCATCTCTGTATCCTGATTATCCCCTTTTGGATGCCACATGCCACGATGACGCTGTCTACAGATCCAACTCAAATCCACACCAACCCAACCACTTCTGAAGCATAAATATTGGAACATCTAATCGAAAATGAGAAAAACACAAAATGTGAACTGATATCAGATGCATACTATCAGTAATAATAATCAAACGAATCAACCATTTATTAAAAAACGCTACTTGACCATGTAAATGCCAAACCATCAAACTAACCTGGCCGGCTGCCATTGCAAATCGTCAGCTGATCGATTCCCCAACCTACAATTCTTATCCGTGAGCATAGATATTGTTATTCCACCTGCAGTAACATCACAGACAATTAGGAAGACGCGTGAGAGAGCTTATGTTTGAGCGAGTCCAAAACGGCGGCAGGCGAGGAGCGAGTCGACGATGTACCTGGCCGCGCCGCTGCGCCTGCGTCGTGGGGCGAGGAAGACGTGGCGGCTTACTTCATGGATGGCACGGCGGCGGGTAGAAGACCAGCATGGACGTCAACTCCTTCGTGGAGGGCGCCGGGGTGGCCGCGGGGCAGCGCCTCCCTGCCTTCACCGCGTTGATCCCCTCTGCACGTGCGGAACCTGGGCGGCGAAGATGAGTGGCGGCGCGGCTACCTCCGCCCGCTGGGTCGTCTCCTATCCCCCGCGATGGAGAGGGCATGCTGGCGGCGGCGCACCTAGGTTTCTCCTCGTCTCCAATCGCCCAAGCCGACGCAGGAGAAGAAGACCCTTCGATGCGTTTCGGTTTCTTAAGTCCGGATGTAGTGGATGGGCTTTAATGATGGAGCCGAGTTAACCACGGGAGTCCAATTTGATCTCCGGTGTAGCGTCCCCTAGGGACAGTAAATCTGACGGTAAAAAATTCTCAGTGAGGGCAATTGGACGGCCTAAAATGTCTGGTGCGTGAGAGAGCTCCTAGTTGCATCGGTTGTAATATCCCTAATTGTGTCATTCGAGTGATAATAGAAGGCAGGCTTCATGCTGAATTCACTGATTACTACTAGACTAGTAATCTTGTAAATGCACCTGGTACATTCAAATAATCTCGTGTTCATTTTTTTTCCAGTAACAAATAGTACCACTTATTGAAATTACGAGCATTTATTTTAAGCGGAAGCATAGTACGTAAAACTGCAAGCCGTACCGAACCATGTCTAGCAGGACTAGTGTGACCCAAGTTGCACTGTACTAGAAACCAGTTCGTAGAGTAAAATGACGAACGAATCCGGCCGTGATAAGTACACTATCTTAATTAATATTGTATCTAATGCAACTCAAGTCGGATGGTAGCTACTAGCTCCACTCGATCGCCCGGCTAAATTTACAAGTCAAAACCTGGTCAGGCTCAATCCATTCACAGACTATGCATGTCCTATGGGCCAACTTGGTGAAGAATAGATATAAACAGTACGTGATAATTTGGATCATGACACGGTCTTGCCTCTTCGGCCATTACTGGCTCTTCAGAGTGTTGGGGAGCCAAATTACTGGTTCTCCAAATTTTCATGAATTTGAGTATCATGTTGGAGCACTACGTGCATGTCGTACTAGGTGTACTCGTCTTAAGTCAACCTTTTTTTTTTTTTTGCGAGAGATACAAGTCGTCAAACTTTGGGAGCATGGATACATGTGGTGCAAGTATCAGATGTATGAAGGCACGTACTTCGAGGTCGTAGACGGCTTGTAATTCTTCCAGATGTGTCATGCATATCCATGGCGCCCAAGTGTACTTGGGAACTACACACGTAGGTCGTAGACGACTTGTAACTCTTATACAGAGGCTGAGATGGATGCATGTGCAAACCTAGCTAGGTTTTTTCCTTTGTACGCTTCCATTCCATGCATTAGGCTGGCTACAAAAGGGAGGGCTTCCCAGCATCATACGAGCACCCAACAGTTCGTCTCCTTCATCTTTTGCTTCATACTCCCTCCTGTTCAAAACTAGATTCGAACGGCGCGGCTTGCCGCGCAGCACTTGTTGATTCTTTTAATTTTTTGCCCGTGCTTGTCACGTTTTATACAGGTTATTAAAACAGATGGTTTATATCCATATGTATAAGCAAAACATGACGGTAATCTATGTCATGCTGAGAAGTTGTTACTATGGATACCATATTTGGTTTGTGCATAGAGATTGGAAAGTTGATCAAAAGGTCTACATATTTGAAAGCATATTTTTAGGATTATGAAATCACCAATCCCAACATCATACAATCAAAATCTTAAGAAACAGAAAGATCAGAGCAAAGCTGAATCCCAAAGGGAAACTTTTCACGACTGCATGGGACGACGGCTCTTCTTCAAGATCTATGTTTGCCGGAAGAGTTTTATGAGCAGGCAGAGTGAGCAGCTTCCCTGAAGTAACAAAAACATAATCAAGTATCTGAACCTCTAAATGCAAAGCACAGAAATGAGAAGCAATTTTGATTTTCAGTAACCGAACTAAAAATATAATAAGTTTATCATCTCTGCTATCCATGAAAATAGGGGAAATAACACTTTAATACTCTTGAAAAATAATTTTGTGAACTGACTGTAAGTTTCTGTTTTATCATAACCACGTTTCTATTTGTATTACGAGAAGAGGGAAAATGTATTTTAGTTGACAAAGGAAACTATAAGAATCCAGAGAAGCAACTGAAAACATGGTGAGGTATCTGAAATTTTGAGGAAAAGCATAAAAATGAGAAACAACTCTGAATTTTTAGACACCAACCTAAACATGTAAATATTAAGTTTACCACCCCCCGCTACTTCCGAAAACAGGCAAGGAAACACCTATATACTCTTCTAAACTACCAACCTTCAAAGCAGGGCAATGCATACTATAGTATAGGCTACGTAAATTAATTATGATGAACAATTGTTTTGTGAAACCTCCTCCGTTCATGAGAACCTTTTATTTTTAGTTCGAAAGAGAAAGAAGTAATTTCTTCTGCCAAAATAAGCATAACCGAACATCTGAGTTTTTCAAGGCAGAGAGGAAGGAAGCCTACCTGACAGATCAAGTCGATAACCTCACAACAGCAAGCAACACCTAAGATACACATAATAAATTAGATATTTGCACCTCGTTAGACAACACACACACACACACAACACCAACTGGATCGAAATAATAGCAAAGTAGCAGCAGCTAACCAACACCGTAGCAATAGGCTGAACTAAAAAAATTACTCGAATCTATTGTAAAGAAGGGCATGAGTTTCAGCAAAGCCACTCCATTTTTTCCAATCATTAAAATGAGCATTGGATATTTAATCAATGAATAAAGCTTGAATGAGAATAGGCATTAGCATCTAGTATAGAAATAACAGAATCTAGTATGGTTGATGTTCCAGTCTTCAGTAATCTTAACCTAACCCGAGCATGTACCCCTCTAGAGCACAAAGAGGATGAAGTCAGATGCTCACCAGCTGAACAGCGACAACCTTCATCCAAAACAAACAAACAGTCAAGGAAATCGATGACACCGTGAGCCTGCATCATGGAGGAAGTAACCTGTAATCAGCACACCGAACAAAGCATCATTCTTCCCCAATGGATAAGGAACAACTAACCTGAAACCAGTGCGGCCGCAATGTCACCAGATCCAACCGACCAGCAGATCACAACAGCATCTACAGGAAGATAAAACTCAAACATCTGATTGAAAGTAGGCATAAACCATCCTAATCCTGAAGTTAAATAGAGTATATAACCGATAATAATGCAGATGGAATGGTATAAAGTTCACTAAAAGATGATCCAAATAACTGAATGTATAGGCTATATTTCACACAAAAGTATAGCAGGAGGTGTGGCAAGATCGATATTAAATTTAACTACAAATATTTCTAAGAAGAAATGTAAAATTCACAGCTATGGGGGATGTGTGAACGTTTTAATTAGACTTTTCTTTTGCTCCTTAGAGAAAAATTAGACTTAGCAAAAGGCTTGATGTGTATGGCATTTTCCAACTCACCATCACACAAGGGAAGACCAGATTAACTATTTCCATAATACACCCTTTGAAGGCCAGAAAACAACATCTTCCAAAGAGAAAGAGGAAACAGTAATCGATAGCGCACTCCCTAAGCCAGTACAGTTTCAATCACATGCACCTACACAAAAACATTTGATAATTTCATCAAGCAGAATATTAAAAGAAAATCTAGCCTCCTGAAAATATGAACATATTTCTAGCCTCCTCAAAGGTAAATCACAAAGCATGATAAACAAATTACTTTCCCTAGACCTACATAAATATTCAATTTTGGTGGGGACACGAAGTGAGATGAGCAATAACCTGGGGTGAGCATGTAGCTGTCTTCTTGTCCTCTTCCCAACACACTTTTGGTGGGAATACGAAGGGAGATGAGCAATGAATTTCTGTCACCAATAATTCAGATCTGAAGATACAGTGACGCTCAGCTCTATGCCCGCACTGAAAATGCTCTGTAACCACCGATGCGCATCACATGGCTTAATATCCTCCCAGATCCGTGTCTTTGCGTCATAACCTGCTGATAGTTTCAAGTATATCAAACGTAGCTGAAACCATTGACAGAAACTAATAAAAAGAAAGAGAGGAGAACAAATAACAGAGAACGAAAAGAGAAGAAATTGAAAGAAGCTCACCTACTCTAAACACTCCATGCTGCAGCAAGCCATCCATGGCAGTCAGGGGAGAAGAGATTGTGGAGGCCAGGGGCGAGGCCGATGCGGTGTTGCCTGCTGTCCGGCATCCTACCCCACGGACCGGGCCGTGGCGCCTTGCCTCTAGTGAAACTCGTGCCGGGGAGGATGGAGAGGCGACCGCAACAGCGAGAGCGTCCGGGCGGTCCTTTCTAGCAGCGAGAAGCAGGGAGTGGTGGTGGAGGCGGCGATGCTCAGAATGGGGAGCGGAGGCAGAGCGCACGACACGGAAGAAGCTGGCAAGTGAACGCGAGGGGAGTGGCACCCTCCGTGGCGTCGAGCAGGACAAAGAGAGCCGGCGGCGCGAGAAGCCGAGGAGGAGACCGGAGGCGGCAGCGGAGAGGAAGCGGGAAAGGGATCCCGTTCCGAGGCATGGGGCGGCGCCTGCACTCCTCCTGGTGACCTGCCGCACACGGGCGCTAAATCCGGATGCCGAGCTGGTAAGGCCGCTCCTCCCTCGTCGACCTTGCTCGCCTCCTTGTCCCATTCAGCGCCGTCGGCCGGCTCCAACGCCGCCGTCCAGCGTGCGCCGCCCTGGCCCTTGGATCCAGCGAGCAGAGGAGCGACGCCCCCAGATGCAAGGAAAGCTGGTGGCGGCGAGGGGAGACGGCATCGGTGGGATTGAGAGAGATGGAGCAAAGAGGATTGGGGAGAGAGGATGCGAGGCAGAAGAGGAGAGACGCGTCTAGGGTTGTCCACTCGTGGGGTGCAGCTTATATACCAACAGACGTGAAATGACGATTTTGCCCCTGGAGTTCGACGGAATTACGGACCCTGCCACCGCGCGAAAAAACGGACGGACACGATCGAAGCAAGCGTCTATAGGACGGCCAGATTTGTCTAAGCTCTGAGGACGCCCGTAGCTCCCTCATGAAATTATGCTTTAGATAGGATGCGCATAGTTTTTGACTCGCATACCAATGCGGCCCTTCAACGCTGTGGAGAAAAAATCCTGGACTGGAATACCCCTGCCATGCATGCTTACCATCGCACGCTACGCCACCTCTCTCCACTAATACGCATGCATGCATTGGCCACTCCTCGCACGTCCCTTCGGTCTCCACCCTCTCTTCTCCTCCATGACTGCTCCAAAAACAGAACAATGGCGCGAATTTGCTGCCAAATTTTCGTTTGATTTTTGTTAAGAGAGGTGCAAACAGGAGGGAACGAAAACATGGCGCCGCTTTTGCAGAATTCGAATGAAAATTTCAGCCTCCCTCTCACGAACTCTATAAGTACCTCCAGGACGCCATTGAGCTTTCCTCATCAGCTCCCTTCCATTTTCCACCTTCTCTCCCATGGATGCCAATGATCCTATCGATTGGGACACTGTTGAAGATCAGTACGACGGTGTGGCAGACGACCTGAACTACACCTATGTCTTTGAAGTGAGCGACGATGGTATGCATGGTGTTGTTCATCCTTGTTTTGTTTGAGCTTTGTAATCGATCTGTTGGTTTTGACTCGTAGCTGATCTTTGCGCAGAGGAGCAAGGAGAGACAGAACTTGAGCACCAGCCCGACGTTGAACACGTCCACGGCGAAGACAACCGGCAGGAGCACCAGCCCGACGTTGAGCACGTCCACGGCGAAGACAACCGGCAGGAGCACGAGCCTGACGTTGAGCACGTACATGGCGAAGACTCGCGATCAAACGACGCCGGCACCGCAGCCGGAAGCACGCGCAAGAGGCTTGGGCTGACCGGCCGTTATGCAGGAGGATCCGAACAAGGAAGAGGCCAAGCTGGGCGAGCTGTTCCTGGCAGCGGCCAAGCCGGGCGAGGCATGCCAGGCCGCGGTGGAGGTGGGCGAGGGCCTGGTCGTAGTGGAACCGGGCAAGTCGACCCAGCACGCGGACGGGGACGCGGTGAAGTTATACGCGGCCGGGGACGCGGACGTCTTGGCCTTGCAGGTCGAGGGTGTGGTACCATAGTCTGGCAGCCGACAACGGTCGTCCCGCCGATCGGCTCTCGCCGCGGTCGTGGTCACGGTCGACTAGGCCTTGCTGGGCGCGGTGCTGGCCGAGGTGTAACGGTTGACTTGAACACGATGCCTCACGTCGATGACGACGAGGAGCCAGTCGACGATGGCAACGAGGCAGGCAACACCGACAATGGTGTTGAGAGCCTAGGCGACCAAGTACCCGTCCAAAGTAAGGCCATTTTTCAATTTGTGTTCGGTTCATGATCATCATTCTTGCACTGGTTTAGGATTATGAACATTACACGTGTTTTTCAGTTGAATCTTCTGTTGCTAAATCATGAACAATATTTTTGTAGATGGCCACCCTGGCTGCATTAAGGTCCAATGGTCAGAAGAAGATAAGCTAAGAGTGTACGGCATGCTTTTGGAGAGGACATCATTAGGGAGACTCAAGCGTGGAGTTGCCAAGGAGGTTGCAAGAATTGCAAACATTCCTTTGAGAACAGTACAAAACTATTGGACGAAGACAAAGAGAACTGGAAGTATACTTGGAGTGATGAGCAAGAAGCCAAAGAATTGTGGCCGTAAGAGGATAGCTTTTGATCCAGAGGCAATCAAACACATTGAGCCTAAGTACAAAACAACACTCCAAGATCTTGCAAATGCTCTAGGCATGTCGAGGAGCACTCTTCATAGGCGGTTTAAGGAGGGTAAACTTAGGCGTCACACAAATGCTATCAAGTCCACTCTCACCGACGATAACATGAAGCGTAGGCAAGTACTCATTTTGAAGCAAAAAGGTGGTAACCATTACAAGGTCCCGCACATGAGGAAGCTAGTGCTACAACGCCTTGGTGTCCTACCGGTGAGGATGCAATGCACTAGAGCAATTGTGGACGAGGCTAGGGAGTGGCTAGGTGATTAGAAACTTTGATTGTAATCCAAAAACAATGTAAGGTTTTGAAATAAGGATCCAAAAACAACAACAATATTTATCATCTTAAAACAACATTGATTTATCATCTTAGAATAGCAACAATTTCATGATCAGTTCTCAATACTCTCGAAGTCCCCAAAACACATGATCATCCTCAATAATCAAAAGGTTCCAAAACACAAGCTCAATTCTTCCTTCTCTTAAAACCTTTAACTTCTTTGATCAAAGGAATGTGGATTTCCCACATTTTGTTCCTTACCTCATCCATGCCGTCGCTGTACTGCGGGAACGAGTCCGGCAATGAGTCCGGCAACGAGTCCGGCACAAACATGGAGCTGCCACTGCTCTGATTAGCGGACGACATGATTGAGTAGGTGCATTCACGACGCGACGTGCTGAAAATGGTGCATGCCTCTTTGACGAACCCTCGGCTCGACGGAGATCGAAAGAAGGTGCACACGGGACGGACACGCAGCTCGGCGCCCGCGCGGTCACTGCATGCGCCACCGCGCACGCCATGCAGCAGCCTGCAGGCCATGCGACGCAACTCGGCACCACCCAACTCGCCGCGGCCGCCTCGCAGCTCGCCACCACCAAGCCCACCGCGGACGCCTCGCAGCTCACCACCACCAAGCTCGCCGCGGACGCCTCGCAGCTCGCCACCACCAAGCTCGCCGCGGACGCCTCGCAGCTCACCACCACCAAGCTCGCCGCGGACGCCTCGCAGCTCGCCACCACCAAGCTCGCCGCGGCCGCCTCGCAGCTCGCCACCACACAGCTCGCCGCGACCGCCTTGCGGCTCGGCACCAACCAGCTCGCCGCGGCCGCCTCGCAGCTTTTTAGCCTTGCCGACGAGTCCGCGAGCTCGACGGAGCATCTCTTCTTCGTCATAGGAATCCGGGACCTCTTCTACCTCCTGACTATCTGTGAACCACGTCGGATCAAACGGTGTATCCATGCGAGTGCCGTCCTCTAGTGAGTGAGATGGGGCGATGTGGAGATGTATCAAGGGAGAGTCTGAGGAGTAATGGGATGGGGAAGAAGACGAGGTGGAGGAAGACGGAAGAATAGGGAAAAGGCTAACGTTCGGAAATAAATGCATGCATGCCGCCAGCTTTGCTAGCGAGGGGTAAAAGGGTCCGTTTTGCGCTAACTAAGCCTCTTCTGCGGAATGCGCATCCTAATATGAGAAATCCATGAAAAACTTATACGCATCCTATTTTGAACAGGAGGGAGTACAATCCTCTATACTATATCTTGCATGCAATAATGGCTTCGAGTAGTTCAGCCGTCCTCGCCGTTCACCTTGTCGATGGTTGTGGGAACGATACCCTCTTCCTGGGTTCGGTTACGTGTTAATATAGCGTAGGAAAAGCCCCTACGGTGGCGTACAGGAGATAGTATGTATGGATGTGGTATACTATACCATAACCCCATACATACCGGTTTACATATCTAACAGCCCCCCTTAATCTAAACCTTTGGAAAGGTTGAGATTACGAGTGAATTCTACAAGACTTTTGACAGGCAAAGCTTTAGTAAAACCATCGGCGACTTGATCCTTGGTGGAAATGAACTTGATGTCTAGCTGTTTATTTGCAACTCGTTCTCTGACGAAATGATAGTCAATCTCAATATGTTTGGTCCGGGCATGAAAGATCGGATTTGCAGATAAATATGTAGCACCAAGATTATCACACCATAGACAAGGTCGTGCAGAGAGAGAAACACCAAGCTCAGTGAGGAGTTTCTCTACCCAAATAAGCTCAGCAGTAGCATTCGCAAGAGCTTTGTATTCAGCTTCAGTACTAGAACGAGAGACTGTAGCTTGTTTGCGAGCACTCCATGAGATCAAATTAGGACCAAAAAATATAGCAAAACCACCTGTAGAACGTCTGTCATCAAGACATCCAGCCCAATCAGCATCTGAAAAGGCACTAAGTAGAGTATTAGATGATTTCTGAAAAGTAAGACCAACATTCAGTGTGCCCTTAATATAACGAAGAATTCTCTTGGCCGCTGTCGAATGTACTATGGTAGGTGCATGGAGATATTGACAAACTTTATTGACAGCAAAGGCGATATCTGGACGGGTTAAGGTGAGGTACTGTAGTGCACCAACAATGCTCCGGTAGTGAGTATTATCCTCAGGTCCAAGAGGAGAACCATCCGTTAATGTCAACTTATCTTTATCTGACATTGGTGTAGGTTGAGATGTGCACATTCTCATATTGACTCGTTCAAGCAGATCAGAGGCATACTTCTCTTGAGTTAAAACAAGACCTTTTGCTGTTTTCTTAACCTCAATGCCCAAGAAAAAATGAAGATCACCCAAATCCTTAAGAGCAAAAGCATCTCCCAAATCACGCAAAAGAGCAGTAACAGCATGATCGGAAGAGCTAGTGACAATGATATCATCAATATAAATGAGCACAAAAATGGTGATACCTGACTTGTTGTAGAAGAATAAAGATGTGTCGGCCTTGGAGGAGGTAAAACCAAGTTCAATCAGTTTAGAGCTCAAGCGAGAGAACCATGCACGAGGAGCTTGTTTCAGACCATACAGAGCCTTGTCAAGTTTGCAAAGATGCTGCGGAAGGTGAGGATCTTCAAAACCAGGAGGTTGTTTCATATATACTTCCTCTTCCAGAACACCATGTAGGAACGCGTTCTTGACGTCTAGCTGACAAAGACTCCATCCCTTGGAAACAGAGATAGAAAGGACAAGGCGAATAGTAGCCGCCTTGAGCACAAGACTAAAAGTGTCCTCATAATCAATGCCATAGCATTGTTTGAAACCTTTTGCAACAAGGCGAGCCTTATACCTGTCAATAGAGTCGTCGGCGCGTCGCTTGATGCGATACACCCATTTGCAGTCAAGAACATTTTTATTCGGACTTGGAGGAACAAGATGCCACGTCTTGTTTTGAATGAGGGCATGATATTCTTCTTGCATAGCTTGACACCAATCAGGAGTAGCAAGTACATCGCGAGTACTCGTAGGTTCACCCGTGGAGGTCAGCAAACCATACCGTACACAGCCATCAGTGTATTGTTTTGGATTTCGGATACCTTTTTGTAGTCTTGTGCGGGGTGGAGCAGCAGGCTGGGTCACATGAGGTGGAGGTGCAGCAGATCGCAGTGGCAGAACAGTGCCGAAAGCCACAGAAGATCCGGCCGCTGGGGAGGGCATTACTCCAGCCGTAGAGGACCCAGGACGCGAGGCGTCGCTGTCAGCATGAGCGGATCCAGCCGGGGAAGAGGCGTGACGCGGTTCGCTGGGAGGAGTAGAAGACACACGGCCCGGAGATGCTGCACCAGACTCGGCAGATGACAGAGAATGAGCGGGAGAATTCTCCTGGGAGTCAGCGCCAGGTGATTCCTGTTGGTTGTCCATATCTGCCTCTGTAGTAGGTGTTTGAGGGTCATTTTGACTGAAATTTCTTGTAGCTACTGTATTAGAATCAGATGTATCATCTGCAACATCTTCAAGAGCCTACACATGATCAGTTATAGGTACAATTGGCATATGGTCAGTAACATTTGCACCCTCAGAATTGTTGGAAGGAGAATTCGACTCGGAGGGCAGCAAAAGAATTTCCGCACGAAGTTGAGCACCGGCGTTAGGATGTAGAGAGTGAAACGGGAACACATTTTCATCCAACACAACGTCACATGATATATAAACTCGTCCAGTGGAGATATCTAGGCATTTTACACCTTTATGAAGAGGACTGTATCCTAAAAAGACACATTGTTTGGACCGAAAAGCGAGCTTGCGCTTGTTATAAGGACGGAGGTTTGGCCAACATGCACAACCAAAAATGCGAAGAGACTCATAGTTTGGTTTAGTTTGGAGAAGTTTTTCCACAGGGGACACAAGATTGAGTACTTTGGTGGGTAGAAGATTGATAAGAAATGTGGCAGGGAGAAAAGCTTCATCCCAAAACTTGAAGGGCATGGAAGCATTAGCTAGTAAAGCAAGACCAACTTCTACAATGTGGCGATGTTTGCGCTCAGCCGAACCATTTTGTTGGTGAGCATGTGGACAAGAGACATGATGTGCAATGCCTATGCGTTGAGAAAATGCATGGAGTTTTTCATATTCACCACCCCAATCAGTTTGCATAGTTATAATTTTTTGACCAAATTTTCGTTCAACAAGTTGCTGGAAATTGAGAAAGTCTTGATAAACATCAGAATGTTTTTTTAACAAATAGATCCAAGTAAACTTGCTGTAATCATCGATAAAGCTTACATAAAATGTGTGCTTGCTAACAGAAGCTGGAGCCGGACCCCATACATCAGAAAACACTTGTTCCAAAGGAACAGTGGAAACACTAGTAGAGGTAGGATAAGGCAACTGATGACTTTTAGCTTGTTGACAAGCATTACACACATAAGGACTTATTTCTGACAAATAAGGGAGTTCATTTTTCCTAAGCACTTGTTGAACAATAAAGGAGGAAGGATGTCCTAGACGACGATGCCATGTGGAGGAGGAGGGCTTGATGGTGATGAAGGCATGCTTGTGAGATCCAGTGGAGACAGGTACAATAGGGTATAGGCCGCCATGACAGGGACCCCTAAACACGACCTCCTTCGTGTCCTGATCCTTAATCAAAAAGAAGAAAGGCTGAAATTCAATGAAGGCATTGTTGTCGAGAGCAATTTTATGACCGGAGAGTAGATTTTTGGAAGCACTAGGAACATGAAGGATATTGCGAAGTGCAAGAGAGCTATGAGGGGTACGCAAAGTAGAATGACCAATATGCTCAATTTTCATACATGTACCACTAGCATTGTAGATTTGATCAAGGCCTCGATATTCCTCATGGACTTGAAGTTTGTTGAGTTCACCGGTTAGATGATTTGAAGCCCCGGTGTCCATGTACCAATTTGTGTCCACTCCATATGCACCACGCTGAGTATTGGGGTCATCATCACGATCATCACGGTCCTCATATCGCCACCAACATTCATTTGCAGGATGCCCGTATTTCTTACAAATCTGACAGGTAACATCTTGACGAGGAGAGGGAATGCGCCCATGGCCACGGCCACGGCCCCCCTGATTTCCACGGCCACCTTGATTGCCGCGGTAATCACCATGACGATACTGATCATTGCGTCCACGGTTGTCACCCCTGTAGTCACGGTATCCCCCTTGATTACCACGGTTGTCACCTCCACGTCAATTTTTACCTCCACGCCAACTGTCATGGCATTGATCATTGCGTCCTCTGTTGCCTCGATAATCATCAGGACCACCACGGGAATTCTTCTTGGACTGATTGCCACGAGTTGCTGCATTGGTAGAGGACTGAAACACTGTGTTGTTTTGGCCATTTTAAGACAGGAGACGTTGACGCTGATCATAAGAGGTCAACTGGGAGCACAGATCGGTAAGAGTGGTGCTAGGTACAGCATTGATGGAGGCAACAAGTGGAGTGTAGTCAGCGTCTAACCCATTGAGAATATACTCCTTAAGGTCAAGATCATCTACTTTCCGGCCGGTAGCAGCTAACTCAGAAGCAAAGGCCTTCATCTTGGCAAGGTACTTGTCAGCAGACATATCAAGTTTCTTGGTATTTGATAGGGAACCACGCAGCATGGTGATGCGAGAGGTGGAGGTGGAGGCAAACATATTGTTGAGAGCAGCCCACAGATCAGCCGTGTGTTCAGCGCCAACCACCTGTGACATAACTTCAGGAGACAGGAATTTGACCAGATAGCTAAGAACCTGTGGATCCCTTGCAAGCCATACACCGTATGCAGGATTTGGTACCATCTTCTTCTTGTGTTCATCATCTTCGTCTTCAACTGTTTCTGCCGACGCGGAGTCGGAGCCGTCAAGCAACCCCATAACTTGCGCACCGTGGAGAGCCGGGAGCACCTGCATCTTCCAGAACAGGTGATTCTCACGGGTCAGTTTGTCCGTTGGTGGAGACCCAAGAGCAGCCGCCATAGCCGCCGCCGCAGCCGAGGAGGACGTTGACATCAGCTCGGAGTGGGAGGGAGGGATTTGTACACCACTGATCGTAACCAGCAGCAGGGTCTTGAGATCTGACTGATCGTAACCACAGAACAAAGGATTTTGGAGGGGATCAGCCGATCGTGACCGGCGGCGATCTAGGGTTTTTTTGGTTGTATCGCTAGACGTATGGAAAAGGTTGCTCTGATACCATGTCGATGGTTGTGGGAACGATAGCCTCTTCCTGGGTTCGGTTACGTGTTAATATAGCGTAGGAAAAGCCCCTACGGTGGCGTACAGGATAACGTATGTATGGATGTGGTATACTATACCATAACACCATACATACCGGTTTACATATCTAACACACCTCACTGGCCGGCCTCCCGGCGGTGGCGACGGTACCATGCATGCGGCGTCTGCCCCTCACTGTGCAGCTCGATCGGAGTGTGGCGGCGGCAATTTCACTTTCGGGTTAGACCCATATGCAGCTCGCTCTCTGCTCGTCCACGACACTCCAGCAGTGCAAGAGCGCGAGCTACTATAGCTGCGACCAAGATAAGTGTGGCTGGGGTTACTGTGACGGCTAAATGCAACGACATCTGCAGCAGGTCGTGCGACGGCTGCAAGAGGGAGAAGTACCCGCAGTACTGCAACAACGACTGCACCGCCAACTGGAACGCCAACTGCGTGTAGAAGAGTTTTTCTTTCTTTACGGTTAAACAAGAGCAAGATGCTGCGACAATAGTAGAATACATAAGCCACATGTGTTAGAAGGATCCATTCGGTGTAACGGTTACTCTTGTTATATTGAGCTATATGTATGGTGTTGCTTTTTCTATATATGGTACACTTCAGAATGTTGGGGAGCAATTTGCAAGCAAATTGTTGAGTAGCAATAAAAAGATCTTGTAGAATGTGAATTAGTTTATGTCCTCCAACATGCATCCATGAGGTAAATTATGGCAGCAGATATATAGACAAAGGGAAGGGAATTTGTGAGAAAAGATAAGAATAACAATATTACAAGACACAAATTAAGATATAATATGCTGAACCAATTTATTGGGATAGACAATTATAGGCCACAAAGTTACAGACTTGTGATGCCATTTATTTCACTATACTCTCACAACACTCATTTGTTCACTTCGATGTCTTATCAATCGAAGATGACTCCTCATCATTGTTTGGGTATCTCTCGAAGCTAGCTTGGGTAAATTTAGGTGTGAATACACCAGACTCTTCTCCCCGGTTGTTTTTGAGGTTTCGGGCTTCCTGTCTAGGAATGCGGTATGCATTGGCGATGACATCAACAGGCAACACACGTAGGATGGAGTTTGGGTTGGTCTTGAATGAAATGTATTGGCATCCTTCACGCTCTGCCTTCTTGAGAACAACGTAGTGTTGTGGTATGATCAGCAGTTGTCCTTGGCGAAGAGCGTCATTGAATACTGTCTGACCATGGTTATTGACGACTTGAACTCGAGCATGTCCTTGAATCATGTACACGACACTGTGTGCATTAATGTTCCAGAATGGTGAAAGGACGGCATTCTGGAAGAAAAAAATTGTTGGATTGCGTATTAGTAATCTTATGTTGAAAACCTTTGAATATCTAACGGTAGAAATGTGCATCCACATGTTGCGTCATACATACCTGGTAAAGATTGACTCTCGTGGCACTCATTTGCACGAGGTTAAGTATGGGGAAATTCTTGTTGTTGAGGCGGTTTATCCTGCCAGCACGTGGGTTGTACGTGTCAGCACGGTTTGGGTTTTCAATGTTTTTCCTTGCCTCCAATGAACAAAAGTTCTCTTCCAAACCGTTAGAACTTACACCCCTCGACTGTCCTTCCTGGTATTGAAATGATCTCCCTTCTCTATACTGAGCTGTTTCCCCTAACGGGAATTGGGTTGATTGTCCTTCCTGGCGTTGAATTGGTTGGTAGGCTTGTTGCTCTACTTGTTCTTGTTGGGACACAATGGGCTTCAAGAAATGAAGGCCTTGACTCACACGAATTATCTCACCTCTTTGGTCATTTTGACTCTGGATCCTTTGTGCTGCTTGTTGACTGATACCCAGGGCCTCACTAAGAAGTTGGACACTAAATCCGCTGAATATGTTTTGTCCAAATTGTTGCCCTCTCTGCTTGTTACCAGCTAACAAGAAATCCTGACATTTCATATTGAAGTAAACAAAGTTCAATAATACTCTACTAATATATATACTATAATTATGACAGTTCGATTAATTACTTGTAAATAAATCTTTATTGTAGATTAGTTCGGAAACATGTATATTTACCTTTTGTTTGGGTTCAAGCTGATTAGCATTGTTGTTTATGTCATGGACATAGATAGCTACAATCGGTGCATCACCATCATTGTAGCACCAATGCACAATACCAGCCGGAAGCACAACAACATCTCCTTGTTTGAAGCGGTGAACTCTCTGGTGTTCATCTTTAATGTAGCGGACCCGCACTTAAAAATAGGCAAGATCCCTGTGTATAATGCTAGTCCCTGGATCGAATCGCTAGCACACACAGTTTACGATGAATACCATAACATTGTGTCCATTTATTACACGAAAGATCCAGCATTTACAAATATCGATTACAACTTGCATAGCTCAAGGCTAGCATTTTACAAAGATCAGCACAGCGGAAATAAAATTAGCAATGAGCCTCCATCATCTTCATGTGCCACAGGCGAACACGTTGGTTGCAGACTCGAAACCCTTAACGAAACCTCACTCTTCGTCAGAAAAACCTGATAACATGTATCAACAAGGTGGGTCAGAACCATAAAAATGGAACTGGCAAGTGACACTTTGTAGACTCATAGGGGGAAAACTCTAATAACTTATATGCATATCTGGCTGGTGGAGGTTGAAGGCTGATTTGCATAAAGCCAATTTTTCCTATCTCTTTGCAAAACACTTTTTCATCTAAACGAGACAGGTATGACAACCATTGTCTCAACTACCCTTGTTCACCCTTCATATTTTAACTTAGGAAATTGGAATGATGAGATCCTCCGTTGACGTCCTTGTCCAGCTTGCTCAGAATTGTCCGTAACCGGGGACACGGCTAAGTACTTAGTTTGATACTCTGCAGAGGTTGTGCACGTTCACCATAAGACCTCATCAACCCATTCTGACCTTGACCCTTCTTGAAGTGAAAAGGAAAGGAGGAGATGAAGCCGAGACCTTTCCGAAGTGTTTTCCTGACCACTGCCGTCCTGACGCGCTCCACCTACAAACCTCTACCACCACCTGGCAGGCCGGGCCGGTTCCACACTACATACTTAGTCAAGACAGAGCCCATATGACTTATGGCTGCACGGTAAGCTAACTAAACTTAGAGTAGCATCGGTCTCTTTGTCCCTGGGTGGCCATCCACAAGTGCACATACTCGGGTAAAACCATAGACATGGCCCCGAGTAGCCACTCAACTATAAACCTCCATCCACATACCACATCCACCCAGGAGTTTCTTTAACTTAGTAGAATATTACTTTTTCACAAAACAACATTTAGCATAGCATTTCCATAATTCTACCAAGTTATAATAGGATTCTAGACCAACTAGTATAGGAGCACTATTCTAAACAGTTTTTAGCATAGCAATACTAATAAACCTATCATGCAATTTTCTAAGTAAAAACTACAACATGCATATATCAAATTAATAGGACAAAGATATGCAAGTGTGCCACTTGCCTTGGCAACAAGAGTGACAGGAGCAGCAACCACCAAGGTCTTCGTGACTCTCTGAATAATCTAACAAAATTGCAAACACCCAAATACACATAAAAAAAATAACAATACAATCAAATATGCAATGTATGAAATGCATTTAAAAATCACAAGAAAAATACCACACTAAGTTTTCTAGTTTGTAACAATATGCATGAAGTCAAAATGCATTTAAAACAATTTTTACTTTAACAACAATACAAAACAAATCCCAAAAAGGGCATAAACACTAATTTAAAACTACTGTTAAACAAAATAATTACAGAAAATATGGGAGTGGTCTTACTGGACAGAGGACTTCAAAACTAAACTAACCCAATTGGATTCACTCAAAAAGCTATTTTTAAACTAAAGTTATGCCAAATTTACTCAAATATCACATTTGAAATTTAAATAAATTTAAACATGTCAAAAAAGAAAACTAAAATGCCAGAAAGATTCTACTGGTTCTAAGGATTTCAAATATATAAAAATATTTGAATTTGACCAAACCACTAAAAAGTTATGATAAAACTAAGATGCAGGGGCTTTTCTGCAAAACAGACAAAAAAAATCTAAATCCAGGAAAATCCAGAACTGCTTGTCCCCGCGGCGTTCTCCGATTGGCTGCAACTGCTGACTGGATGCTGATGGCGCGCTGACTGGGCTGCCACGTCCGCGTACCGGTTCGAATTTAAAGGATCTAATCGTGACTGTGCAAAGGAGATCCAACGGCCTCAGATCTAGGGTTTTACCTACGCGGCGGAGGGCTGCCGGAGACGGTCGGGATGCGGCGGCGACAGCTCGGGCGTTCACGGCAGCGATGGTCTAGTGGTCTCCTGGTGCGGCGAAGACGACGACGGCGTTCAGAGTGACGAGACGAAGATGATGGCGAGACGGTGGCGTCCGAGGTGGTTTGCTCCTCCCTGGATTGCTCGCCGGAGAAGCTCCAGCGGGCGGTGGCCGTCGTTCGATGATGCACTCGTCGATCTAAGACACGTAAAAACGCCAAACCTTGTCAGGGCGATGCGCAAGGAAGAAATAAAGTTAAAGGAGGGAGAGAGGAGGCACGTGGATGTCGTGTTTCACCAGAAATGGGGAGTTCGCCGGCGGCGGGTGGCGGAGCTCCGAGGACGACCCCGAGCAGCCTGGGGGCTCTCGGAGAGGGATTTTTGGGGGAGGAGAGAGGCGACGAGGAGGGGTATAAGATGCGCATGGTGGCGCGGCCGTTTGCACTCGCGGGAGTGCGAATTGAAGAGGAGGAGATCGACGGGCGTCGGGCGAGCTCCCGCGGCAGTTGGGGACGGAGCTGACGGGTAGGTCCCACACGTCGGTGAGAGGGGAGAGGGAAGGGCGCGGGTGGGCTGCTTGCTGGGCCGAGGCGCTAGGACGATGCTGGGCTGGCTCGGCTTGGGCTGGGCTGGCTCGGCTGAGTTGGTTCGGCCGGCCTGGCTCTTTTTTTTTTGTCCTTTCTCCTTTTCTATTTTCTGAAAACTTTTGTATCTTTTGAAATAAGCATCCAAATGGATTCAAACAAATTTGAATTAATTTGGTAAAATCAAAATAATCATTTTAAATACTTTGGAACCTTTTCCATAATTTTTTTAAATAATGCAAAAATTCAAATAATGCATAAAGGCCTATTTGGCACCTTTATGTTATTTTATAAAATTTGGTTTAATAATTTTCCTTTGAACTTGAATAAAATCCAGAAAAATAATATGGGTAATATCATGTAGTACAAACCATGATAAACTCATTTTTATTTACTTTTACACAAAATAAATTACCACAAATACCCTTAAGGCATTTTAAATGGTAATTGGTGATATTTTCCAAAGTCAAAATGAAAATCAAATCTTTTCCAAATAATTTGAATAAATACTTTTTAGAAATCTTATACTAAACAGAACACCTTGGCACTATACTTGGCCATAAAATAAAATCATAAAAGTCAAAATATTTAAGAGAGCATAATAGGCCCCTTTTTATCATTTTCTCAAATAGGGTTTAAAGTGGAAATAGAATTCTAACTTTAGAAAATTTGAATGCAACAAGCCAAGAAAAAGATGAATGCATGCATGATTTTGGATTTCCAAAACAAAATATAATAATTTTCAAAAAGTTTTTTTATTTTTCTGATTTTTCAAAAATTTGAAAATCTTGGGATGTTACATACTACCACCCTTAAAAGGAATCTCGTCCCGAGATTCGAAGAGGCTAGAAAGACAGATAGGTTTGGGTTCTCTAGGTTTAGGCAAATGGGTGGGCTACCACCCTTAAAAGAAACTTTTGTGGGCAGTGCAAAACTCTTGTCTTTGAGATATGGTCCAACTGATTACTCTTGATTTCCCACTGGAGTCAAATATGTCTTCCATTATTACATGATTGAACGTACCACTCATAATTGGATCAAAACACCGATTACATAATACAAATTATTCTGAAACCAAGCTCGTATTGGGCTTTTATTGGGTTGATGCTGCTCCCTCATGTACATGCTTCATCTTGAGAGAAGTTGAATTGGCAGCTTTTGCAGCCTTCCATTCCGGACAGTCGCTGCAATAGTGCCCCATCTCCTTGCACTTATAACACTGTACGTGACTGAGGTCCTTCTTCTTCTTCTTCTTGTTTCCCTCCTCATGTAATTTGCTGGTGTGATGCTGGAGTTCCTTTTCTGGGCATTTGTGAGCATAATGTCCCTTATCCTTGCACTTGTAGCATGTCACTTGACTGATATCTCTGTTAGGTTCATGGTTGTGGTGGTGATGGCCATTTCCATTGTTGTGACCACTTTGTACCGTTTCTTTGACTTCTCCATTGTTTCCTTTGAATCCACCATTATGGTTAGGACCATACTGATTATGGCCAGTACCATGATGGTTCCCAAGCTTGTGTTCGTTACTTCCTGCAAACTCAGTGTGTCTCTTGTGTGAAGGTTCTAAGTATTGCTTGCTAGCAATATGCTTCCTCTTCTTTGTTCGTCTTTCTGGAAAGATCAGATCTTTATAATCTTCTTCATCATAATCTACCTCAATCGTTGGGAACATTGTTGTTCTAATAATAGGGCAATCTCGTGAGAAATGACCTTCCTCTTCACATGAATAACAACACTTGGTGGTGACTTTGGATGTGTGGGAATGAGTTCTGAGTCTGGCTTCATCCTCCATCTTGGCATGAATTGTAAGTCTATTTTGATATTGTTTTGGCTTGACTCCATCACCATCCTTCTTCTCTGAGCAATCCCATGAATAGTGTCCTTTTGTTTTGCATGTGTAGCAGGTGATATTTTTCAGGTCCACATTCTCCTGAAAAGCCTGGCGTATCCCTTTCTTGACGTGGTCATTTGCTTCCTGTACCATGGGGTAAAGGTGGCACTGTGTAGGAATGTGATTCGTTCCTTCACACAAAAAGCAAGTGACTTGGGTTATGGAATATCCTTTATCCAAATAACTTGCTTCACAATGGGGCCACTCATCATGGCACTCCTTGGACAGGTGTCCTAATTCTCCACAACTTTTGCAAACTCGAGGTCTTGCCATAAAATTCTCCTTGATCTCATCATCCACCGGTGATAACTGGTTAATATTGCTCGCCATCAGCTGCACCATTTGCGTCTGGTTGTTTAACAGTTGTTGAATAATTGTGGTTAACTCCTTATTGGGATTGTTGGCTTGACTTTCTTTTATCACTTGAGTCATTCGAATCTGAGCTGCTTCGAGGAGTTGCAATGCATAATGCAGATTGACGTGGCTCTCCTCTTTGTCGAAGTTGGAATGCGGGTGAGACATCTGGTTTGGTTTTAAAAGGGATGAGTAGAGATAGACAGATCTAAAGGAAAATACTCCTACCCAAATACAGCAGATCAACGCAAATCATCTTACAAACAACATCTAGCAAACATCACACATCAAAACACTAAACTTAAAACAAACTTTCGATAAAAGCCGATCTAATTGTTTGGAAACAAATCACACCAAGGTTTTGCAAAACAAAAGCGATGGTACTGCCATACCACAAGTCGGTAGGTCAATACGAAGACTCAAGATCGTCTAATGAATTATTAAGGTCGGGTGGGCAACTACTCGTCCTTGATCCTGCTAAGGAACTCGGTGGCGGCTCTGATCTTGCGACGCTTCTGGCTTGAACTCCCCTCGGCTGTCTCCTGCACAAGACGGGCACTCTGCTCTTGCAATGCAGCTATAAGGGACTCCTGGCGCTCGACCTTGTTCTTCAGCTTCAGGTTCTCTGTCTCCAGCTTCTGGTTAGCCTCCATGAGTTTCTTCTTCTCGATGTCCTTCCATGCTGCTAGCTCTTCTGCAATCGCAATCACCTCCTTCTGCTTCCCGATCAACTCCTTGGCTCGATCTACGATCCTCATCTCGGCGCGGAGTACAGTTTCGGTCCTGTGGGCTACCACCTCCAGATCCTCTAAGTGTAACTCCATCGCTCTCATTTTCTTGCGATCCTCATCACTCCAGTATGGTAGTCCATTGGCATTACGTCTACCAAATTCCCGGTAGATGGAGTTCAGGGGCAACATCTCGTAGTACTTCGCGCAAATGCGTGACAGGATCTCACGCGTAGCCAACAGAAGTCCTGTCTCTCAGGTAGTGTAGACCTTAGTGTAGAGAATGGGCTCGGTAGGTGTCCCAATTGCACGAGGTAGGACATGTGTCTCAATCTCCCAGCGATGGACACTGGGTATGTCCGAAGGTATCATCCTGCCCCTGAAGATAGGAGGAACAAGGCCCACCACTCTGCAGACTCCCGTCAGTTGCCTCCCGAACATAGTGGCCTCATTGTCACTCGGAGTGCTCACGCGGGTGAAAATGACCATCTACAAAGATTTATGAAAAACAAGATTAGAACAAGTGTTACGAGTCAAAAAGCAAACTGTAAGAACAAAGTGTAAAACTTTTTATAGTTGTATAAAATAGGTTTTTGCTCCTAAGGCCGACCTAATTCTATCCAAACCTAGGGTTTCGACCTACAGGCAACACAGTGCTCTGATACCATCTGCAGCGGACCCGCACTTAAAAATAGGCAAGATCCCTGTGTATAATGCTAGTCCCTGGATCGAATCGCTAGCACACACAGTTTACGATGAATACCATAACATTGTGTCAATTTATTACACGAAAGATCCAGCATTTACAAATATCGATTACAACTTGCATAGCTCAAGGCTAGCATTTTACAAAGATCAGCACAGCGGAAATAAAATTAGCAATGAGCCTCCATCATCTTCATTTTTACGAAGATGATGGCGAGACGGTGGCGTCCGAGGTGGTCTGCTCCTCCCTGGATTGCTCGCCGGAGAAGCTCCAGCGGGCGGTGGCCGTCGTTCGATGATGCACTCGTCGATCTAAGACACGTAAAAATGCCAAACCTTGTCAGGGCGATGCGCAAGGAAGAAATAAAGTTAAAGGAGGGAGAGAGGAGGCACGTGGATGTCGTGTTTCACCAGAAATGGGGAGTTCACCGGCGGCGGGTGGCGGAGCTCCGAGGACGACCCCGAGCAGCCTGGGGGCTCTCGGAGAGGGATTTTTGGGGGAGGAGAGAGGCGACGAGGAGGGGTATAAGATGCGCATGGTGGCGCGGCCGTTTGCACTCGCGGGAGTGCGAATTGAAGAGGAGGAGATCGACGGGCATCGGGCGAGCTCCCGCGGCAGTTGGGGACGGAGCTGACGGGTAGGTCCCACACGTCGGTGAGAGGGGAGAGGGAAGGGTGCGGGTGGGCTGCTTGCTGGGCCGAGGCGCTAGGACGATGCTGGGCTGGCTCGGCTTGGGCTGGGCTGGCTCGGCTGAGTTGGTTCGGCCGGCCTGGCTCTTTTTTTTTGTCCTTTCTCCTTTTCTATTTTCTGAAAACTTTTGTATCTTTTGAAATAAGCATCCAAATGGATTCAAACAAATTTGAATTAATTTGGTAAAATCAAAATAATCATTTTAAATACTTTGGAACCTTTTCCATAATTTTTTAAATAATGCAAAATTCAAATAATGCATAAAGGCCTATTTGGCACCTTTATGTTATTTTATAAAATTTGGTTTAATAATTTTCCTTTGAACTTGAATAAAATCCAGAAAAATAATATGGGTAATATCATGTTGTACAAACCATGATAAACTCATTTTTATTTATTTTTACACAAAATAAATTACCACAAATACCCTTAAGGCATTTTAAATGGTAATTGGTGATATTTTCCAAAGTCAAAATGAAAATCAAATCTTTTCCAAATAATTTGAATAAATACTTTTTAGAAATCTTATACTAAACAGAACACCTTGGCACTATACTTGGCCATAAAATAAAATCATAAAAGTCAAAATATTTAAGAGAGCATAATAGGCCCCTTTTTATCATTTTCTCAAATAGGGTTTAAAGTGGAAATAGAATTCCAACTTTAGAAAATTTGAATGCAACAAGCCAAGAAAAAGATGAATGCATGCATGATTTTGGATTTCCAAAACAAAATATAATAATTTTCATTTTTTTTTCTGATTTTTCAAAAATTTGAAAATCTTGGGATGTTACATTTAAATTGTTGGCTTTGGCTTTGACCCTGAGTAAACTGCGCTTGATCAAATGGTTGGAACTGTTGTTGGAATGTCGCCGGGCATCCAGGGAAAGTCAACCCAGTGAAACCCCTACCTACAATAAAGCAGGTTTGTTTCAACATCAAAAACTTATGGCATCATACGTAACTTTTTTCACGTACAAACTCCTAGGTTCATTATAACAATGTAATTGCTCTATTCAAATCAAAACACCAACCGTGAAGGATGTACACCAAGCCAGGAGCATTGTGATATTGAGGTAACAATAGGCCTTGAGGCTCAATAACCCGACGGATGACAGATACACCGGTACAACGAAGTTGCTCATTCTGCTCGTCGAAGTACTCGGTGATGCCTGCCTGAGACCTCACCTGTCGAAGTGGTTGTAATGCTTGAAGCCTATCGAAACTACATCCCCTCAAACCTCCTTGTCGAGTGCTTTGCCATGGAGTAAAGCTCTGTCCGAACAACTGAGCCATGGATCCATTGCACAAAAGAAACATACAAAACAACACCGATGTAAAACTAGTAGTTGCCATGATTGTTTGAACAGATTGGAGAAACTTGATTGATGCTGGTTTTGTGAATGCAAGCTGGTTTTTATAGCCATGAAAAGCAATTTAGAATGTACATGGTGACAAAATTTGTTAACATTGAACAAGAAGATATCTATGGTGACTCGGACGTCAATTAGAATGTGAATAGAGATAACTTTCCCCTAATAGATATGTTTTTCTTTCCGTGTACAACTAGTGTCGAGTCACCAAGCTAGCGCCATATTTGGTACATAGCTCTTGGACATTGTGTGACATCTACTCAAAGATATTGTATTACTTGTACTTCCTACAACATATTTTTGTCACTTGTGACTCCTTTTTATGGTTTGTTTATGTTTTCATCCATGCACGACAACATATGTTCATAATTTTGGCTGTGTTGCCAAAAATATATGACTTGAGTCTATCTATATAGCGTAGAGTCTAAAGTAGATGAGTCATGGCCACGTAGACACAAGAATACACTATGGATAAGAAACTTGTAAAAATGTATATACGTTAGTAGACATAGATAGAACGATAGTGTACACACAAAATCGGTTACTTTACTTAATGCCAAAGACCAAAAAAGATATGCTGGATAGAAATGAGTTGCAAACTGCTATTTACTGAGGTTTTAGCCCAATCAGTATTGCCTATAAACTGACCGGCAGTTTCTTTTTCTTTAAATGACAACCGAATCCCCATTCAATTTATTTGCAACCGACTATAATTTGGGCTGAGAAACAGAAACACGGGGTCAGGCTGAAAACAATAAGACCAAACATAGACATAGGAAATCAAGCAAACGGCGGAAATAAAAGGGCGTGTGCACACATGAAAAAAAACAATTGATCTTCCAAAAACAGAGGCAACGATATTGGGTGCAGCTGCATCCGACAACGCCCGAGTAATCCGACGAATATGCCCATATACCCGCGAATCAAGTTGGAAAGTTCGAATGGCTCCATCCTGGCTGAGCTTAGCTGTACAAAGCAATGAAACGGGAAGCATTAGCGATGTACGTATTCTGATCCAGGCATCGATGCACATGCAACCATCTGACTCTGATCGGAGAGCCTTCCAGGTTCGGGTAAATTAACCTGGAGAATTTGGTAATACACATTGGCGACGCTTTGAAGGGTCGAAATCCTTTCCAAACTTGTATATGTGTCCCTAATATACGTACTTAATAGTGTTGCAAGGTGAGCTTTGCTACAAACAGGACAGGTTGGATATTTGGCAGTAAGTAGTGTTTATCTTTTAATGGTTAACTAGCTAGTTTGGCAAGCATGTGTGTGGTATATGCATAGCTCGGTTTACAAGTCAGCTTTATCATGCATGGAGTAGAAGGAATGTGTAGTTCATTTAACGCAGATACACATAACCTAAGCTACCATATGGGAAAGTTATATATGGAATATGATGATGAAATGCACTACGTTCTATTTAGTGCAAGTGACATAGGCTATGATCCTAGTCATTTATATGTATGAGTATATGCACTTATATGAGAGGAATGCATGGTTTAACTTTAATCTATATGAGATTATTATCTTATAACATGTGAGTTATTTGCCTACATGTGCTTTATATATTTGTTATCATATTTAATTTGCAGATGCATGCACCTATATGGAGTGCATGCATTTTGACATTAAAATATGAGATTTTAGAGCTTCTTGGCTTGGTTCAATGTGACCAAACCAAAAAGGGCAATATGATTTTGGAGCAACTTGGCTTGTGTCAATATGACCAAGCCAAGGGCATGATTTTAGTAACTTTGCGGATGCATGCACCTATATAAAATAAATGCATGGTTCAATTTAACTCTATATGAGAGATTAGCTTATAACATGTGGGTTTATCGCCTACATGTGATTGCATATTTTAGCTCATGTTTAGTTTTGAATATGCATACACCTATATGGGGTGTGTGGCATGATTTTAACCTATATGGGATTATCTTATGACATGTAAATTAATTTTCTACATCCACTAGTATATTTGTTTTAGTTTGTGAATACGTGCACGTATATGGAGTGCATGATTTAATTATACATGACAGGCCTATAATTTCATAACCCAAACATGTTATATGACTATTTCGTTTGTGTAGCTTTGTTTGCATTGAAATATGAGATTTTAAACCTCCTTAGCCTGTGTCAATGTGACCAAACGAAGGGGCATGGTTTGTGCATTTTGAGCAACTTGGTTTGTGTCAATGTGACCAAGCCAAGTGCATGATTTTGATAACATATGTATTTTGAGCAACTTATTTTGTGTCAATGTGACCAAACTAAGGCATGATTTTGATGACATGTATATTTTGAGAAACATGTTCATTATAGAGCCACTTGGTTTGTGTCAATGTGACCAAACCAAGGGCAAAATATTTTAGGAAATATGATTATAAGGTGATTGATTCATGTCAATATGACCCAGCCAAGGGCCTAATTTTGATAACATGTGATTGTATAGAAACTTGTTTTGTGTCAATGTGACCAAAACAAGAGCCAATTATATTTTTGTATGATCAAGGGGATAATGCAACATAGCATGTATCTACTCTATCAAAGCAAGAGCACATAAAAGTCTAGCAAAGAATAAGAGAGATTCCACCAGTTTGTGTCAATGTGACCAAACTAAAGAGATGGAGGAGAAACTCCTTGGTATGTATCAATGTGACCAACCAAGGAGCAAGGGAAGGATCTTTTTTTTTTTTGATAAAGGCATTTCATTTCAATGTATCAAGGATACAAATTATGCCACACCCGGCCTCTGCATAACAAGATGCACACAACCCGAACACACATCAAAAATTATAAAGAAAAATACACAGACGATTACAAGCATATCTTTAAACGCCTACGTAAAGGGAGGGCCAATCCGGAGATCCCTAGGCCATCCATGTTGGGAAAAAATGTCCCTCGCCGTTTGCTCCAGCCGTGCAGAAGCCTCCATAAAAAGGTCTCGAAATTCCACACGTTGCAATGTGGACCACGAACGGAGCAAACTTGTGCTTCGGTATAATACCTGCATGAGAGAAAAATTCTTGTCATTAAACACTTTGTCATTTCTACATAGCCAGAGCGACCATATAACGGCTAGCGCTCCCACCCTAATAATAGTTCTATCCCTCTTATCAATTCCATGCAGCCAGTTGCCAAAAATATTTGCAACCGAACTTGGTGGACGTAAGGTAGATGCTATTTGGATGGCTGACCATATAGAATGAGCAACCCTACACTGAAAGAATAAATGCGTGATCGATTCGTCTTCTGGACAAAAAACACATTTTGGGCTTCCATGCCAGTTGCTCTTTATAAGGTTATCTTTGGTTAGAATAACCCCTTTTCGAAGATACCACGCAAAAATCTTCAGTTTTAGCGGTATCTTCATTCTCCAAATTTTCTTATTGTTATCGACTGGAATATCTGAATGGACCAAAGCTCTATACATGGAATCGACAGAGAATTTACCATTCACATTTAGATTCCAACGAAACTCATCTGATACTTGTGATAGCTGCACTAATGCTAGCCGTCCCACTAAGGCATTCCACATCACAAGACGCTGACCAAGAAGAGTTCGTCTGAACGTCATATTCGGAGGCGATGACTGCATTACCACAGCCAACGTTTCACTCTTATGACGTGCAATACTATATAGAGCTGGATATTGTTCCCGGAGGGTGGTATCACCTAGCCACTTATCATCCCAAAAATGAATCTCCGTTCCATCCCGTATATTGAAGGCACCAAAGCGAAAGAAAGTTGTCTTAGTCGCCATGAGCCCTGCCCAAAAGTACGAATCCCACGGTTTCCAATATACCTGGGACAGTGCTTTTCAGCCAATATACTTCCTCCTGAGAAGTGTCTGCCACACCCCTTCCTCGGACAGTAGATTAAACAGCCACTTGCCAAGTAGAGCCGAGTTTTTGATCTTTAGATCACAAACTCCAAGCCCTCCTTGGTCCTTAGGGCGGCATACAACATCCCAACGAGCCAGTCGATATTTCTTTTTTTCGCTATCACCTTGCCAAAAGAATCTTGACCGAATATAATCCAGTTTTCGTAAGACACCTTTTGGCAGCTGGAAGAAGGATATCATATACAGTACCATATTACTTAGGACTGAATTGATAAGCACCAGTCTTCCACCTAGAGATAATAGCTTTCCTTTCCAACTGCTTAATCTTGCCTGCAAATGATATTCGACTTGCTTCCATTCAGCATTTGTCAATCTCCTATAGTGTATTGGGATGCCCAAACACATAATCGGAAATTGACCCTGAGCACAACCGAATAATTCAGCATATTTCTCAGTAGCCTCCTGTGCCTCACCAAAGCAAAACAATTCACTCTTATGGAAATTTATCTTCAGACCAGATAATTGTTCGAATGCTGACAGTATTAACTTCAGATTTCGAGCTTTATCTAGGTCATGATCCATAAAAATAATTGTGTCGTCTGCATATTGAAGGATTGAAAGCCCACCATCCACAAGATGAGGGACCACACCCTCAAAATGGCATGCATTCTTTGCACGCTCAATCATCACCGCCAACATATCCGCCACTATATTAAATAGTATAGGCGATAGCGGGTCACCTTGTCGACGTCCTTTTTTTGTCTGAAAGTAATGGCTAGTCTCATCATTGACTTTTATAGCCACACTACCACCAGAAACAAAATCCCGGACCCAAGCACACCATTCTTCAGAAAAACCTTTCATCCTTAGAGTTTGCTGAAGAAAGTGCCAGTTGACCTTATCATAGGCTTTCTCAAAGTCAATTTTTAAGATGACTCCATTGAGCTTTTTCCTATGCATCTCGTGAACTGTCTCATGTAAAATAGCCACCCCATCGAGGATGTTCCTCCCTTGCATAAAAGCTGTCTGGGTAGGCCTAACTACATGATCCACCACGGAGTTCAACCTTAAAGTTACGGTTTTGGTGAAAATCTTGAAACTAACGTTAAGAAAACAGATAGGTCAATATTGTTGTATCCTCTCTTCATCCTTAACCTTAGGTAACAAGATAATCTCACCAAAATTAAGGCGGAATAATTCCATATTTCTACCATGTGGACATCCGAATAATTCCAACAGATCCAACTTAACGACTTCCCAAAAGTGCTGGTAAAATTCAGCGGGAAAACCGTCCGGGCCTGGTGCCTTATTATGCTCCATCAGAAAAACCGCTTTTCTGACCTCCTCTTCCGTAAAGGGAGATGTCAGGAAGGCATTCTCCTCTTTCGAAACCTGAGGGATATCATCTATTTGGGACTCGTCAAGGGAGAAAGTCCCTGCCTCCGGCTCCCCAAACAACCCCTTATAGAAGTTTGTAATGTAACTTTTAAGCTCACTCTGTCCCTCGATCATGCCCTCATCCTGATTTAAGGAGTGAATAACCTTCTTCCTGTGTCTGCCATTAGCAACACTGTGAAAGTATCTTGTATTTGAGTCCCCTTCTAAAAGAAATTGGGCTTTAGATCTTTGGTACCATTTAATTTCCTCTTCCCGCAAAAGACATGCCAGTTGCGCATTCGATTGACTTTTAAGTTCAATCTCCTGTTGCGACAACGGACGAACAATAGCAGTTCCATCGAGGTCATCAATTATGGTTGACAAACGAACTTTTTCCTTTTTCAGTATACCAGTAGTATGTTTTGCCCACCCACGTAGGAAAGTACGCATATTGCGCATTTTATTATTCCATCTTTGGATTGGCGTACTACCCGCTACCGATCGCAACCAAATCTCCTTAACCAAGTCATCAAAACCATCACTTAGCAACCATCCCAGCTCAAATTTAAACTGATGGTGCATCTGTGGTTTCTTCGTACCTGTTGAAAGGAGAATTGGCGCATGATCCGATAGTGACTCAATACGTTCCAGAGCGCGCACTGATACCAATTTAAATTTAGATTCCCAATCTGTATCCATAAGTACGTGATCAAGCTTCTCGTATGTCGGCTCCGGTAAACAATTCGCCCAAGTGAATTGTCTACCAGACATATGAACCTCTTTCAAATCCAAACTGTCAATAACAGCATTGGACAGAAAGGGCCAATGACCGTCGAATTGACCTATGCTCTTCTCATGAGGGAATCTTAGCATGTTAAAGTCCCCTCCTATTATAATAGGATGTGGGTTATCTCTAGCCAGATCCACCAACTCACGAAGAAAAGCAGCCTTACCCTCCTCTTGGGCGGCAACATATACTAGTACCAGCGACCAGATGAAATTATCGGTTTTGTTACGTAGGTGAAACTTCATATGAAAATCACCCCCCATAACGTCAAAAACCTCCATTGATTCAGATCTTACGCCAAGTAGCATGCCCCCCGATCTACCCCGCGGTGGACAAGAATGCCAAGTAAACTCCAATCCTCCAGAGAGGCGATTAAGAAGATTATCTAGAAAGTCCCGTCTACCCGTTTCAGAGACAAGCAAAAAAACCAAATTGTGATCCTTGACGCATTGGGCAATATGTAAATGTTTAGCCAAGTCACCAAGACCTCTGCTATTCATAAATATGCCATTCATCTGGAAAACTTTGGATTTTTGGACCCCTTCCTTTGCGCCTTTTTTGAGTTAGAGTTCTTAGACTTCCGGCTAGTAACATGCAAGTCATATACTGACCTAAGCCTAGATTCATCTAAACTCACCTCCGACACCTCACCCACTAAATGCGACAACAGCTGACCATCTACTGTGGTATCCGCCTCATCATCTACAAAAGAGGGGGAAGAACTTTGCGCCACCGGAGCTACACGTTAACGATCAAACTCTAAATGACGTAAAGCATTAGCCGAAACAGCAATCTCTCTCTCGTTACCACCTAACTTCACCCCAACCGACCTTAAGGAGGAATTAACTAGCGGTGTGGAAAACTGAAGAAAGGACTTAGACGGGAAAGACGTACCACATAAGTCGTTCAACGCTGCCTTGCGCCGCATCGCTTTGGCCAAGGAGTCCTCGTCTGTAGCCACCGAACCATCACCCACCACCTTATGGCGACCGCTGCGCCTGATCGGTGACGGGGGTGATGGCGCCTGGCGAAGCCATCTTGGGGGACAAGGGTGATGAAGCAGCCCCCCCCCCCAGACGCGGCAGACCCTGGTGAGTCCGCCCTCACCTCCACACGGGGGGACAACGGCGGCGTACTCGCCCCCCCAGACGAGGCGATACACGACGGCCCTGAGCGTGACTAGAGATGGCGAGAACTCTCTCGCAGCGGCCGACAGTGTGCTGATCACCGGTGCCGAAGGAGACCCATCGTCCCCTGTCGCTCCACACAGCATCGCCTCGGCCCGCTGGGGCCTCGAAACCTCCACGGTCGGGGCAACCACCTGCTGAGCCGGAGAAGCACCCGGTAGCCCCGCCTCGGCCAGAGGCAAGACCCGCCCCATAGTGGGCAGAACCTGCCCGACTTGCTCCCCCGAGTGCGCCTCCCTCCATCGTCTCACAACCTCGATGGCACGTGGAGTCACGGGGTTTGGGTTCATAGGAGTCACCGCAAAAACCCGCTACGCCACAAGCCCTCCAGGTGCCGCTGAAGTCTGCACCACAGTCCCAACCGAAGAGGAGCCAGAAACAAGTGATCCCCCATGCGAAGTCTCCGAAGAAACTCCCTGCATAGGATCATCCCCATCCCCCTCGTCCGCCTCATCCGCAGGATCATCCTTGTCCTTGCGTCTCCAGATGAAAGGGACAAACTCCGGATCTGGAACAAAATCTGGCGACTCAAGGCGAAAGGTAAAGTCGTACCCCATCGTCCCGAGGACTCCATCTGTTCTGATCTTTGGACCAAACTCATCAGCCACCTTGTTGAAACACTCCACCTCACACATACCCACCAAGATACGGACGATACCTCTACGACGAAGAGCCAATAGGTCCACATCCAGAGTGGAGCCAATGAGAGTGCCAACCGCCCACAAACCGAGAAAGTGTCGCAGCGGACGTGGTACTCCAAAAACATGTACCCACACTTGCTTAAGTTCCATCTTATGGGGGACATCCTCCTCTGTCCATTGACAAAAAATCAGCTTGGAAGACGTTGGCGGCACCCCCCAACTCTAGATCATCCACACGCTGCAGATCCTGCACAGTCGGGAACTCAACAGTGAAAGAATTACTCCCATTAGGAATTGCTTCCCACCTCCAATCTGATTGCACTAGACAAATCCGAGCCACTTGAGCCTCCACTGTCACGGACGAGACGCCCCCCCCCCCCCCTCAACCACAACTTGAGCCGTCGGCACAGCCTCTGGGGCCAGTTGCTCCCTGAACGCAGACTCAGGAAACAATTTGAACATGGTATCATCATGTCCCATACCCACAACCATCGTTGTTGGCCTAGGCAACCTCAGCGTCGGACAACGACGAGTCGGGTGCTTGTCTTGATCACATATGTAACACTAATGGCGCACGGTGCAATCCTTTGCTGCATGAGTCTTGATAGAACACTTCCAGCACCACACCTTCATCTTCTTCACGACGGCCACCGCCTCAGGAGCAGCAACAACGGGTGTAGCAATAGCGGGCACCGTAGCCAGGACGGCCGGTAGTGGCTACGGAGCCGCAACCCCCTGTCCGGCCAAGGTTGCCGCAGGACCCTGATTTCTCGGAGCCTTGTATTTCTTCCTCTTCTGCGCTGCCATCGAGCCACCCACAGCCAGACCCTGCGGCCTCGGAACACCGACACCGAGCGGCTGCGAAGCGGCCCCCGAGACGGCACGGATCAACGGCTGGTTGGGCAAACCGCCCCCTTGCAGCTGCTGGACAGGGCGGAAAAGCGGAGGTCCACCACCTCCGGCCGCCGGCGGCGCAGCATGCTGGACGGGGGCGAACGCGGCCTGCGGTCCCCGAGCAGCGGCAAAGCGACCAGCCATGGCGTGAGGCCTAGGCGCCGCTGCCCTAGGAGCGGCGACAGGCGCACCCACAGCCCCGAGGCGAGGATGCGGAGCCGCCATGCGAACAGAAGATGGCGCAACAACGTCGGCATAGGAGCGGCTGACGGGAGACCACGAAGTAGACGAAGGAGAGCCACCGGTAGCCGGAGAGGAAGGCGAGCATGGTCCACCAAGCGCGATCGACCCAGGCCTAAGCTGCCCCAACCCTCTGAACCGACGGCTCAGATGGGCCCAGGGTCGACGGCCCAGATCGCACTCTGCCATCGGCCCGATGGTAGCGGTTTGAATTCCGCTGATCGCGCCGTCGACATCGCACCTCCCGACCCCATCACAGGCCGACGAGCCAGGCGTCCGGCCAGCCGACGCGACCGCAACGGCCGGCTTGAAATCCCCCAAGCAGGGGGGGCGTGACCCGAGGCCGAGGGAGAGGGCCACGCCAGCCCATCCTCACCCGTGGCTCCCACCGGACTCAGACGCTCGGCGAAGAAGAGCTCCGCCTGACCGGAACGACGACAGCCGGCGCAGACGACTGGGGTGAGTAGGAGCGCGCCCGCTCCGACGTGGACCTGCAAGAATCAACAAAGACCATACCTTTGCTATTAGCCGCAACCTCCAGCGACCGGCGTTCCCAATAGCGCGACTCCGGCGACGAAAACCCGGCGTCCGACCAGAATTCTTGGACCAGATCCTCAGCGATGTGTGCTGTCGCCGAACAACGGGCGTCCACCCACCTCCATCCTCCTCCAACACATCCAGGGCCGCTTCCACCGCCAGCTCCTCCGCCCACTCCACCTCGGCCGCAACCTCGATCTCCTCCGCCAAAGCCCCAAACCTAGAACCAGACCCCACCCAAGCGAGCCCACGAGGAGCGAGCGTGAGACGCCGCCTTCGACCCGCAAGCGCGGCCCTGAGATCCGGCGGCCGAGGTTCAACGGCCGGAGGAGACCCACCGTCGCCCTCCATTCGCCTTCAGATCATATCCTCACCTTCTAGCAGATGGCCTCCCAGCCTTTCTCTTGCGTATGCGAAGGCGGCGTAACAGACTCGTTGTTTGTCGAACGGCCGGCCGACAGATACTAAACAGCCAATGTGTGGTAGCGTGAATGTTTGAGCAGCTGACGACTAGCGATGCCGACGACGAACGGCTGGCGGTGCGTATGTGGATGAGCAGCGAGGCGCGGAGATCAGTGATGGACTGGTGCATGTATCAGCGATGGACTGATGAATGAATTTTTAGATAAAGGGATTTTATTACTTAAGATTTTAAAGCATTACACCCGGCCTCTGCATAGCTAAGATGCACACAGCCACCAATTCACTAGTAACCAAACCAGAAAAAACGTAAAAAAAGGCAAAATACATATCATAATGAGAAATTGTAGATCCGCCTAAGATGCTGGTAGGTCTATCCGGAGTCTATGTTGCCATCCATGCCGGGAGAATAACTCCCTGACCGCAGCCTCCAGCCTCGACGCCACCTCCAAAAATAAGACTCGATGCTCCACTCGCTGCAGAGTCGACCATGCTCGCAGCGTAGTTGTACACCGATAGATAACCTGCATAACAGAAACATTTTTATCGCTAAAAACCTTGTCATTTCTACATAGCCACAGCGACCAAATAACGGCAATCGCGCCCATCCTACTGTAGAGTTTAAACCTAGGATCCACGCCATTTAACCAGTTGCCAAAAATGTTTGCAACGGTACGCGGTGGATGTAAGGTAGAACCTATCTGGACGGCTGACCATATAGACCTAGCGAATTCGCACTGAAAGAATAAGTGTGTAATGGTCTCATCGTGTTGACAGAAAACACACTTTTTACTTCCGTGCCAATTACGCTTGGCAAGGTTGTCTTTTGTAAGAATTACACCCCGACGAAGATACCACGCAAACACTTTAGTTTTAAGCGGGATCTTCACACTACCAGGAAAAGCATTATAGGGAGGTTGCCTGTCTGTGGCGCACCCTTAATCCATGCGCCACAAAAAATAATTCTGTGGCGCATGGCTGTTGATGCGCCACAGAAATTTGAACATTCTGTGGCGAGAATTCTGTGGCGCACCAGGCTAGCCCACAGATGCGCCACAGATAAGCAAAATGGTGCGCCACAGATAGCCTATTCTGTGGTAGTGTCATCTTCCAAATTTTGTTATTATCCTTAATATCGACTGGCACATCGGGTAGAATTAGTGCTCTATACATAGAATCAACCGAGAATTTACCATTCTTCGTAAGATTCCATTGAAATTTATCTGGACCTTCCAACAATTGGACTGAATCCAATCGGATGAGCAAGGCATTCCAGGATGCTTGTCTTGTTCCAAGTAAACTTCTTCTGAACGAAACATCTGGTGGGGAGGTACCCAACACCTTCGCGATCGTGTCGCTTTTGTTTGGTACAATAGTGTACAGAGCCGGATATTGTTCTCTAAGGGTAGATTGGCCTAGCCATTTATCCTCCCTAATCGAGAAAGATCCATGTTGGAAAAAAAACTTCTTTGTAGCCATGAGGCCAGCCCAGAAGTGTGAATCGCCAGGTTTACAAAAAACCTGAGAGACAACTTGATCTCCCACATATTTTCTCCTAAGGAGGGTTTGCCAAACTCCATCTTCCGATAGAAGTTTGAAGAGCCATTTACCTAGCAAGGCTCTATTCTTGACCTCAAGGTCATGAATTCCGAGCCCTCCTTGGTCTTTAGGACAACAAACTACACTCCATTTCGTCAGACGATATTTTTTCTTCTCGCAATCCCCTTGCCAAAAGAATCTAGACCGAAGATAATTCAATCTTTTCAAGATTCCTTTGGGCAATTGGAAGAATGAAATCATGTACAGTACCATGTTTGTTAGTACCGAGTTTATGTGAACCAATCTTCCACCTAGGGATAAGAGTTTGCCTTTCCAGCTATTTAAGCGTAATTGAAGTCTTTCCTCCACCTTTTTCCATTCAGCATTTGTAAGTTTCCGATAATGAATCGGAATACCTAAATAGTTGATAGGAAATTGACCTTGCTCACAGCCAAAGAGTTCAGCATACAATGTGGCGTCTTCTCGAGCCTCGCCAAAGCAAAACAATTCACTTTTATGAAAATTTATCTTAAGACCCGAAAGTTGCTCAAATGCTGACAAGATCAGCTTAAGGTTACGAGCTTTTTCGATGTCATGTTCCATAAAAAGAATTGTATCGTCAACATATTGAAGAATCGATAAACCACCATCTACAAGATGTGGGATCACTCCTTCAATTTGGCCCTCAGATTTAGCACGTTCGATCAAGATAGCCAACATATCAGCCACTATATTAAATAGTATTGGCGATAACGGGTCACCCTGTCTGAGGCCTTTTTTCATTTGAAAGTATTTGCCAGTGTCATCATTGACCTTAATGGCTACACTCCCTCCCGAAACAAAGCTATTAACTAACGCGCACCACCCAGGAGAAAAACCTTTCATTCTGAGGGTCTGCTGAAGGAAAGACCATTTGACTTTATCATAAGCTTTCTCAAAGTCAATTTTAATAATTACCCCATTCAGCTTTTTCCTATGTAGCTCGTGAACTGTTTCATGTAGGATCGCAACTCCATCAAGGATGTTGCGGCCTTGCATAAAAGCCGTCTGAGACGGACGCACTACATGATCTGCCACACTGTTCAGTCGAATCGTAGCCACTTTGGTGAATATTTTAAAACTAATGTTAAGAAGGCATATAGGTCTAAATTGTTGAATCCTTTCTGCCTCGTTAACCTTAGGTAACAAAATTATCTCACCAAAATTGATACGAAACAACTCTAGCTATCCATTGTGAAGACAGGCAAACAGTTGAAGTAAATCAGACTTGATAACATCCCAAAAGTTCTGGTAGAACTCAGCCGGGAAACCATCAGGTCCAGGTGCTGTATTATGTTTCATTTGAAAAACCGCCATTCTCACTTCCTCCTCTGAGTAGAGTTTAGTAAGTAGACTATTTTCCTCATCTGAAACCTGAGGGATATCCTCTGTTCGAGACTCATCCAAAGTGAAATTTCCTTCTTCTGGAGCACCGAACAGGCCTTTATAGTACTTTGTAATGTACGACTTTAGTTGTTCATGGGCCTCAATCGTTCCCTCATCCTGGACTAGAGAATGAATGCGCTTTTTCTTGTGTCTGCCATTGGCAATACTATGGAAATAGCGAGTATTCGAATCCCCTTCTAGGATGAATTGGGCTTTAGAACGTTGATACCATTTTAACTCCTCCTCTCGCAGTAGCTTCGCTATCTGTGCATTGGATTGGCTCTTTAGCTCAATCTCTTGCTCGGATAGTAACCGAACTTCTGCTAATGCTTCTAGAGCATCAATAATCGAGGAAAGTCGTTCCTTCTCTTTTTTAAGTAAACCAGAAGTGTGACGGGCCCAACCAACGAGGTGCGTGCGTAAAGCACGTATCTTGTTGTTCCACCGCTGGATAGGCGTATCACCCGCAACTGGTCTTTCCCAAATTCTTTTAACCATCTCATGAAAACCCTCGCGGTGCAGCCACCCAAGCTCAAACTTGAACCATGGCTTACACTGTGGCCTAGGTATTCCAGAAGTCAATAGAATGGGAGCATGGTCTGACAAATCCTCAATACGTTCTAGAGCCCGTACCGACACCAGTGGGAACCTAGATTCCCAATCAGTATCCATCAGTACACGGTCTAGTTTTTCGTATGTGGGTTCGGGGAGAGAATTAGCCCAAGTGAATTGTCTCCCCACCATTGTAATCTCTCGTAAGTTCAAGCTGTCAATGACTGCATTGAACAAAAGAGGCCAACGGTTGTCAAACCGACCCTTACTTTTCTCAAAGGGAAAACGTAGCATGTTGAAATCCCCACCAATGATAATAGGGTGTGGGTTATCTTTTGCCAAGATTACCATTTCACAGAGAAAAGAAGTCTTGGCCGCTTCCTGGGCCGGCCCATACACGGCAACGAGACTCCAGATGAAGTTATCAGATTTATTACGGATGTGCATTTTAATATGAAAATCACCATCCGTAACATCCAACACTTCCATGGTATCAGTCCTGATGCCTAGTAGAATGCCTCCAGAACGGCCATGAGGGGGACGTGAGTACCAATCAAACTCTATACCGCCCGAAAGTTGGTTCAATAGAGATTGCGAAAACTCACGTCTACCCGTCTCAGAAATAGCTAAGAAATCCAAATTATGGTCCGAACACAACCAGCAAAGTGCAAATATTTAGCCAAGTCACCAAGACCTCTGCTATTTGCAAACATGCCATTCATTGGGAAACCGTGGGGGATTTAGATAACTTGGCCTGTTTCCGAGACTTGTTGGTGTTAGATTTAGATTTCCGACCGGATTCTTTTAGCTCATACAATGAGCCTAAACCGTCGTATTCCAAACCACCCTCCAACACTTCACCAATTAGATGAGAAAGGAGCTGACCATCTGATGTGGCATTCGCTTCTTCTTCATCCATATAGGTGGCTGTCAACGCAGTCGAAACTTTAGGAATAACCGTAAGACGGTCAAATTCCATATGCCTCAAGACTTTAGTTGACACATCTACTTGTTCTTTACTACTACCAAAATTAACTCCTACACTAGAGAGCTTTGAAAGAATTGAATTTGAAGAAAAAGAAAGATAAGACTTTGAACTCAATTTCGTACCATGATTGTCCAAGTTGCGCGCAACTTTCCGACTCATGGCCTTCTTCAGGGAGTCCTCATCTGTCGCAGACGCCCCGTCCAAAGCAACCCCAAACCTCTCACTGCGACGGGGCGGAGTGGCCCCACACTAGTGGAAAAGGGGCATCCATTCTGCCCTTTTATCCCGCAACAATAAAGAACCGGGACCAAAGGGGTCATTGGTCCCGGCTCCATCGGCCCGGGCGCTGGGGACCATTCGTCCCGGTTCTATTGGGACCTTTGCTCCCGGTTCGTGTCTGGAACCGGGACCAAAGGGTCTGCACATGCGGCATCAGCCGTGGGACCCCTGGCAGGCACCCTTTGGTCCCGGTTCCAGCCACGAACCGGGACCAAAGGCTCTTCCCTGCCTATATCATCTTCCACCCGAGCTCCACCACCATTTTTAGCTTGAGTTCATCAACATTTTCTCCTCCATTTCCACTCCATCGCTCAAGTTAATCCCCATTTTTTTCACCATTTGTGAGGATTGAAGGCACCCCATATATTCAAGGGTTAGCAATATCATCCTTTTCTCCGAAGTTGCAACTTCAGCTCATTTCATTGCTAGTTTAGCTCATTTTATGGTTTGTAGTGCAAGCAAGGTGTTTGATGAAATGCCTAGCTAGAGAGTTTGATTTTTTATATGCATTTTGAGCTCAAATTAATTTATTATTTGTGGATTTTAGTGTCATCCCGTCCTCACCGCCGTCGATAGCCCGTGTCGTCCCGTCACCGGCACCACCTCGGTGAGCTTTTTTTTCTTTATCTTCTATTTTAAGAAAAATGACATGTATGATTTAAAAGCATATTTATTTCTTGTATATTTTTCTTATGTTGTTTATATGTATAGTGTCATGGTTTTGATATCCGCCCCCGTCGGCCCTCGTCCGGTCTATGATTCGGATGTGGTATATTTTCATAACTATTTGTTTCATTTCGTGTTTAAAACAACTATACCTACCAACTTGACATAGACACTTTTATCTAGGAGGTAGTTGAACCGGAAATTCCAACCGACCCTATTGTCGAGTTTTTTGTAAATGGAAACAATGATTTGAAAGCAAAATTGGAAAGAAGTGAAGATCTTCGTCTGCAATGCCTAGAAGAGAAGATGAAATTGGAGTTGAAGCTTGCCGACATCATCGATGAACACGAGTTCAAGCTTGCCGACGTCGCACATGCCCATGAGATCAAGATGGATGCAATGCGCTTGAAGATTAAAAAGATTAGAAAATATGCCATTAGTCAGGCGGCTTGGTACCATTATGTTGTTGGTTCAGTAGTTACCTTAGTTGCAATTTTGATCGCATTTGGTGTTGGATTTAAATTATTTAGATAGTTGTATGTTAGTTTCAATTAATGTATGTTTTATGAGGACTATGCATTACAATTACTTTACTTTGGTTTTAATGTGATGAACTTGTATTAATTAATTTGATCACTATTATATACTCTTGATGTAGTGTAATAGTTTTTGATATATTTATATAATGCAGATGAGCCGGCAATGGATGTACAGTGACCGACGATTTCCCGACTATATTAATGGCATGCATTATTTTCTCCGTGTGGCTGAGAAAAACAAGCCGTCGAATGGTTTTATTTCTTGTCCATGTAGCGTCTGCAAGAATACGCAGGATTACTCTACCTCAAAAACCATTCACGTCCACCTATTGCAGCATGGTTTCATGTCCGGTTATAATTGTTGGACCAAGCACGGAGAAAGAGGGGTTATAATGGAAGAAAATGAAGAAGAAGAGGATAATGACAACTATCCTACGTTCACCGAAGACGGTGATACTGCAATGGGGGAAGACGAAGCTAAAGAAGAGCCCATTGTTGATGAGCACGATGATGATTTTGGTGGTGCCATTCTTGATGCACAGACAAACAACGGAAGTGAAAACGAGAGGTTGAAGTTGGAGAGCATGTTAGAGGATCACAAGAAATTGTTGTACCCAACTTGCGAAGATGGCCAGAAAAAGCTTGGTACCACGCTGGAATTGCTGCAATGGAAGGCAGAGAATGGTACATCTGACAAGGGATTTGAAAAATTGCTGAAAATAATAAAAAAGATGCTTCCAAGGGATAACGTATTACCCCCCAGTACGTACGAAGCAAAGAAGGTTGTCTGCCCTCTAGGATTAGAGATGCAGAAGATACATGCATGCGTCAATGACTGCATCCTCTACCGTGGTGAGGAGTACGAGAATTTGAATGCATGCCCGGTATGCGGTGCATTGCGGTATAAAATAAGGCGAGATGACCCTGGTGATGTTGAGGGTGAGACGTGCCCTAGGAAGAGGGTTCCTGCCAAGGTGATGTGGTATGCTCCTATAATACCACGATTGAAACGTTTGTTCCAAAACAAAGAGCATGCAAAGTTGTTACGATGGCACAAAGAAGACCGTTTGAAAGACCTGATGTTAAGACACCCCGCCGATGGGTCGCAGTGGAGAAAAATCGACAGGGAGTTCCCGGAATTTGCAGCTGACGCAATGAACTTAAGATTTGGGCTAAGTACAGATGGCTTTAAACCTTTCGGGGAGCAGAGCTCCAGTCATAGCACCTGGCCCGTGACTCTGTGTATTTATAACCTTCCTCCTTGGTTGTGCATGAAGCGGAAGTTCATTATGATGCCAGTGCTCATCCAAGGCCCGAAGCAACGGGGCAACGACATTGATGTGTACCTGAGGCCATTGGTTGAAGAACTTTTACAGTTGTGGCGTGACGAAGGTGTACCTATGTGGGATGAGCACGAACAAAAGGAATTTGACCTACGAGCGTTGCTGTTTGTAACCATCAATGATTGGCCTGCTCTTAGTAACATTTCAGGACAGTCAAACAAGGGATACAATGCATGCACGCACTGTGTAGGTGAGACTGAAAGTATACATATGGGAAACAAGAATGTGTACCTGGGGCATCGGCGATTTCTTACAAAAGGGCATGTCGTAAGAAAGAATGGCAAGCATTTCAAAGGTGAGCCAGATCATCGGACGAATCCTAAATTACCTAATGGTGATGTTATATATGACATGGTCAAGGACTTAAAAGTAATCTTTGGAAAGGGTCCTGGCAGTCTATCTGTTTCGAATGACGCTGATGGACACGTGCCAATGTGGAAGAAGTGCTCTATATTTTGGGAGCTACCCTATTGGAAAATACTGGAGGATCGCTCTGCAATCGACGTGATTCACGTGACGAAAAATCTGTGCGTGAACTTACTAAGTTTCTTGGGCGTGTATGGGAAAACAAAAGATACACCGGAATCACGACAGGACCACCAACGTATGCACGAATGAGACGACCACCTGAATCAGATAAGTATCAAGGTCTTGCCAGCTACGCTCTTACCAAAGAAGAGAAGGAGATCTTTTTTGAAGTCCTGAGCAGTATCAAGGTCCCGTCTGGTTTCTCGTCAAATATAAAGGGAATAATAAACATGGCAGAGAAAAAGTTCCAGAACCTAAAGTCTCATGACTGCCACATGATTATGACACAATTACTTCCGATTGCATTGAGGGGGCTTCTACCGGAAAATGTTCGAGTACCCATTGTGAAGCTATGTGCATTTCTCAATGCAATTTCTCAGAAGGTGATCAATCCATTAACTCTACCAGGTTTACAGAGGGAGGTGGTCCAATGTCTTGTCAGCTTCGAGTTGGTGTTCCCACCATCCTTCTTCAATATTATGACGCACCTCATAGTTCACCTAGTCGAAGAGATTAATGTTCTCGGTCCTGTATTTCTGCACAACATGTTCCCCTTTGAGAGGTTCATGGGAGTCTTAAAGAAATACGTTCATAACCGTGCTAGGCCCGAAGGAAGCATCTCCAAGGGCTATGGAAAAGAGGAGGTAATTGAGTTTTGTGTTGACTTTATTCCTAACGTTAAGCCGATCGGTGTTCCTTAATCGCGCCATGAGGGGAGACTGCGTGGAATAGGCACGCTAGGAAAGAAAGCAATAATGTGTAAGGACTGGGATTCTTTCAATCAAGCACACTACACAGTTCTACATAATTCCATCTTGGTGGCTCCGTATATCCAGGAACATATGAATATTTTACGCTCTAAATGCCCGGAGCAGCCTGGAGAATCGATTGAAAGAGAACACATGAAGACTTTCAGCGGATGGTTGCAAACACGTCTCATTAATGACAACACTGTTGAAGAACAATTATACTTGTTGGCCAAAGCACCATTGTCGACTATATTGACTTTTCAAGGGTACGAGATAAATGGGAATACATTTTACACGACCGACCAAGATAAAAAGAGCACCAACCAAAACATTGGTGTCCGCTTTGATGCAACAAACAACAATGGGAAAAAGGACACATATTATGGTTACATAGAGCAGATATGGGAACTTGACTATGGACCTTCTTTCAAGGTACCTTTATTCAGGTGCAAATGGTTCAACCTGGAAGGCGGGGTAAATGTAGACCCGAAGTACGGAATGACTACGGTGGATGTAAAAAATCTTGGGTACGACACCGAACCATTCGTCCTAGCCAATGACGTGGCTCAGGTTTTCTATGTGAAGGACATGTCTTCCAGACCGAAAAAAAGAAAAGATAAGCAAGTGAATACATCATACGATGAGCCAAAGCGCCACATAGTTCTTTCAGGAAAAAGAAACATCGTAGGAGTGGAGGACAAGACGGACATGTCGGAAGATTACAATAATTTTCATGAAATTCCTCCCTTCACGGTGAAAACTGACCCAACCATCGCGTTGAATGATGAAGATTGTCCATGGTTGCGGCGCAATCAGAAGAAAGGGACACACACGAAGAAGAAAGGGACACGCACTAGATAGGGATGTTGGTGGTGATGTGTAATAATTAATGTATTAAACCTTTTATCAAATGCACACGGTTTCCCCGTCATACAGCCAACGGTGGCTCATGAGTGCCTGCATATCAAATGCACCGTTGGGCTGTATGACGGGAATCCGAATGATTTGTATTCGGTCGATGAACTGAAGTATTTTGTAGATAGAACAAAAAGTGTTGGCGGCTGTGAAGTGAGCAGCAAATCGACATTCGATCCAAGCAGCCGCAAGACTTCTCTGATGATCTAACGACCATCCCAAAAAGTGTTGGGATTGTTGTAGATCATCAGAGCGCCTTGCAGCTGCTTGGATCCGACCGAGGGGCATGGCTACCACTTCCACCACCACCACTCCCACCTCCTCGGCAATTCATCATTGTGTCACCCTAATCCAGTGGTTGGATTCAACCTACCCGAGGGCTTGTGTTAGGGAACATGCCAGCGGGTAGGCTAAATCCAACCATTGGGTTCGGTGGCAAAGGTAGACGCTTGTTGTGTGTCGTTTCGCTGCAGGGACGTCGCTATTTATAGGCAATTAGAAGGTGTACCTGTGGATGAGGTGGGAGTGCAGATCCAACAGCTCACAAGCCCTCAAAAGAAACACACCCCTGATTCAACGGCTCACAAGCGCTTGAAAGAAACACACGATCCGTGTGCTTCTTTAGTCCCGGTTGGTAACACGAACCGGTACTAAAGGCCCTGATCCAACAACTCACAAGCGCTCGAAGGAAACACACGATCCATGTGCTTCTGATCCAACGGCTCACAAGCGCTCTAAAGAAACACACCCCTGATCCAATGGCTCACAAGCGCTTGAAAGAAACACACGATCCGTGTGCTTCTTTAGTCCCAGTTGGTAACACGAACCGGTACTAAAGGCCCTGATCCAACGGCTCACAAGGGCTCGAAGGAAACACACAATCCATGTGCTTCCGATCCAACGGCCCACAAGTGCTCGAAGGAAACACACGATCCGTGTGCAATCAGAAGAAAGGATCAGAAGAAAGGATCAGAAGCACACGGATCGTGTGTTTCGTTCGAGCTCTTGTGAGCCGTTTGATCGGAAGCACACGGATCGTGTGTTTCTTTAGAGCGCTTGTGGGCCGTTGGATCAGGGGTGTGTTTCTTTCGAGCGCTTCTGAGCCGTTGGATCTCAAGCAGAAGATATGGCACACATATCAACGCTCCTTTAGTCCCGGTTCAATCTACCAACCGGGACTAAAGATGAAGAGTTGAACTGATCTTTTAGCTATAAATACCAAACATGATCGAGGAGGAGATGAAGAACAAGAGTACGGCAACAGCGGAGAAGAAGCTAGTCAAACTAGTCCGGAAGGCAAAGACCGAATACAAATCATTCGGTTTCTTTCGAGCGTCTACCTTTGCCACCGAACCCAATGGTTGGATTTAGCCTACCTGCTGGCATGTTCCCTGGCATTATTGTGTTTGTCCTTGTTCACCGGCCAACCATTGGAGCCACCTCCTGTAGGTCGGTGAATAAGGACAACACAACGACGTTGTTGGAAACACAAGCCCTCAGGTAGGTTGAATTCAACCACTGGATTAGGGTGATACAATGATGAATTGCCGAGGAGGTGGGAGTGGTGGTGGTGGAAGTGGTAGCCATGCCCTCGGTCGGATCCAAGCAGCTGGAAAAAAGTCCAACCTGTCGATCTACCCCTTTGACCGGCACCAAGAGGGGGTAGACGCATGAACTTTTTTGTTTGGTTGTGTTAGTTTCGTACATAGAACCAATGTGAACCAACGATCCGTGTGCTAGCTATCCAACAGCTCAGAAAGTATGCTTTAAAAATATACAGATCATTATTACAATTTTTAGATAATTAAATCAATAGGTATTGGAACATTTTAAAAGAAACTAGAAAAAAAATATGATTTTCAAATAATAAAAAGAAACTAGAAAAATAAATAATAAAAAGATAATGATTTTCAAATAATAAAAAGAAACTAGAAAAATAAATAATAAAAAGATAATGATTTTCAAATACTGGAACATTTTAAAAGACACTAGAAAAAGATAATGATTATATGACTTTTTAAATAATAAAAAGAAACTATAAAAGAAAACAGAAAAAGAAACAAAAAAGAAACCAGAAAAAGAAAACAGAAAAAGAAACTAGAAAACAGAAATAGAAACAAAAAAAGAAAACAGAAAAAGAAAAAGAAAAAAAAAGGCCTTTGGTCGTGGTTGGTAACACCAACCGGGACTAAAGGCCCGCTGGGCTTCGCGCGCATATTTTTGCGGCCCGGGGGGACCTTTGGTCCCGGTTGGTGTTACCAACCGCGACCAAAGGGTCTTTGGTCCCGGTTCGTGGCTGAAACCGGGAGCAAAGGTCCTTTCCGTGTCGATTTGGGTGTTCTCCGCCCCGAAATTTTCACCAAGTCCCCAAATTCGTGCCTCTCCACCTCCACGCTCCCGTGCCGCCGCGCCGTCGCCCCGAGGTGCTGCTCCCGTGCCGCCGCGCCGTCGCGCCTAGCTCCGGCCGCGCGCGCCCGCTCCGGCCACCACGCCGTCGCTGCCCAAGGTGCGACCCCTCCCCGACGCCGTGTCGCCGCCCTGCTCGACCAGAGGAGAAACCCCGCCGCTCTGCTTCCTCTCCCCGGCCGCCGCGCTCCGACCACCACGCCGTCCCCTCCCCGACGCCGCGCGCTCCGGCGTGGCCGTGCCGCTCTGCACCCCCCTCCCGTGCCGCCGCCCTCTCTCCGCCGTTGTCGCCTCCACGCGAAGGAGGCCGCGCCGCCGCCCTCTCCCCTGCCCACGCCGTCGTCTCCGGCGGCGCCTCCCCGCACCCCTGCCCACGCCGTCGCGCGGTTCCGGCCCGTTCACCGGCGACCTCGACCTCGATCCGGCACGCCCGGCCGTAGCTCCGGTATTTTTTTTTGTTATTCTAATTTTGTGTTTGTTAGTGATAAATTGTTAGTGTAGTTAGAGTTAGGATAAATTGTTAGTGTAGTTAGAGTTAGGATAAACTAGTCGTCAACCCGTGCATTCGCACGGGGTGGTTAGTAAAATCTGAAGTGTAGATATTTGATCATATATATCTTTAAAAAATTAGAGTACTCCCTTCTTATAACAAATAGATCATGTTTTTGGATGTGTCTTTACTCTTTAGTCAAACTTGTAAAATTTTGACTATATATATTGTTTCAGATATTTGGATTGAAAATATTAATATCAAATATTTATATCTGTCTCGGAAAATATATAGACAACCAAGTATTATTATTATGTTGATACGTATCTTGAAGATTGTGTCAATATCCAAAACATTATCTTTTGTCAAATGGAGGAGTAAAATTTCTATCAGAGTTTCCTTTATATTTCGAGAACATTAAAGTAGTGAGAAGAAATACAGAAATATACAGTTTGTTTTGTATTTATTTGATCCGTGCCCTAGTGTACGGCTCACGGTTTCACTTATATTGCACTGGCTCACAATTTAAAACAAAATGGGAAAACATTCTAAAGATATTTCAAAATATAAATCAGAATGCACATGAAACTTTGTAATATGCCTTTCTCACAAACTATTATTAGTGGCTTGAATAGATGTACCTTCCTTGTCTTGCTCTATAAGCCGTGAAAATGGCATTTAGCAACTACAATCAGCATCCCAATCACCCAATATATAAATACCTGGCAAAAGGAAGCGATCAGTAGAAAGCCCTTGTAAAAGGTAAGGTATGATACATTGATACCTAGCGGGAACATGAATTTGACACTGCTTCTATAAATACAAACTCGCCTGCCCTTCCACAAAACTGTACTTCTGCTCCCCTTCAAAAAAATTGTAGCTTCGCAGGATGTAATTTGGAAGGCTATTTTGTGTGCCCAATTGATTCCGACGACAAAGAGTCCTGCAAACACTAACTCGCCTGCCCTTCCAAAAAAATGCTAACTGCAGTTATTTTCCATCTATATATATTACTGATGTGCATTGACGAACATGTAAAGGAACAAATATTAGCTCCTAGATATGCTGATTCGTGGTTCCTTTGTAAAACAAAATGAAATAGTACGGTGCCAACTGAATTGGACTTGTTCTTTGTGACTGTAATAGATTTCACTCTGGGATTTCTATATTCCAGAGATAAACATCTCAGTAAGGAAAAAAGAAAGTTTAGTTTTGCACAACTTGGATAGCATTCCACATCCTTTTTTCCTTCATACTGCACTCACACCTTGACCAATCGCGGGCAGTAGGTAGATGGGAGTTCAGCTAAATGCAACAATTGAAAAAGCCCAAAGCCGTTGAACTGAATTAATGTAATGACAAATACTATACTAAATTACTAAGGATGCAATTAAATGTTCAGTACTACAGAAATTTAACATACGAATCTACCATAACATGCATCACCTAAGCACTCTTGGCATTTAGTAATTGTCAGGTGGTGCTGTCGTCAAGTTCGCCGCACGTTGCCGGCCGCCGGACATCCACTGCTATAATACTTAGCTTAGCCCCGAACTGATCCCCAAAACTAAACCAAGCAAACTGTCAGAATTTAGATTGCCTTTCTATTACTCAAAACGTTGAGACTGAATTTTTGCCTACACATCTTCAATATGCAGCGAGCCTTGGCCTGAGGACAAGACCTATTACTGAAGGTGCAGGAGGATGTGAATTGTTGACTTTCAGAGACGATGAGGTCGTCATGACTCCGGATTGCTTGAGAAGTCCCTCATATAGATTCCCAACGTACGCCTACTTCAACTGTCATACCGGTACACCTTCTCCGTTTGTAAACCATCTTGAGAACAGATTGTCCTGGAAAGAGATAGGATTACGGCGTAGTGACACTCAAAGATGAGAAGATGTGAAGGTTAGAGAGGAAGAGGATCTGTTCTGTGATAAGTGGATTCGAATCTTGCCTTCTCTTCCGATTAATTGCAGCTTCAATGGAGTAGTACAGAAGGGCTAGGAAGCCTAGGATGAGGAAGAATGGCAGCAGGAATCAGATCGACTCATGGGGGGGATTAGGGCGTGCGTGAGGGAGAGAAGTAGAGGACGGCTGAAGGATGTATCTCGTGGATGTTTTTTTTCAGTCTAATGGAAAAGGTTGCACGTGGGATGGAATGTGAGGACTCTATCTGCTTCATCGGACGACTGTAAATAAAGATTGAGGAAATCGGATGGTTAACTTTCTCAGTTATTGAGGATTAACGTGGAGCTTCCATTGGTGCCTCCAATTAGTAAATATAAGATTGTTAGGAAATATTGTTAGGAATTTTAGTGTTAGTGTTAGGAATTTAGGAATTTTAGTGTTAGTGTTAGAAATTTTAGGAGTTAGGATAATGGTGAGCACTTTTTTTTGTTGTTGTCTAGTTTAGTTAGTTTTCCTCATTGTTTTTTAGTGTTAGAAATGTAGTGTTAGTGTTAGGATTTTAGGAATGTTAGTGTTAGTGTGTTAGGAAATTATGCAAAATGAAAATTGTATGAAATTTGTTGTCTGAAATTGTAATCTTGTTCATTTTGTAAATCAATTGTGCCATTGTAAATTATGCCATTTTAAATTATACCATTTTAAATTAGGCGATTACTTGTTGTGAATTTTAAATTTTAGTTCCCGAATTTAAATTTGCTAAGTAGTTGCTAACTTATGTTTCTTCTAATTCCTTATTTACTTTAGCAAATAGTCCTCCTTATTTGTGTTAGCAAAATATTGTTAGTGTTAGCAAAAAATTGTGTTAGGAATTTTAGGTCTATCCAAAAATTGTGATAGCAAACATTCAAATTTTGATAGCAAACATTCAATTTTTGATAGAAAAATATTCAAATGTGATAGCAAACATTATTCTCTCTAGACATGTGTTGATAGTTATATTTGTTTATTCACGGATGTATCTAGATGGATCCAAATTTTCCGGACGTCGACAGAGATGAGGACGCCGAACTGCGAATCATGGAAATTATAGCAGGACGTGCGGCCGCGCCTGTCGGTGAAGAAGATGCCGTAACCGCAGAAGATTATGGCTCCCAATTTCTGAACGATTCCGGTGAGGGGGTTCCGGAAGAAGAAAATGGTGGAGAGGGGGAAGTGCCCTTAACAAACTCTGGCGAGGTATATTAAGCCTCTGTACATCGATCACACTAGATGTATTATTTGAGTTGTATATTGTTGTTATTAATGAACCATTTTTTCTTTTAGCCCTCCGGATCATCCTCATCTACAGCATTGCCGAAACGAGGCCCGACGAAGCCGTTGAAGGAGGGTCGTAGGATAGTGATCGACAAAGTTAGTGCTAGTGGGGAACCTTTGGAACCCATCGACAACCGCCGCAAATACATTAATCAATGCGGGGTTATTGTAAGGGACATTGTCCCGATCAACCTTGAAGAGTGGATTAAGCCGAAGGATGTAAACAACCCAGCTACTTATGTCGAGGAGAGGCTAAAAACATTGTGTTGGGACACGCTCTTAACAAAGGTCAGCCTACCGTCAGATCTGCCAATTCCCCTGATGGACAAAGTGAAGGAGTGGTCGCTTAGTAAGATGGCCGAACAATTCCGGACCTGGAAGAAAAACTTATGGAAAGCTTATAAAAAGGCCGGGGAGACGGATCCAGATTTCACTGGAGCACTAGTGAAGATACAACAGCAGTGGCCCACATTTGTGGAGCAAAGAAAATCGGAGGGCGCTCTGGCCCGATCGGTTCAAAATAAGTTAAATGCTGCGAAGAAGGAATATCACCACCGTTTGGGGGCAGGTGGCTACAGGGCTGCCGTGCCTAAGTGGGAAGCCTTTGAAGCACGACTGCTTGATAACGGGATCATTCCACAGACAGCGGAGTGGCCCCCGAGGTCCAAGTTTTGGTTGTTCGTGCATGGGGCAGGGTTGGACCCACAGACAGGAAAGATTATTGCTCAGGGAAAATGGAAGGCAAAAATTGAGTATATAACCAAACAACTTGAGGACGCAATAGATAAAGTTCGCAGGGGAGAGTTCGTCCCTGGCAGAGAGAATGACGAGCTGACACTAGCACTCGGGAATCCTGAACACGTTGGACGATTACGAGGCTATGGAGCCGGTGTCACCTTGAAGCAAGGTTTTCCGGAAGACGCTGATACTTATAGAAGCCGTCAGAGAAGAAAGAAGCAGGAGTCTGACCGGTTATCAGCACTGGAATGCAACGTGCAGGAGCAGCAGGAGCGACTCAACTCAATTAGTAAGTAAAATGAATCTCAGCTGCAGGTAGAAGCCGCCCCATCTGATCAGCGGAAAAGCAGCGTGGGTTCCACGCATGTAGAAAATTCTCAATTTCAACCGGCGGCTCACTACCCCATGGATGATATCACGGAGAAGACAGACTGTGAGCTACACATGTCAATGAAGAACATGTCTTTCAAGGTGGCGGTCGGCTATGCTTTACCTAATCCAGCTGGAGCAAGCTACCATCTCGAAGGGATTCCACAGGGCTATGCTCGTGTCGGGGTGGATCAAGTTGTGCCGTTATATGCTAATCTGGAACTTGACATTCCTGGAGGTGACGGCGAGAAGGCACTAGGAGAAGTCGAGAAGGGTATCGCTCTCTGGAACAAGGAAAACATCGTGTTTCCGAACTTGACTCCTCGATCCAGCAGCAGACCCCCACCTCAAGATCCATCCCCCCCCCCCCCCCACCTAATGATCCATCCCCCCCACGTCAAGATCCATCCCTCCCACCGCAAGATCCATCCCCCCCACCAAAGTATCCATCCCCCCACCTAAGGATCCATCTCCCCCGCCTAAAGATCCATCTCCCCCACCTAAAGATTCATCCCCCCAAGATATATCCTCCTCACATGAAGATCCATCCCTCGATGCCCCATCCGTCGCGAGTCCATCGCGCGTGACGTCCCGTCCTTCGATTCCGCCCCAGGAAAAGACCTTCTCGTCAAAGCGGAAACTATCCTTCACGTCGACGCGTGCAGATACGTTATCTCGAGCGGAACGCGAGTTGCTAAAGCCTCTTCCAAAGAGACCTTACGACTTGACTCCAGAGGAGCTCGAGGAATTGGTGCGTGCCCATAATAGAGAACAGTTAGCTCCGAAACGGCCCCCGCCTAGAGAGAAACTGGATCCAGAAAAAGTTGAGAGATTTCTGAAAAAATTCAGGAATCCCCGGCCAAAGTCACCTCCATTGGCAGATGACTATGATCGTGTCATGCTGAAGACAATTAGTCAAGAGGCCGAGGAAAAGAAGGCTGCCTATCTCCTAAATAAGCAGAAGATGAAGGAGGACAGGGAGGCGGCAGATCGACTAAAGAAGGAGCAGTTCTATGCTGCAAAACGTGGGAAACAAGTGGCCCAGCTCGGAGAACAGGCAAAAAAGTCGATATCCCCGCTGAAGGTGATCTCAACTAAAATAGTTGCCCAGCTCGTACAACCACAGCAACAGTATCAGTATGCATGGACATATAAACCCGGGAAGTCCCTGGTCAGACCTGAGGAGATCAGTTCTCTATCATACCAAGTGCGTCGATTGCATCACTGGTACGAGAAAGCTGTAGCGGCCGGGCATGAAGCTTTCTGGGTGATTTATAAGAAAAAGCATTACTTCACGGATGACTTGTTATATATTCCGTTTTTGGAAATATTTTAGTTATTCAATCAAGATGCCCTCGACAAAGTCATCGTCAGTTCCTATTGTTTGTAAGTGATTTATTTCTGCAATTTAATTAAGTCTTCAGCTCTGCACGTTCATTGCCTTTAATTATCTCACTATATTCTTTTGTATTGTAGAATGATGATTGTCGAATGCAGAAAAAAGGGCATCTATGACACTGGGTTCATTGACCCAAATTATATTAATGAAGGGACCGTAAAATACAATTGGAAGACCACCGAGGATAGCTTGGTCAATTGGTTAGTGAACCAAAATACTTGCGGAGAAATACTTTTTCCTTACATCAACAAGTGAGTGTTACCTTCTACCCATTCTATTTTGCTTTGCATATCTTTAGTGTAACCGATGAGTCATTGACATATAAACGTGCGCAGTTTCCACTGGATTCTACTAATCATTAGAGTTGACCAAGGAGTTGTTCAAGTCATGGACTCGCTAAGGAAACCAATGGAAAAGTACCAACGCATTCAAGATATGCTCTAGAGGTAATTTCAATCATTATCGCTCTATATCGACCTCTGTCATTCATTTTCAGATATCAACTAATCAATAACTTCTTTAATCATTTTTCTATTAGCGGGCAGTGTTTGGAAACGGTTCATCAAGATCGTTCCAGGGGAGTGGAAACCGGAGCTGTATTTTATACCACCAACGTAAGTAGTACTATATATATAGGTCCATTATGAAGCAACTCTTTAATTCTAGTTTCAATACCATTATGAAGCTTCACTATTATTTGATTAAATTCTATTTTCTTGTAAAGTGGTGTCTGAGGCAGGAAACTGGGACGAATTTATGTGGATTCTATGTTTGCGAGTACATATGCTCTTTTGTCTCTGAGCGGGATAGAGAGCCGGAGGGGAGGCCTAGGGGGCAGGCGCGCCCCCTGCCGCGGGTCAGGGTGGACCCGCGGGTGGGGCCCACCCCTACCTGTGGGACCTCGCCTCACGGCCCTCCGACGCCTATAAATTGCCTAAAACCCTAAAAACGTCGAGGCGGCCATTATTTTTCAGAAACTCGACCCCGATGCGCCGTCATCTCGAACCCTAGTTCGGCGTCCCATCTGAAGCTGATCCCGGCACTCTGCCGGAGGGGAGATCAATCCCGGAGGGCTTTTCATCACCATGCCTTCCTCCGGGATGATGAGTGAGTAGTCTCACCTTGCACTACGGGTCCATGGCAGTAGCTAGATGGTAGTCTCTCACCTTTATACTTCATGTCTTATGATCTTGTGAGCTGCCTAACATGATCAAGATCGATTATTGTAATGCTATGTGATGTGTTTGCTGGGATCCGATGGATTATGAAGTTATGTTCAGATTGTGCATGATTCTTATATGAGTTATTTATGTTCTTGCGTGCTCTCCGATGTGCGTAGTTAATTTGGCCAAGTGATTGTGTGTATCTCCAAGAGAGGGTAGTTATGCTAGATAGTGGGTTCATGCCCCCTTTGTTCCTGGGCACGAGTGACAGAAACGTCTAAAGGCGAGGGTGTGCTGTTGCTACTAAGGGTAAAACAGCGGCACTAATGTCTCATTTGATATTAGGGTTGCTTACATCATGCACTTTACTTAATGCATATGTCTGTTGCTTGCAACTTAATACCGTTGGGTGACAGGCTGGATAGCGATCCTACGGTGGACTTATTATTAGACAAAGACGTAGTTGGACTCAACGGTCTTTTTTCCTTGTCGTGATGCCTCCATAAATATTATCATGTTCTTTTTGTCATAGCTAAATTGGATTTGTGTCATGATCTTGTCAATTGCCTAGCTGTAATTCGTTCACCCATCATATGCATATTTTATTTACTTGAGAGACTCCACTAGTGAACCCATGGCCCCCGGTCCATCTTTTTACATTGTTTACAACCTCATTTACTTGCTTTTAATCATCATTACTCCTCTGGTCACTTTTGCATTTATTCCATTTCATCATACAATTAACCGCTTTGTGTTCTGCGAGACCGGAGAGATTGACAACCACTCCGCCGTTGGGGGAAAGTATTTTGGTTGAGTGTGTGCAGGTCCATGTCTATTGAAGGTTAAGCGCCAGAGATCTTCAACATTCACCTCGTTGTTGATTTCAATGTCCTACTGGTTTGATAAACCTCGGTTCTTTAATTGAGGGATAGATAACTGCTACTATCTACAATTCCGCCTTCGCTTGGGGCACCACCCAACTCTGCCAGTGCTTATTAATTCCTACAATCAAGCAGTTTTCTGGCGCCATTGCCGGGGACTTTGGAGCTGCAGCAAGGGGAGTCTCATACTCTCAATCTCTTTACTTTGTTTTTGTCTTGCTTGCTTTGTTTCTCGTTTAGTTTATTTTCCTGTTTTAAAATTTTAAAACCCAAAAAAATTAGTGTAGTCTTTATTCTTGTCTTGTTACTTTATTTTGTCCTCATGTCGGGTTCTTTTCCTCCTGTTGAGGCACCCGAGTCCGAAGTCCTCACCTTCAAACAAAGAGGTGGGAGGAGTATGAAAGATGCTTGGTACAGAATTAAAAATGCTCATCATAGATCCACTAAAAAACCTTTGGCCACTGTTCTCCTTAGAAATTTCTATATTGGCATTAAAAGTTGGTATAGGTATGTCCTAGATACTATCACAGGTGGAAACTTCCTAGGTATTGATACTGTGGAAGCTTTTAATGTTATAGAAGGTCTCGTGGGGATTCCACCAACTAATAATCGTAAGAATGAAATCACTTTAGAACATGTCATGCAAAGGATAGAAGTTATAGAAGATAATATACCAAATGTGGATATGATAAGAGAAATAGATAAGGGAATTCTTGATGGTATTAACAAGCTTGATGGGTGTTTAAAAGATATCGCTAAGAGTATTAAGTCCCTTGAACCTACAAAAGCTAGTAATCAAACTATAAGAATTGATAAATTGGGGGAAGTGATTGATACCTCAGGAACCACTTTATCTTTACTTAAATCTAAAAAAAAGTGGCTTCGGCTTCTAAAGTTCCTAAATTTATATTTGTGCCGAAGAACACCACTAAGGTTAATACATCATTTGCAGGAAAAGAGGAGTTGAGGATGGTAGAGGAAGCTCAAAATTCCAAGAACTTTAAGGGAGGAGCCCTAGTGGGTAAAACTACTTTTGCTCCACCAATTGTTGGTACTGATAGTATTGCTGGAGGTCCTTTTCCAAGTTCCACAACTCAATAATTTGATGACATTGATAATGCCCTTGATTCTGAAAAAACTTGATATTTGGCATTGCGCCTAGCTAAAAGGCGTTAAAGAAAAGCGCTTGTTGGGAGGCAACCCATCTTTTATTTTCAGTTTGCTTTTTGTTTTTCCTGAGTCATGAAGTTATTACCACAATAGCAACTTCATTCTATCTTTTTATTTTGGTTTGTTCTGCCAAGTTTAGCCTCTAATGCATTGAAAGTGCGAGGTATTGAGTTGCTGTCCAAAAACAGATTCTGTGCGCCTGTTGCAGGAAAATTCTAAAATCGCCGGAATTTTATCTTTTTCTGATAATTTTTTACAGCAAGCCTGATGCTTTTATATATCTTTCGTTAGTTTTGAGTTTTCTGATTTGAGTTGCAGAAGTGCTTCGAAAAATTCGATCTTTACAGACTGTTCAGAATTTGACAGATTCTGCTTCTATTTTGCATTTGTCTCTTTACCATCGTCATATGTGATACTCTAGGGGTAGAGTACTACATTGACGCTTAGTAAGCTGTAGCTAATGTCTAATGGAGTTGGTTTGCAATTTTCCCTAAGTTGAACACATGTGCGTTTTTAATTTATGAGCACTAACCCTCTAATCAAATTATGAGAAGTTTTGTGTGAAGTGAGTTTTTAAGTTCCAAAGGAGAGGAATATGAAGAAATCGACGATGGATCAGAGCTCAAGCTTGGGGATGCCCCCATGGCACCCCCTCTGAATATCAAGAATTATCAATAGTCAAAGCTTGGGGATGCCCAAGGCATCCCCTCATCTTCATCGACTATCATAAGGTCGTCTTCGTTGAACTTCGTTTTTATCACTTTATATATTATGTGCTATGCTTGGAGCATCTTTTTACTTTCAGTTTGTTTGTTTGCTGGTCATATCTTTGATTGGATCCTAGCTTTATTTGTGTGGGAGAGAGACACGCTCCGCTTTTTCGTTTGAATACTCCTTTGCTTCGCTTATATCTTGTTGAGTATTCATAGCTACTGTCTGTTTTCTAGTAAGCTCTCGCTTTTAGCTTTTATCTTGTTTAGAGCTGTTAGTTGTTATGTTAAACTCTCTTGTTCTTCACTTATACTTGTTGGTGAGTTGTTGTTGAAAAATTGCTTGAATTGTCAATGCGACAAAATGTTGTTTGTGTGATGATAGAATAAAATGAAAAGCCTGCATAGTTTTGTAGATCATGGTGTGGATACTTGATGCTTATCAATTGTTTTGAGTTGTTAAGTTGAATGCTTAAACTTTCTGGTTATTTGAGTGGAATTGATTAGTAAAGAAATATGGTTGAAAGCTTGAAATTGTGTGGTTTTTCATAGTTGTTAATTCATAGTGCTAATATTTCCATCAAAAGAATTGTTTGGTCAACAAGGGAGACGATGTAGAGTTTTTATGCTTATGACTAGTAAATGTCTTATGTTGTTCTGTTACCGGTTATTATTAGATATTTGCTTCAAATACCTTCTTTACTAAGCCCAAAAATTCGTACTGAGTGTTTGGTTCACTCGTGCATCCAATCCCCAAAGCCAAACTTTCTCGCCAGCTGTGTCCACCATCACTACACCACGACACCAAATTCCCGACCGATGTGTGTCGCAAATAGTCATGTATGCCGACCAAAAGTTGGTCGGGAAAACTTGTCTCAGACTATCTGTCGGCAATGTGAATATACACCGTATGATCATCGGTCGGGAATGCCAGATTGTTTGGTGTCAAACTGTCGGTTGGCAATACACGTATGCCCATCGAACGGTTGGTCGGGAAATAATGCCGACCAACACTTAGTTGGGCCTTCCAGCCGCGCGGCACCAAGCGCGCGATTTTTTTTGGTCCAAATCGAGCCGTGCGGGACCAAGCGCGCGAAAATTTTGGGCCAAATCGACGGCGCGTCGGAGCGCTCACGATTATGTTTTCTATTCCTGCGCGGCAACGAGAAAAAGAAGTGAAGGCATTTATATGTTCACTCCCCACCTGCCAAACCCTAGTCCCCTTCCTTTTGCGCCGCCGCCACTGATGGGGGGATACTTTATAGGTAGGCCCATGGACCCGGAAAGTAGACCCGCCAAGACCAAGAAGGCCAAAGTCGAGTCACGTTTCAAGTTACATGGGTTGGGCTGGAGACAAGCCGACCTAGGCCCATAACGAAGGAGGGACTCGCCAGAGAAGAGTTCAAGTACAACCCGGAGTGCTAACTTGGAAGGACAAGACCTAGAGTAGGACTCCGTGTTAGATTGTGACTCGGTACAAGTTGTAAGTCTAGGGACCCGGCCACCTTTATAAGGAGGGCCCTGGACCTTAGATCGATAAGCTTTGAGAGAATCCCTAGAACACTAGAGAGAAGTCGCCGACTCCTGAATCAGAGGAGTCGGAACCTTGTAGTCGAGATCTAGTACAAAGCAATAACACAGAAGCAGGAAGTAGGTCTTTACCTCTATCAAGAGTGGCTGAACCTGGGTAAATCCTTGTCCCTTGGCGAGATTAACAACTCCAACGTACTTCGATCGTCAATGGCCACGACAGTTGGCGCCCACCGTGGGGCCTATGATGAAAGGAGTTGAGATCGTGGGAGCAGCTCGCCGAGCCATGGAGAAACTCGCCATCGGGAGGGTCTGCACTGATGAGCATGGAGAAACCGAGATTGACGACTCCGGTTGGACTCCAGAAATGCAGGAAGTTGACGAAGGCTATCAGTTTGTCTTCGGAGGAATCAACGTGTTCGTTGGCATGGTTTACACGTCAGGAGTTCGTGCTAACTCGGCGGAATCAGTATCAGAACCTAAAGTTGTTATCAAGTCCGACGGCGAGGAGTCGGTCGGCACATCAGAAGTTGGCATCATCGCCGAACCAGAGGAACAAGTCATCATCAACAATGAAGAGGAGTCACTGGCAGAGCCACGTATGGAGCCAGATTACGACGCCGATTCAGAATCCATCTTGCCCTTGTTCGAAGATCGGCTTGGGTATGGTATCGAGGACGAGGATTATGCGAAGTCGCCAGTACGCGCCCGCTTCGTTGGAGTCAACGTTTCTGGAAACGGCGGAAGTCAGTTCGATCCGACTCTGCTGATGAAGGAAATCAACGCAAGTAACGCAGCAGAACGAGCGGCCGAGTTAGCCAGTGCTCGTGCTGCATTAGAGGGACAACTAGCAGAAGTCACAGAGGCAAATCGTAGATTGGCAGAAGAGCGGGCTCGAGTCCAAGCTGAGGCTCAGGTTGTGCGGAGTCGCCGCGAGGAGCTCGCATCAATTCAACATCGCAGGGCCAGGAGTCGCCTGCGTGAAGGAGTCAACATAAATCCAACCACTTTGTTCAACACACCCAATGGTTCAGGCACAGGAGCCGGGCTAGGGAGTTCAGCGGCTGCAGGAGGCGCCGCAGGAGGAGGAGCACCGCCACCGCCACCACCACCACCACCCCCAGAAGGACCCGACGGTAATGGCAACAATGGACCACCACCTGAAGGAGGAGTCGGAGGTGGAGCAACGGGTGGCAGGGGACTTCAACCTAACAGATTCCATACTCCAGAAGGGCATTATTCTAATCCAATGGACAACGTTCATGCGGCGACTTTGAGGTTGGAGAACATCGTGGTACCAGAAGGACCGGTGGGTCAGGAGACTCGCGAGGCTATAGAGATGTTGAAGACAGCATTGACTCAGCAAGCTCTTTATCCAGCGTTTCCAGATGCAAGTAGGCTGCACTCAACACCATTCAACTCGCGGACGAGGAGTCGGCACGACGAGTCCCACCCGGCCAACTCCACAAGCGCAAGGCTCCGTGAAGAAGAAAGGAACATGGCAAACAGACCAACTGCCTCACGAGCTCAGCTGGTGGTTGATGAAGCTAGACAACGACGAGAAAGGGAGGCAGCCAGGGCTCGGGAAGCTGAAAGGGATAGAGCGCTAGCTGGTGCAGCTAACCCGCCTCAGCCAACCCGGGCGCACACAGAGGTGACTTCTCCTGGTGCTTCTCCTTCACTAACAGGACCAGAGTGCCTGTCAGATGCCAATATCAGGTCCGAGTCCTTCCCCAGGAGCTTCAAGGAGCCGCGCAAGGTTCCAAATTATGAGCCCAACATGGACCCGACTTCTTGGTTAGGTACCTATGAGATGGCGATGAGTATTCGCAATGCCACGGGTAATCTGTGCGCTAAATTCATGTATCTTATGATGGAGGGAGCAGCCAAAGTTTGGATGCGTAATTTGCCTCCTAGATCAATCAATTCTTGGGAGCAGTTGAAGGCGGCTTTTATTCAGAACTTTCAGGGAACATGCAAAAAGCTTAGTACCATAGAGGACTTGGAGTGGTGTGTTCAGAGCAAGGGCGAGTCAGCAAGGCATTGGATGAAGCGGGTGTCAGAGATTATCAACCCCTCGCAAGGACTCCCACCAGTTTCAGTGCTAATGGCAATGGAGAGAAATTGTAGTTACATTCCCTTGAGTTGGAAGCTGGGTCGCATGAAGGAGAGCTTGAATCAACGTATTCCACTCACAATTGGTGAAATCATGGCGGGTGCTAATAAGCACGCTGCCACCGACAAAACCAAGGACCAGGAAGAGGGAAATAAAGGACATGGTGGCAATGGTCAAAATCAGAACCAAAATCAAAATCAGAGTCAGGGAGGTAACAAACGGCCATATGGAGACAGCTCTGACCTGGTAGTTAATACAAATACTGGGGTCAGACGCAAGGACAACAACTCTCAAGGGTATCAAGGGCGTAGGCCAAGTACAGAGGAGGTTTTGGCGAGTCCATGCCCTAAACACGCCAGAAACGGGAAGTGTGGTCATACCTTGGGACAGTGTGTGGATCTGCAGTGTGGCAGGTTCACAGGACCAGGAAACAGGAACAACAACGGCGGATACAGAGGAAATAATGGTGATGGAGGACCCGGCAACTACGGAGGAGGAGCCGGTAATAATCCCAACCTACCTCAAGGAGGAGGCAACCAGCAGGGCGGGTTCCAGCAGAACCCGAAGCAGCTTCACGATGGTAATGGGCAATACTATGTCACAACTCGACAGCAGAACCCGAGTCCGTGGCAGTTATCATGTCTTCACCACAAGCACATCCAAGCGTGCCAGGAAGTTAAAAGTTCGAGCTGTTAATGAAGTGGAGCCAGCAATCCCGCAGTGGCTCAAGTGGTCAGAGCAAACCATCACATGGAGTAGGGCAGATCATCCACCAAGAGTCGACAACCCAGGGCAGCTAGCCTTGGTGGTAGAACCTCAAGTTGTGGGCTACACATTGAACAAAGTCCTTATGGATGGTGGAAGTAGCATCAACATCTTATATTATGATACATTTAAGAGGATGAAGCTGCAAGACAGGCAGCTGATACCAACTGAGACAGTTTTTCATGGGATAGTACAAGGGAAGTCAGCCAAACCCATTGGTAAGATTTACCTTGAAGTTGCTTTTGGCACAATGGAGAACTTTCGTTCAGAAATTATGCCTTTTGAGGTGGTGGATCTTAAGAGTCCATACCATGCCCTTTTTGGTCGGCCAGCATACTTTAAGTTTATGGCCAGACCGTGCTATATTTACTTGAAGCTTAAGATGCCAGGTCCAGCAGGAGTCATTATAGTTAATGGCAGCAGGCAGATGGCATTGGAATGTGAACAGGGAGATGCAGCTATGGCTGAAGCAGCTTGTGCTCAGGAGGAGCTGAAATTTTACAAGGCAAATGTGGACTCGGAGGACAACTCAGTCCTCAAGAAGCCGGCCACAGAGGAGAACATGAAATTTAAGTCAGCTCAGGATACCAAGTTAGTGGATTTCACCCCAGGCGACTCCTCCAAGAAGTTCGTCATTGGGGCACATCTATCTGATAAATAGGAAAGCGCGCTCGTCGAGTTCATCCGTGAGAATCGGAACGTCTTTGCATGGAAGCCTTCGGACATGCCAGGAGTCCCGAGAGAACTCGCCGAGCACTGCTTACATGTTAACCCTAATGCAAGACCAGTTAAGCAAGCTCTGCGCAAGTTTCATGATGACAGAAGAAAAGCCATTGGAGAAGAGGTAGCTCGGCTCCTTGCAGCTGAATTCATCAAGGAGGTCTTTCATCCAGAGTGGGTGGCCAATCCAGTGTTAGTGCCAAAGAAAACAGGAGAGCTGCGTATGTGCATCGACTTCACGGGTCTTAACAAGCATTGCCCTAAGGACCCGTTTGCATTACCTCGTATTGACCAGATTATTGACTCCACAGCTAGATCAGAGTTGCTTTGTTTCCTGGATGCCTATTCAGGATACCATCAGATCAGACTCAAGATAGAGGATGAGCTGAAGACATCTTTCATCACACCCTTTGGAGCATTTTGTTATATGACAATGCCCTTTGGGCTCAAGAATGCAGGAGCTACATATCAGAGGTGCATCCAGAACTGTTTCAAGGAACAGATCGGAAGGAACGTTCACACTTATGTGGATGATGTGGTTATCAAGTCTCAGAAAGCCGTCTCCTTGATAGCAGACCTGACAGAAACCTTTAACAATCTGCGCAAGTACAAGATGAAACTCAATCCTTCCAAGTGTGTTTTTGGAGTCCCTGCAGGCAAACTCCTAGGTTTCATTATTTCAGAAAGAGGCATTAAAGCAAACCCAGAGAAAATCAAGGCTATTCATAACCTGCAGAGGCCGACTTGTCTAAAGGATGTTTAGAAACTCACTGGTTGTGTAGCAGCTCAAAGCAGATTCATCTCAAGACTCGGAGAGAAGGCGGGTCCTCTCTACCGACTCCTGAAGAAGTCAGATAAATTCCTATGGGACGAAGAAGCCGACCGTGCTTTTGAGGAGTTGAAGAAAACCTTGTCAACAGCTCCAGTTCTTGCAGCTCCTACAGATAAGGAGCCCATGCTATTATATGTGGCTGCCAATGAGAGAGTTGTCAGCGCAGTAGTGGTTGTGGAACGTGCTGAAGAAGGAAAGGAGTATCCACTGCAGAGACCTGTTTACTACATCAGTGAAGTCCTCACAGATTCAAAGCAAAGGTACCCACAATGGCAGAAGCTAGTTTATGGAGTTTTTCTTGCAAGTAGGAAGCTTAAGCATTATTTCCAAGAGCATCCAATCAAGGTGGTGAGTTCAGCACCACTAGCCGACATCATACGCAACAGAGACGCAACAGGGCGAGTCGCCAAGTGGGCAATTGAGTTGGGTCCTTATCATATCACATATGTGCCAAGGACAGCAATTAAGTCTTAGGCTTTGGTTGACTTTGTCAATGATTGGACAGATTTCACGTCCTCACCAAGTTCACCCTGTACCAAATATTGGAAAATGCACTTCGACGGGTCCAGACAGCTAGAGGGCTCAGGAGCCGGCGTCGTTCTAACTTCACCAAAGGGAGATAAATTGGAGTATGTCCTTCAGTTGCATTTTGATTGCACAAATAACATGGTAGAGTATGAAGCCTTGCTACATGGCCTACGTTTGGCCAAGGAGATGAACATCAAACGTATTAGGTTCCTTGGAGACTCGGATCTTGTAGCCCAGCAAGTATCTGGAACCTGGGACTCAAAGGATGCAAACATGGCGGCTTACAGAAGAGCAGTCGAACAGATAGCCGGGTTCTTTTCTGGTTATCAAGTGGATCATATTGATAGATGCAAAAACAAGGCCGCCGATGCGTTATCACGAGTCGGTTCTCGTCGAGAGAAAGTACCACCCAACGTATTTGTGGATGAACTCCACCATCCGTTAGTCAAGTTGCCTTCGGAGGAGGAGTTAGCCTTCCCAGACCCGGAGTCGACACTTGTGGCAGCAGTGCGGTCAATACCAGCATGGACAGAGCCCTACCTTGCATATCTCCTCAAGGGTGAACTCCCAAAGGATGAAGTCAAACAGAGACAACTCATCAGACGGTGCAAGTCCTACACAGTCAACGATGGCGAGTTGTACAGAAGGAGTGTCACTAGGGTCTACCAGAAATGTGTGTCTCCAGAGGAAGGCAGGCAAATCCTGCAAGAAATTCATGCAGGTGATTGTGGTCATCATGCGTCCACTAGATCCTTGGTGTCAAAAGCTTTCAGGCACGGGTTCTATTGGTTAACAGCACATCTGGACGCAGAAAAGATAGTGCGAGTTTGTGATGGATGCCAAAGGTATGCAAGGCAAGACCACGTGCCAGCACAAGAACTCAGAACCATCCCTATCACTTGGCTGTTTGCAGTTTGGGGGCTTGACATGGTGGGTCCTTTCTCAAAGTCGCCCTGCCACAAGACCCATTTGCTAGTAGCGGTTGACAAGTTCACCAAGTGGATAGAGGTCGAGCCCGTCAGCAGAGTCGACGGAGCATCAGCAGTGAGATTCTTCAAATAGATAGCAACACGCTTTGGGTATCCTCATAGCATCATCACAGATAATGGGACCAACTTATCAGTTGGAGAGATGGCCAAGTTTTGTGGTGACAACAACATCAGACTCGACGTAGCCTCAGTGGCACATCCTTAGTCCAATGGACAAGCAGAGAGAGCAAACCAGGAGTTGCTCAAGGGAATTAAACCTCGGTTACGAGTTCCTTTGTTGAGAGCCGCTGGGAGTTGGGTTGAGGAGCTACCAGCAGTGCTTTGGAGTATAAGGACGACTCCTAACAGGTCTACTGGTTTCACACCTTTCTTCCTGGTGTATGGAACAGAAGCCGTCCTGCCCAGCGACTTGTTGCATGACTCGCCACGAGTCGCCAATTATGTCGAGACAGAGAATGAACTCGCTCGTCAGGACTCGGTGGACGCACTCGAAGATGCAAGGGAGTTAGCCCTTGAGAGATCAGCAGTTTATCAGCAGGACCTGCGGCGATATCACGCACGCGGAATCAGGACTCGGACTTTCCAGGAAGGTGACTTAGTGCTTCGCCTAGTCCAAAATAAGGAAGGGATGCATAAGTTATCTCCACCATGGGAAGGACCGTTCGTTATAAGCAAGAAATTGCACAATGGGTCATACTATCTAATGGATGTATGAGAGCCGGCAAGTGCGAGCAAAGGAGCTGACACAGCTCACACATTAGACCCATATGCAGAGGCAAAGAGGCCATGGAACATAGCTCAGTTACGTCCTTACTATAGCTAAATTGTAATAGTTTTATGAGTTGAAAGGCAAAGAGCCCAGTGAGCCATGCCTAGATGTAATCAAATTATTACGATCAAAGGATATAAAGCCGGCTTCTCTGAATATGAGTTCTTTAGTCGAGTCACCTAGTGAGTGCGCTTTATTATTTAAATTTGATCATTAAGGTTCTTGGGGGCTTGCTTTTCAGGAAAAAAGTCAAGCTTAGACCTTTGAACCTGGCTCAGTAGCCGAATTTTTCCTAATTTTCTCGCTGGTAAGTCAGATGCATCCTGCGCAGTATGAATAATCTACAGACATGACTTGTCTCTGGCTCTTATGAATCCTAAGGACATAAGAAGTTAGGAGCTTGTCAGCACAAACTGTAAGATAAGTCATGCAGGGCCTACTTATTCATCAGTGAAAAATTAGACGGGTTATAAGAACCGAATAAGGACTTGCATATAAAAGATATATCAATGTCACAGACAAACAAATAAGTCATTGCAAGCCGATTGGCATAGCTCAGAATAGCTAATTTAATAACCAAGAGTTTTTACACCAGCATCATATCATTACACAAAAATTAAAAGTCATCCAGAGAGTTATCCTTTGCAGGAGTCGACTTCTCAGCTGGAGCTGAGGAGTCCTGCTTTGCTGGAGATTTGTCCTTAACTTGGGCAGCAGAAGTAGAAGCCGGCCTCACAGGAGTCTTAGTGGCAACTTTCTTTGTTTGAAAACCTGTACTTCTTGGGCTTCTCATATGCTTAGCCAGCTCTTCTTGAGGCTGGGAGTCCCCAGTCATAGCTCTTGAAGGAGTGGGCGCGGCAGGAGTCTTCAAGACGGGTTCTGCAGCAGATGGGTTGCCAAGAACAGGAGCCGCCGGGGTAGAAGAACTCGGTGCAGTTGAAGAAGGGGCACCAGCTATGTCCTGTGAGGGACGTCCAAAGTTTATGATCGGAGGAGTTTCTGGAGCAACCCTTTTGTTCTCCAAGTCATAATGATGAACCCATACCTCAGGGTCCATCTTATTGGCAATTTCACAAGCATAGGGCCGCACCAGTTTCTCCTCAGCTTTGAAGTCATCTTGGGTGAAGGGAGTGCCATCCTCATGTTGTTCGGGCTTCCCCATAGTAAGTAATGCCGGCTCCAGGAAAGTGGGCTAGTAGCTGTGCGCTAAGGCAAGAATCCTGATGGAGGCTCTCCTCAAAGAAGATTGCTTCCACAGGCGCATATACCCTGGTGCCCTTGATAGTTCATCCACCAGGCGCTCAGGCTCTTTGGGGCACTTGCCCTTGGCATTCAGATATTTCACCACAGCACGGGCTCCCTCTTGCAACCCATGACAGTGGTCTAGCATCTCATGGAGTTATTTGCTGGTGGGCAATTTCAGCTTTGGGGAGTCAGCCCCTGCAAACAAAAATCAATGAGTATAAGTATCTAGTTCTTCAGGTCAAGTTCAGAGAAGGAGTAAGCAAAGACACCAACTTACCAAAGATATGTTGGCACATAGCTCCAATGCCTTTGCGGCAGGTGTCAAAAACTGCTTTTAGGTCATTGTGAGCTTTCTGGGCAGTCCTCTTGGCAGCCTCAGACTCCTTTTTCACCTGCTCCAGCTCAGCAGCCAGGATTTGCAGATCCTTCTCCAATTGAAGGGAGTGTTGCTTTTCAGCCTGAGCAGACCTGGCACTAGCAGCTGCCTGGTCCTCCAGCTCCTTCATGTCCCTCTTCATTTTGGAGACAAGGTTCTGCGTGTACAAGTCAGAAAGCACAAGTCAGATTTTATAAGTCAAGTGTAGAACTCATGAGCTCCAAGTCGTCACAAGTTAACAACTTGGCGCTTGGGGGCTACTCAGGAGTCAGAATTTTTCTCCAGATGCAAAAGATGCAAGTCATAACTAGCAAGTTAGAAGCTCCAAGTCGTCACAAGTTAACAACTTGGCGCTTGGGGGCTACTCACAGAGCAGAATTTTTTCTTGAAGCTAAGTACCAGGTAATTACATGGATTTTAGCTCCAAGTTGTCGCAGGCTGACAACCCGGCACTTGGGGGCTACTCATGGACAAGTTTTTTGATTCAAGGACCTAAGAGTCATCAAATAAGCAGCCCCGAGTCCTAGTAGAGCTAAGGACTCAGTGCTTGGGGCTACAGTGTGAAAGTTTTTCTATATGCCAAGTTAAGTTCAGATTCAAGCACCTATCTTAGCTACAAGTCACCACAGATAAGGTGCTTGGGGCCTACTGCAATAGGAGGCTAGCAGAGAAAATGTAAAGATTAGAACTCAGAAAACTTACATTATGGATCATTTGAAGGGACCTAAGGGCCAGTTGCTCGTCATCCTTCAGCCTGGCAGCTTGATCATTAAGCTCGATGGCTTCTATCCAAGCCTCAGAGAAGGATTTGTCATTAGACACCTGAAGTCGGCTATAGTCAATCGAGGACTTGGCCGGCTCATCAATCAATTGAGTTGCAGGAGCCGCCTTTTGAGGAGCCGGAGGTGCTTGAGGTATGATTGTAGGAGTCCCAGTCCCAGAGGAGGATGGGACTACCAGTGGAGTTTCCCCCCGAGTCCCGGGAAGGGACTCGGGGACAGTGGGAGCTGTAGCAGTTGTGACACCTACAGATGCAGGTGTAGACACTACTAGGAAAAGGCTTATAGGTGCATTACTTAGCCGTGGCGCACCACTATTTTGGTGTGCCACGAGTATATAGCCGTGGCGCACCAGACACAGATGCGCCACGCGTAGGACATTACCCGTGGCGCACCAAAATAGTGGTGCGCCACGGCTAAGTGCAGGCTAGGCTGACGGAGGGGCACCCTCCTTAGCCGTGGCGCACCACTATTTCGGTGCGCCACGGGTAAGAGTATAGCCGTGGCGCACCTTATTCCAATGCGCCACCAAAATAATGGTCTCGGGGCCAAATTTTGACCCCACATAGCCGTGGCGCACCAAAATTTCGGTGCGCCACGGGTAAGTTTCCTATTTTGTGCTCCCATGCACCCCCCCCCCCCCCCCCCCGATCGCCTTTTCAGTTTTGGAGAAGCTAAAAGAAAATGTTAAAAAATTCAAAAAATATAATCCTTTGAGATGTGGTTATGTTACGTAAACTAGGTGTTAGGAAAAATTTGAAACATGAATTTCGATGTATTTTGCAAAAAATCATTATGGAATAGTAAAACGGCAATAACTTTTGCATACGAACTCGGATTTCGACGTTTAATACCTTAAAAAAAACTAGAGAAAAAACCACATCCAATCCAAATGGCCTACGGCCTTTTGAGCCGTTTTTTGCCCACAGAATCCCCAAATTCGAAAGGGAACACCTATTTTTTTGAAGTTTAAGTTTTCTGGCCAGAAAAAATAAATAAAACTTACCCGTGGCGCATGGAAAGAGTGGTGCGCCACGGATAGTTAACTACCCGTGGCGCACCACATAGTCCATGCGCCATGGGTAACCTGGGGGCACAATCCATGTGCTTCACGATCCGACGGCTCACAGCGATTTAAACAAGCACACAATCCGTGTGCTTGTTCGTTCTTGTCTCTGATTGGTCCAGAGGGGGGCATCTCCTCAACCCTATCTCCTTCTCTCCCTTCTCCTCTTTCTTGTCCCCTTCTCCTCCATCTCCCTCCAAGCCTCTCCCCTTATCCTCTCCAAGCCTCTCCCCTTCTCCTCCATCCTCCTCACAGTGGCGGCCGGGGACGGCCGGCTAGCATCTCCACGGCGGCCGGCGACCTCCTCCACGATGGCGAGCATCTCCACGGCGGCCGGCGACCTCCTCCCCGATGGCGACATCCTCCACGACGGCGCCTCCTCCATGGACGGTGAGCTCCTCCACGACGGCGCCTCCTCCATGACGGCAAGCTCCTCCACGTCGGCGACCTCGACGGCGACATCCTCCACAACGGCGACGTCCTCCACGACGGTGACTGTCGATGGATTAGATCAACGGTGAAGATACGGGACTATGTACGCGCGGGTATCGTCGATGTGGGTTAGTAGACGAACGACACGGGAGAAAGGATTTATACAGCTTCGGGACCCGGGAAACATCATCCGGTAATATCCCTACGTGCTGTTTGTGGCTAGGTTGTATTCCTCTCATGGTGGAAGTCGCCGATGAGGCGGCTCCTCTATTGGTTGTGTTGGGTCTGTCTAGGCCTGTCTGAGTCTTGCCTCTTGGTGCGCCTTGCCCCTCCTTATAAAGGTGGAGGAGGCCGGCTTACAGGTAGAGTCTTTTTAGGACTCGGCTAATCTATTACAAGTGGGAAAGTTGAGTCCTTTTCCTACTCTGATTGGAGTCGGCTTGCTGGGCTTCCTCCTGATGGGCCTCGTTAGTACTCCTTACGGGCACCCGTGTCCCATATCCACGACAGTAGCCCCCGAGCTTTCGGGTGACTTGTAGAGTCATGCGGAAGGTCTTGATTTATTGAAGAAATGGGACACAGAGTCCGTGCCGGGTTCTTTGCCGGCTTGTTGATGTAGATGTTGTCGGGTTGTCGTTGCCGGCTTATCCGGTCGACTTGTTAATGCCGGCTTCTCCTGCCGATTTGTTAAATGCCGGCTTCTCTTGACGACTTGGCGATGCCGGCTTCTCTTGCCGACTTGTTGATGCCGGCTTCTCCTGCCGACTTGTTGATGCCGGCTTCTCCTGCCGACTTGTTGATGCCGGCTTCTCCTGCCGACTTTTGCTGAAGTGACTCGGAACTTTTCTCCGAGTCCTCTTGACGAAATGTATGACTTTGCTCGAGCTTGTTTACACCGGTATATATGTAGCCCCCGAGTGCTGGGTCGTTTGCCTGCGACGACTTGGGACTCCTTGGTGTATAACTCCTTTTCTTGAGCTTTGAACAGTGTAGCCCCCGAGTGCCGGGTTGTTTGCCTGCGACAACTCGGGACTCCTTTTGAGGTACCTGAAATAAAATTGCGTATGCATTATACCGTTCATGACGTATGAAAAGAACTAAATAAATATTACAACGATTTGATTTATTTGTGTTCAAGTGATTAATCGTCCGACTTGTCTAAGTAGGCTTTCGCGGCAACTTTTTTCATGCAATATGATTTGCTTTGTCGACAAAGGCCTCTGTGCTTCAGAGTCGATCTGGCTTTGTTCATACGCACTACTTGGTCTATTGCGTTTCGCATCTGACTTAGCAAAGAAACGAACGTCCATCTCCCGAGCCAGGGTACCTATGTTTGGACCGCGTATCTGGCAGCTTGTCCTCTTTGGCAACCATAACTCAGAAGAATTAATAGCCCCCGAGATTGACTCAAAGGTAGCAGATTTATTTAATTGACTGAAAAATAAAAATATGAAATTTAAATGTAAAAGACGACTTAGCTGTTTATCCGATGATGTTCGTGAGTCGACGAAGGATCCCTGGAGTCGGCGTCGCATATTCCAAGTACTAGTCGCATCCGGCTTTTCTTCTGTCACGTCCATGATCCCCTCCTTTTTCTTTCCTTCCTTGATTCTTTGCACACGGGTCAACAAGCAAGTAATACTATATTGGGGCTGGCCTTCACGTGACGAGCTGCATTGAATTGCACGTACGTGTCTTGTTCCACTAGAATACGAATAGTAGTAGCACTCTGGTTTGTCTCCTTTGCTTTTTTTTTTCAGCTGCTGCACGCGTTGAGGCATCTCGGCGACTCGGCATAGCTTTCCTTGTTCGCGACCAAGCTGATCGGCTTTCCTTTCCATCGCGGGACCTGCTCCTTGTGGTGACTTTCCTTCTCGCCACAAGTTTGCAAGCCGAGTTGGATCACGACTCGGCCGGTGACAGAACTTCTGTCGAGACCGGTATGATTCGAATCGTTCGATTCAGGAGATACGATCAGCGGAGAAGGGCAATGTTGATGTGGAGTCCCACGTCCCTGTGAACGAAGATCTTGAATGCATCCGAATTGCTTGATCGATGTGGTGATGAACTCGTCGTCGTCGTTGATGAAGATTGGACCCATCGAGTTGTGAATCCGCGCGCTCTTAGCCCCACGGTGGGCGCCAATGTCGATGGATTAGATCAACGGTGAAGATACGGGACTATGTACGCGCGGGCATCGTCGATGTGGGTTAGTAAACAAACGACACGGGAGAAAGGATTTATACAGCTTCGGGACCCGGGAAACATCATCCGGTAATATCCCTACGTGCTGTTTGTGGCTAGGTTGTATTCCTCTCATGGTGGAAGTCGCCGATGAGGCGGCTCCTCTATTGGTTGTGTTGGGTCTGTCTAGGCCTGTCTGAGTCTTGCGTCTTGGTGCGCCTTGCCCCTCCTTATAAAGGTGGAGGAGGCCGGCTTACAGGTAGAGTCCTTTTAGGACTCGGCTAATCTATTACAAGTGGGAAAGTTGAGTCCTTTTCCTACTCTGATTGGAGTCGGCTTGCTGGGCTTCCTCCTGATGGGCCTCGTTAGTACTCCTTACGGGCACCCGTGTCCCATATCCACGACAGTAGCCCCCGAGCTTTCGGGTGACTTGTAGAGTCATGCGGAAGGTCTTGATTTATTGAAGAAATGGGACACAGAGTCCGTGCCAGGTTCTTTGCCGGCTTGTTGATGTAGATGTTGTCGGGTTGTCGTTGCCGGCTTATCCGGTCGACTTGTTAATGCCGGCTTCTCCTGCCGATTTGTTAAATGCCGGCTTCTCTTGACGACTTGGCAATGCCGGCTTCTCTTGCCGACTTGTTGATGCCGGCTTCTCCTGCCGACTTGTTGATGCCGGCTTCTCCTGCCGACTTGTTGATGCCGGCTTCTCCTGCCGACTTTTGCTGAAGTGACTCGGAACTTTTCTCCGAGTCCTCTTGACGAAATGTATGACTTTGCTCGAGCTTGTTTACACCGGTATATATGTAGCCCCCGAGTGCTGGGTCGTTTGCCTGCGACGACTCGAGACTCCTTGGTGTATAACTCCTTTTCTTGAGCTTTGAACAGTGTAGCCCCCGAGTGCCGGGTTGTTTGCCTGCGACAACTCGGGACTCCTTTTGAGGTACCTGAAATAAAATTGCGTATGCATTATACCGTTCATGACGTATGAAAAGAACTAAATAAATATTACAACGATTTGATTTATTTGTGTTCAAGTGATTAATCGTCCGACTTGTCTAAGTAGGCTTTCGCGGCGACTTTTTTCATGCAATATGATTTGCTTTGTCGACAAAGGCCTCTGTGCTTCAGAGTCGATCTGGCTTTGTTCATACGCACTACTTGGTCTATTGCGTTTCGCATCTGACTTAGCAAAGAAACGAACGTCCATCTCCCGAGCCAGGGTACCTATGTTTGGACCGCGTATCTGGCAGCTTGTCCTCTTTGGCAACCATAACTCAGAAGAATTAATAGCCCCCGAGATTGACTCAAAGGTAGCAGATTTATTTAATTGACTGAAAAATAAAAATATGAAATTTAAATGTAAATGCGACTTAGCTGTTTATCCGATGATGTTCGTGAGTCGACTAAGGATCCCTGGAGTCGGCGTCGCATATTCCAAGTACTCGTCGCATCCGGCTTTTCTTCTGTCACGTCTGTGATCCCCTCCTTTTTCTTTCCTTCCTTGATTCTTTGCACACGGGGCAACAAGCAAGTAATACTATATTGGGGCTGGCCTTCACGTGACGAGCTGCATTGAATTGCACGTACGTGTCTTGTTCCACTAGAATACGAATAGTAGTAGCACTCTGGTTTGTCTCCTTTGCTTTTTTTTTTTTCAGCTGCTGCACGCGTTGAGGCATCTCGACGACTCGGCATAGCTTTCCTTGTACGCGACCAAACTGATCGATCGGCTCTCCTTTCCATGGCGGGACCTGCTCCTTGCGGTGACTTTCCTTCTCGCCACAAGTTTGCAAGCCGAGTTGGATCACGACTCGGCCGGTGACAGAACTTCTGTCGAGACTGGTATGATTCGAATCGTTCGATTCAGGAGATACGATCAGCGGAGAAGGGCAATGTTGATGTGGAGTCCCACGTCCCTGTGAACGAAGATCTTGAATGCATCCGAATTGCTTGATCGATGTGGTGATGAACTCGTCGTCGTCGTTGATGAAGATTGGACCCATCGAGTTGTGAATCCGCGCGCACTTAGCCCCACGGTGGGCGCCAATGTCGATGGATTAGATCAACGGTGAAGATACGGGACTATGTACGCGCGGGCATCGTCGATGTGGGTTAGTAGACGAACGACACGGGAGAAAGGATTTATACAGCTTCGGGACCCGGGAAACATCATCCGGTAATATCCCTACGTGCTGTTTGTGGCTAGGTTGTATTCCTCTCATGGTGGAAGTCGCCGATGAGGCGGCTCCTCTATTGGTTGTGTTGGGTCTGTCTAGGCCTGTCTGAGTCTTGCCTCTTGGTGCGCCTTGCCCCTCCTTATAAAGGTGGAGGAGGCCGGCTTACAGGTAGAGTCCTTTTAGGACTCGGCTAATCTATTACAAGTGGGAAAGTTGAGTCCTTTTCCTACTCTGATTGGAGTCGGCTTGCTGGGCTTCCTCCTGATGGGTCTCGTTAGTACTCCTTACGGGCACCCGTGTCCCATATCCACGACAGTAGCCCCCGAGCTTTCGGGTGACTTGTAGAGTCATGCGGAAGGTCTTGATTTATTGAAGAAATGGGACACAGAGTCCGTGCCGGGTTCTTTGCCGGCTTGTTGATGTAGATGTTGTCGGGTTGTCGTTGCCGGCTTATCCGGTCGACTTGTTAATGCCGGCTTCTCCTGCCGATTTGTTAAATGCCGGCTTCTCTTGACGACTTGGCGATGCCGGCTTCTCTTGCCGACTTGTTGATGCCGGCTTCTCCTGCCGACTTGTTGATGTCGGCTTCTCCTGCCGACTTGTTGATGCCGGCTTCTCCTGCCGACTTTTGCTGAAGTGACTCGGAACTTTTCTCCGAGTCCTCTTGACGAAATGTATGACTTTGCTCGAGCTTGTTTACACCGGTATATATGTAGCCCCCGAGTGCTGGGTCGTTTGCCTGCGACGACTTGGGACTCCTTGGTGTATAACTCCTTTTCTTGAGCTTTGAACAGTGTAGCCCCCGAGTGCCGGGTTGTTTGCCTGCGACAACTCGGGACTCCTTTTGAGGTACCTGAAATAAAATTGCGTATGCATTATACCGTTCATGACGTATGAAAAGAACTAAATAAATATTACAACAATTTGATTTATTTGTGTTCAAGTGATTAATCGTCCGACTTGTCTAAGTAGGCTTTCGCGGCGACTTTTTTCATGCAATATGATTTGCTTTGTCGACAAAGGCCTCTGTGCTTCAGAGTCGATCTGGCTTTGTTCATACGCACTACTTGGTCTATTGCGTTTCGCATCTGACTTAGCAAAGAAACGAACGTCCATCTCCCGAGCCAGGGTACCTATGTTTGGACCGCGTATCTGGCAGCTTGTCCTCTTTGGCAACCATAACTCAGAAGAATTAATAGCCCCCGAGATTGACTCAAAGGTAGCAGATTTATTTAATTGACTGAAAAATAAAAATATGAAATTTAAATGTAAATGCGACTTAGCTGTTTATCCGATGATGTTCGTGAGTCGACTAAGGATCCCTGGAGTCGGCGTCGCATATTCCAAGTACTCGTCGCATCCGGCTTTTCTTCTGTCACGTCTGTGATCCCCTCCTTTTTCTTTCCTTCCTTGATTCTTTGCACACGGGGCAACAAGCAAGTAATACTATATTGGGGCTGGCCTTCACGTGACGAGCTGCATTGAATTGCACGTACGTGTCTTGTTCCACTAGAATACGAATAGTAGTAGCACTGGTTTGTCTCCTTTGCTTTTTTTTTTCAGCTGCTGCACGCGTTGAGGCATTTCGGCGACTCGGCATAGCTTTCCTTGTACGCGACCAAACTGATCGATCGGCTCTCCTTTCCATGGCGGGACCTGCTCCTTGCGGTGACTTTCCTTCTCGCCACAAGTTTGCAAGCCGAGTTGGATCACGACTCGGCCGGTGACAGAACTTCTGTCGAGACTGGTATGATTCGAATCGTTCGATTCAGGAGATACGATCAGCGGAGAAGGGCAATGTTGATGTGGAGTCCCACGTCCGTGTGAACGAAGATCTTGATTGCATCCGAATTGCTTGATCGATGTGGTGATGAACTCGTCGTCGTCGTTGATGAAGATTGGACCCATCGAGTTGTGAATCCGCGCGCACTTAGCCCCACGGTGGGCGCCAATGTCGATGGATTAGATCAACGGTGAAGATACGGGACTATGTACGCGCAGGCATCGTCGATGTGGGTTAGTAGACGAACGACACGGGAGAAAGGATTTATACAGCTTCGGGACCCGGGAAACATCATCCGGTAATATCCCTACGTGCTGTTTGTGGCTAGGTTGTATTCCTCTCATGGTGGAAGTCGCCGATGAGGCGGCTCCTCTATTGGTTGTGTTGGGTCTGTCTAGGCCTGTCTGAGTCTTGCCTCTTGGTGCGCCTTGCCCCTCCTTATAAAGGTGGAGGAGGCCGGCTTACAGGTAGAGTCCTTTTAGGACTCGGCTAATCTATTACAAGTGGGAAAGTTGAGTCCTTTTCCTACTCTGATTGGAGTCGGCTTGCTGGGCTTCCTCCTGATGGGTCTCGTTAGTACTCCTTACGGGCACCCGTGTCCCATATCCACGACAGTAGCCCCCGAGCTTTCGGGTGACTTGTAGAGTCATGCGGAAGGTCTTGATTTATTGAAGAAATGGGACACAGAGTCCGTGCCGGGTTCTTTGCCGGCTTGTTGATGTAGATGTTGTCGGGTTGTCGTTGCCGGCTTATCCGGTCGACTTGTTAATGCCGGCTTCTCCTGCCGATTTGTTAAATGCCGGCTTCTCTTGACGACTTGGCGATGCCGGCTTCTCTTGCCGACTTGTTGATGCCGGCTTCTGCTGCCGACTTGGTGATGCCGGCTTCTCCTGCCGACTTGTTGATGCCGGCTTCTCCTGCCGACTTTTGCTGAAGTGACTCGGAACTTTTCTCCGAGTCCTCTTGACGAAATGTATGACTTTGCTCGAGCTTGTTTACACCGGTATATATGTAGCCCCCGAGTGCTGGGTCGTTTGCCTGCGACGACTCGAGACTCCTTGGTGTATAACTCCTTTTCTTGAGCTTTGAACAGTGTAGCCCCCGAGTGCCGGGTTGTTTGCCTGCGACAACTCGGGACTCCTTTTGAGGTACCTGAAATAAAATTGCGTATGCATTATACCGTTCATGACGTATGAAAAGAACTAAATAAATATTACAACGATTTTATTTTTTTGTGTTCAAGTGATTAATCGTCCGACTTGTCTAAGTAGGCTTTCGCGGCGACTTTTTTCATGCAATATGATTTGCTCTGTCGACAAAGGACTCTGTGCTTCAGAGTCGATCTGGCTTTGTTCATACGCACTACTTGGTCTATTGCGTTTCGCATCTGACTTAGCAAAGAAACGAACGTCCATCTCCCGAGCCAGGGTACCTATGTTTGGACCGCGTATCTGGCAGCTTGTCCTCTTTGGCAACCATAACTCAGAAGAATTAATAGCCCCCGAGATTGACTCAAAGGTAGCAGATTTATTTAATTAACTGAAAAATAAAAATATGAAATTTAAATGTAAATGCGACTTAGCTGTTTATCCGATGATGTTCGTGAGTCGACTAAGGATCCCTGGAGTCGGCGTCGCATATTCCAAGTACTCGTCGCATCCGGCTTTTCTTCTGTCACGTCTGTGATCCCCTCCTTTTTCTTTCCTTCCTTGATTCTTTGCACACGGGGCAACAAGCAAGTAATACTATATTGGGGCTGGCCTTCACGTGACGAGCTGCATTGAATTGCACGTACGTGTCTTGTTCCACTAGAATACGAATAGTAGTAGCACTGGTTTGTCTCCTTTGCTTTTTTTTTCAGCTGCTGCACGCGTTGAGGCATCTCGGCGACTCGGCATAGCTTTCCTTGTACGCGACCAAACTGATCGATCGGCTCTCCTTTCCATGGCGGGACCTGCTCCTTGCGGTGACTTTCCTTCTCACCACAAGTTTGCAAGCCGAGTTGGATCACGACTCGGCCGGTGACAGAACTTCTGTCGAGACCGGTATGATTCGAATCGTTCGATTCAGGAGATACGATCAGCGGAGAAGGGCAATGTTGATGTGGAGTCCCACGTCCGTGTGAACGAAGATCTTGAATGCATCCGAATTGCTTGATCGATGTGGTGATGAACTCGTCGTCGTCGTTGATGAAGATTGGACCCATCGAGTTGTGAATCCACGCGCACTTAGCCCCACGGTGGGCGCCAATGTCGATGGATTAGATCAACGGTGAAGATACGGGACTATGTACGCGCAGGCATCGTCGATGTGGGTTAGTAGACGAACGACACGGGAGAAAGGATTTATACAGCTTCGGGACCCGGGAAACATCATCCGGTAATATCCCTACGTGCTGTTTGTGGCTAGGTTGTATTCCTCTCATGGTGGAAGTCGCCGATGAGGCGGCTCCTCTATTGGTTGTGTTGGGTCTGTCCAGGCCTGTCTGAGTCTTGCCTCTTGGTGCGCCTTGCCCCTCCTTATAAAGGTGGAGGAGGCCGGCTTACAGGTAGAGTCCTTTTAGGACTCGGCTAATCTATTACAAGTGGGAAAGTTGAGTCCTTTTCCTACTCTGATTGGAGTCGGCTTGCTGGGCTTCCTCCTGATGGGCCTCGTTAGTACTCCTTACGGGCACCCGTGTCCCATATCCACGACAGTGACCTCCTCCACCATGGCGACCTCCTCCACCACGGCGACCTCCTCCACCACGACGACCTCCTCCACCACGGCGACCTCCTCCACGGCGACCACCAACACGACGGCCGGTGAGCTGTCGGACACGCCGACGTGGGTGGTGGCCAGTGGCTCTTTTTTTTTAGATTCAGAAATTCATAGCCGTGGCGCACCAAAACGAGATGCGCCACGGGTATGTGCCGATAGCCGTGGCGCATCAAAACGAGGTGCGCCACGGGTATTTAAACATAGCCGTGGCGCACCTAATTTTGGTGCGCCACGGCTATGTATATACCCATGGCGCACATGGACACCTGCGCCACGGCTATTTTCTTACCCGTGGCGTGGCAATCCGTGGCGCAGGCCCCTGCGCCACGGGTAACGAAAACTGGTGCGCCACGGGTAACCTTTTTCCTAGTAGTGAGAGGGAGCCGTCCTTGTGCCCGTCGTCTGAGAAGCCGACGGAGGGATAGCTCCACGGGCTGATGTCACATCATTCATGCTTTGGAGTTTGGCGACCTTCAGATAAGGTCGAGACCTGAAATAAAACAAAGTCAGAAGTCATCATGAAATCCATGAAAAGGGAAAACAAAAGTCATATGAGTACAAGCAAGAACAAAATACCCAGTGTTGGTCTCAAGGTCCAAAGAGGCCTGAGAGTCAGAAGATGGCATTGACATGCCCGAGTGGTAGGAGTTAGCCTTCTCAGGAGGAGAAGTCGATTTCCTTTGGTGAGAAACCGGCAGAGGATCGGGAGTCTCTGCAGGGCCGTCAGAGCGCAGCTTCCTCTTCCTAGCTGCAATAACGCTCTGCGTAGATTCTTGAAGCTTAGCAATGGAGCCAGTTGATCCAACGACTCGAGAGAGGGGTACCTTGGGGACAGCTGCTCGAGACCCATTTCTCGCAGGAGCCGGGGGAGAAGAAGAGCGACTCTTTGCGCCTGAGGACTCCTCAGACGAGGTCGGCTGGGCTGTAGCAGGACTTGAAGCCGCGTGTTCCTGCTCAGTAATAGGAGCCTCCTGGTAGGACTCCTCCTCAACAACATCTTCAACAGGAGCCTCCGGAGAGGACTCCTCATCTTCATCTTCATCACCAGCAACAGGAGCCTCCTTAGAGGACTCTTCGCTGGAGTCATCATCATCAATGGTTTCTGCCGCAGCAGAAGCCTCCTCGTTATTCTTCTCAGCCCTAGCGTCAGTTTCAGGTTCGCAAACTGGCTTCCAGAAGGAGTTAGTTAGCTGCAAAGAAGACAGAAAGGATGAGTTAGCAACTGAGACAATGAAAGCAAGTGAAAAGAGAAGCAAATAAAGTACTTACATCAGGGGCTTGGTTGGTGGAGCAGAAGGGCTGGAGCCCAAAGTGTGCCTGGTCCTTCACCGGCTTGCCAGTCAGCTTCTTGATCAGTCGACCAAGCTCAGGACCATCAGACAACTTCTCCGTTATTCGGAGGTCATCACCCACACAGCGAGTGTACGTGCAAATAAGCCGAGTCCTAGAACTCAGCGCCTGAATTCTCCAAGTTGTCCAGCATCGTACAAGATCCATATTCTCCAGATTGTGAGATAGAAGAGCCCGAATTCGGATGATCAAAGACTCGACTTTTGGCCGGGAGGCTTTTGAGCAGCTGGCCTTCATGAGAGGAGTCGCCTCCAAGCGATCCTCAGAGAACAGGGGAAGTTGGGGTTCACCTTCAGGAGAGGTGTCCTTGCAGTAGAAGAATGACTTCTGCCAGTCCTTGATGCGATTTGGAAATACAGGCTTGGGAAAAACAGAGTTCAAGCGACGCTGAAGAGCTACAGCGCCGCATTGCAGACGAGGACCCCCAAAGGTCTCAGGCTGGGGGTTGCAATAGAAGAGCTCAAGCCAGAGATCTAGGTCTGGCTCGATTTGGAAATAATCCTCACAGAGAGTGACAAAATTGGACAGAGTGAGAACAGAATTGGGAGCTAGATCGTGAATCCGCAGCTTGTAGAAGTTAAGAAGCTGGCGGAAGAAAGATTACCCGGGGGCGTGAATCCACGGAAGAGATGCTCAGAGAAGATGACGACCTTGTCCTTCGCGGGAGAAGGCACCAATTCGTCCCCTGGGGCTCGAGCTTTAACGCTGGACGGAAGAAGGCCGGCCAGCCGGTGCGATTTCAATTGCTCGGCTGTGACCGTGGATCCTCCCCAATCGGCGGAGATCGAGCGCATTGATGAAGAAGATTTGGCGGCGGCGGTGGCCGCGGCGGCGATGTCGATCGTCCTGCTGGATATAGAGGCCTTGGCCTTGGAAGCGGCCTTGGAGCGCTTGGGGGCCATGGCGCGCGTACGGAGTGTGCTGTGCGCGGGAAAGAAATGAGCGCGAGGAAGAAGAGATTTTCAGGCGAAGGGGCAAGTGAGGGTTTTGAGACCTAACCCTTGGCAATTTATAAAGGGGTAAAAACCCTAGAGAGTTACAGTGACGGTCCACGGTAAACTGTGGATAACGATTCAGTGAATGAGAGTTGAAAAGGGTATAACTGAAAAAGCAAAGTCACAGAAGTGGAAAAAGAGCCGGCTTGTCCCAGTAAGGCGAGTCCTGTGATTTCAAGAATCGAAAAGAGTTAAAATTCCTCGGAGCCAATTCACAGGAGCCATAACAGACTCGGCCGATATTACAAAGGGCAAGAGTGGTGGACTCGAACAAAGGGTGAGGATGGACTCATTTTATGTATGTGTTATATTTTTATGCAGAAATTCATCTTGGAGCGAGCAGCAAGCGACTTCTGAGCCTGTGACTCAGATGGAAGGAGTCGACCCAAGGAGTCGGACCAAGGAGTCGAACCAAGGAGTCGAACCAAGGAGTCGGAGGAAGCCGTCAAAGCTGCGCCCAAGATAAATTCGGGGGCTACTGATGGGGGGATACTTTATAGGTAGGCCCATGGATCCAGAAAGTAGACCCGCCAAGACCAAGAAGGCCAAAGCCGAGTCACGTTTCAAGTTACATGGGCTGGGCTGGAGACAAGCCGGCCTAGGCCCATAACGAAGGAGGGACTCGCCAGAGAGGAGTTCAAGTACAACCCGGAGTGCTAACTTGGAAGGACAAGACCTAGAGTAGGACTCCGTGTTAGATTGTGACTCGGTACAAGTTGTAAGTCCAGGGACCCGGCCACCTTTATAAGGAGGGCCCTGGACCTTAGATCGATAAGCTTTGAGAGAATCCCTAGAACACCAGAGAGATGTCGCCGACTCCTGAATCAGAGGAGTCGGAACCTTGTAGTCGAGATCTAGTACAAAGCAATAACACAGAAGCAGGAAGTAGGTCTTTACCTCTATCAAGAGGGGCCGAACCTGGTTAAATCCTTGTTCCTTGGCGAGATTAACAACTCCTACGTACTTCGATCATCAATGGCCCCGCAACTCATCTTCCCTGAGGAAGAACTCGCCGTGACAACCCCACGACAGCCACCCTTCTCCAACATTTCAGATCGGGGAGCATGGTGCCCTGCTCCTTCGCTGCACGAGCGCCCGAAGCCGGCCAAGGCTGACGCCGGGAAGCCGCAGGAGACCGCCGCCGGGCGGCGGCGAAGGCTTGAACCGCATCTCCTGCCGCCATGGTCGCCGGGCCAGGCCGCTACGCCGGGCGTTTCTCCGCTTCGCCATGCCCCAAGGGAAGAGGGAGCAACACGTAGCAGCAAACATACGGTGATATGTCACCACCGTGCAGCCATGAGGGGCCACCGCCGCCGACAAGGAGACCCCAACCTCCGCTAGATCCACCAGGGTGAGCGCACGCCGAAGGAAAAACGTTGCACCGCCGCCACCGTCCTCTTCCACCTCCCCAACGAAGGTAAGGGTCCTGATCTTTAGCCACCGTCCTCTTCCATCTCTAAATGTTTGTTCGTGAAAGTTCGTAATTACATGAGAATTTTTTATGCCTAGCGCATGGATGTTTAGGCTGCTGCTTGGTTCAGTTCTGTAACCCCGTGTTTGCATTTCAACCCGAGTACCGCATGCTTACATGTTTCCTTTGTGCAGGATGTTGAGCATGCCTGAACACAAAGAAATCACCAGGGGGACTGGACCTCGAAGTGGACAAAATGAATCTTGTCTCTACTGATTGTGCTCTGAAAAGTGTAAGCATACGTACACTCATTTCAGACTACTGAATTTGTTTTGTGGTCTGACCATCGAAAAATACTGCAGATTAACGAGCCAAAAGATGGAGAAGTCCCACGAACTGAAGATGCAATACAGTAAGTGTTGAAACAGTAGATCTGTTCTCATTCTACTTATTCTGACATCACACTAGCGTGTTCAGTAGAGGCTTACAAACGGGAGGAAGAAAGATAAAAAAATATTGAGTTTGTGAAAAAAATCTAAGATCGAGTGATCTGCTGTTAATATATGAAGCTCAATTTCTTCCTAAGCCAAAACAGAAAGCACTCCATGTTAGAATCTTTGTCAATGTTGGATAATGTGCCAAATAAAAAAATTGCGATACTTTTACTTCAGTTTGTTGCTTACTTTGCTTGATGAACTACCCTGTCTGATCAAAGAACATGAGGTTTACTATGTTGCTTTTTTTACTGTAATAAGTTATTGTACCAAGTTTCTTTGCTATAAACCACTTTGCTCAAACAAGATTTTATATTTTCAGTGTTTGTGTAGAAGCCAGTGAGTAAGAGGCTGAATCCTGCAAGAATGGATTACAGCCAACTTGGATGTGGAGAGCATCTTCCGCCTCCTGCTGACTTGTGGAGTATACTTTGGAGGTGTTCACTGTCTTGTGCATGTCACTGTAAGTGCATTTTTGCGCCAACCATGTTAAATTCAAGCGTTTTTTGCTATCCACGTACTAAGTTCAATTTGCTATCCTAGTGCTGTGCATTTGGTTTCCGGGACCATGTATATCGAAGTGCAGCTCTTGGACGAATTAACAGCTAGAGCTAGTCTTGGTTAACAGCTAGAGCTAGTATCTTCAGGTTGATTCACTGAAAGCTTTATCCGTATTTGACCAAAGTCTCTGTTACTTGCTTCTCTTGAAAGTTTCTGTGTTGGCTAAATTATGTTGCTTCTCTTGCATGTGTGCAGACCATGTATATCGAGAGTTTGTTCTGTCCTTCATACTTCATTCCTTGCCTCTGTATAACCACTCTACTGAGTTATAGACTGTAATCCTAGTATGCATGTTGTAGATTATATTTAACTGAAAGTTTTGTCCGCTTATGCTTATCAGCGTCTCATTGGGTGTATTGCGAACAGGATAATATTAATAAGTGGATCAGCCCAACCTTGGATATTTAGCAAATGGAGAAAGGTCAGCCCCTTAGTCGCTATTTTTCAGTGCATTTCTTGAGTTAGTGTTCTCTCAGACTATTCTGAATTGTTTCTCCCCCAAGGTTCTAGTTGGTTTTACTGTTGCTAACATAGTCTATATAGGTTGTGTATGAACCAATGGTCTAGTCAGTAGCCTTTATTTTATGCAAAAAACGATGTTATAATTCTGTACTCAATCATGCTATCAGAGTAGTACTATCTTTAGGGAAAACTAGAGATAGTCTGTATAACTAGAGGTATTTCAGCTTCATGAAAGACCAAATAATAATGCTAGTGTCTCAGCTATCATTATAAAACCATAATTAACTGCAGTATGAATAACCTCTGAACTCTTTTTTTGGAATCTGCACCTATTGTGATCCTTGCTTGCGTATGTAAACTGAAGAATATTCCTGATGCACAAGTACTGGCCAAAACTGACCCATAAGATTACATTCATGATGTTTTTGTTACACCAGTTTGTAGCAAAGTTCTGTCTCTGAACTTACAAACTGTAGTATGGATCACCAATTTAAATATATGTGATATTACTTGGAACACATGCATGCTAGCAATCTATTGCACAGACAGAAAATTATAGTATATAGTTCAACTATAGTTGCTTGCCCTGATGAACTATGAAGTGTCAAGTATTCATGTCTCTATGAATGCATGAAAGTAATGTACTTGCTTACCCTTTGTAGGAGAGGCACTCAAGAGGACGAGGAACCTGAAGCTGGTGATTTGCGACAACTGGATATTTAGTGTAGCAAACTCTGAATTGTCCTGCAGCTTTTAGCTATCGTTTTGTAAACCTGATGGTGTAGAGCATCATGAATCGTTGGACATGAACTTGTGAGCAAATATCTAGTGTAAACCTATCTGGTGTAATAGCCACAATGTTCTATACTTGTGGATGCTAAATTAAAGTTGGAAATGCACTTGTGAGCATCTATATTGTTTGTTTCTTGCTCATTATTGCGACTTAATTACTGTGTTGTATTACCATGGTAATAAGGATGCTAAATTAAATGTTATCCTGTAGTTGAAAATACCATCTGATTGTTGGTCGGCAAAACAACCAGTGTCGAACAGTTGGTCGGGAAAAGTCCATACTTAGGCTGACGAGAAGTTGTCGGCAAAGAAAATGCTGTCCACTTGTCGGTCGGCATAAAATGTCGGTCGGTAAAGAAACGTTGGTCGGGAAAGAAAACGTCGGTCGGGAAAACTTTCCGATAGCCATCGAACAGTCGGTCGGCAAAATATTGTTGGTCGGGAAAGGGTTTTCCTGACTGGACTTATGGTGACCGACAAGGTCGGTCGGCAATACCCATTCCCGACCGACTTTCTGTCGGTGAAAGCCGTTTTCCCAACCAAATTGACGGTTGGGGATGTAGTGTCGTGGTGTAGTGCATATCTACCTATGCATGGTATTTCCTACCATTCCAAGTAAATTTGTCATGTGCTATCTTTAAAAATTCAAAATACTTCTTTTTGTGCCTCTCTTTTTAAGCTCATGAGGGAGCAGTAGAGAGCTAGATATAACTTGTGACGAGCAGGGTCATTTCCCCCCTTTCACCCGGTGTTGATGGATTACGTCTTCACTTCAATCAACCCGAGAGCAGCTTAAGCAAAAATATAAATACAACTCACAATTCTCCTCCGCGTAATGCAAAACTGAGAAATCAGGCCAAACATTGGACAGTGGTGAAACCAAGGAGAAAGAGGAGCGTACTCGCTCTTCTAAGAACCAACTGCTCTCACAAGTCTAAAAAACCTTGCTTGTCATGAGAGACTAGATAGCTTCTCTGTTGTGAAGTCGTTGACGAAAGCATGCATGGCTCAAAATCATTTTACTTCTGTTTCATAAAGACAAAAAGATCTAGCACATGACTAATCACTGCTTCCCTCTGCGAAGGGCCTTTCTTTTACTTTTTATGTAGAGTCAGTTTTTCTCTTCCTTCTATCTCTACAAAAGCAAACATCTAGTATTGACCCTGTGTATCGTTGAGCATATTGCATTGCTAAGATTAAACATGAATCTTTATATTGACATTATCTATAAGATAAACCTTTGGAAGATGCAGCTTTTTGCTAATTCTTACATCCTCCTTTATGTTGATTCTCAAACACTTTTGTTATGGAATTATTATCCTTGTGAATTAGACAAACTTGTTGATCACATTGTTTTCATGTTTTTGACATACTATTTATGAAAGGTTTTGCTTGAATGATTCAACTTGTTTATTCATTGCTTTCTTGCTATCAATTATAGACAATTGTTTAGTATCTCTTCATTCACATCCGTTGATTTGCATTACTACCTTGATCAAGTTTGTGTTGGTTGCATGTCTCATCAAAAATTATTTGTTATCACTTACCTACTGGAGGACGAGTAGGAGTTAAGCTTGGGGCTGTTGATACGTCTCCGACGTATCTATAATTTTTGAGTGATCCATGCTAATTTTGTGATATTGTCACATGTTTTTACTGTCATTTATATCATTTTTAAGCATTTTGTCGGACTAACCTATTGACAAGATGCCCAGTGCCCGTTCCCTGTTTTTGCTGTCTTTTTGTTTCAGAAATTTACTTCTGAAAATATTCTCGGAACGTGCTGGAAATTTTTGAGGATTTTTTATACGCCAAGACCAAGTTCCAGTCCGAAGGAGAGCCGGAGGGGAGGCCCAGGGGGCAGGCGCGCCCCCCTGCCGCGGGTCAGGGTGGACCCGCGGGTGGGGCCCGCCCCTACCCGTGGGACCTCGCCTCACGGCCCTTCGACGCCTATAAATTGACTAAAATCCTAAAAACGTCGAGGCGGCCATTATTTTCCAGAAATTCGACCCCGACGCGCCGTGATCTCGAACCCTAGTTCAGGGTCCCGTCTGAAGCTGATCCCGGCACTCTGCCGGAGGGGAGATCGATCCCGGAGGGCTCTTCATCGCCATGCCTTCCTCCGGGATGATGAGTGAGTAGTCTCACCTTGGACTACGGGTCCATGGCAGTAGCTAGATGGTAGTCTCTCACCTTTGTGTTTCATGTCTTATGATCTTGTGAGCTGCCTAACATGATCAAGATTGATTATTGTAATGCTATGTGATGTGTTTGCTGGGATCCGATGGATTATGAAGTTATGTTCAGATTGTGCATGATTCTTATATGAGTTATTTATGTTCTTGCATGCACTAGTAGGAAAAGGGCTATAGCCGCCGGGGCCTCACTGGCGAACCAGAAAACAACATTCGCCAGTGGTAACTAGCACTGGCGAACACGTATTCCAGTTCGCCAGTGGTAATACAAGTACCACTGGCGAACAGAGCTCTCTATTCGCCAGTGGTAAGCATGGGTTCGGTCATCCCTAGCGGGGCCACCTACCACTGGCGAACCGTCAGAGTGGTTTGCCAGTGGTAAGTTAAGTACCACTGGCGAACCAGAGATCCAGTTCGCCAGCGATAGGTAGTACCACCCTATACATGCGCGTGCGGTCGAGCTCCCGGCCTCCTGACCCATCTTCCTCTCTTCCCCTTGCGCCGCCGCCACCTTCTCCATCTGACTCCCTCCCGTTTTCTTCCCCGCTGTCCCGTGCCACCCAAAGCCCTAGCCGGAGGAGCATGTCGTCGACACCATGGGAGCTGCCGCGCCGGGCTAGCGAGGAGGAGCGCTGCTACGACTGCATCCTCGACACGCGCGGAACCGGAGCAGAACGACCACACCAGGGCATGCTTCCCCTTCGTCCTCTAGCTCCTCTCCGGTCATCGACGTCTACCCCATCACCGCCTGCTTCCTCGTCGTCCACCTCGGCCCGATCTGCTCTTCTCCGGCCTAGGGTGAGCATCACCGCCGCCGGGCATCTTCCCTCTCCCTCTTCCCCCTGCTCTGGGTGCCTGCCTTCGTGCAGCACCACCGGAAGTCGTAGGTCGCCGACGAGCACAAGCACGAGCTCGTGCTGCTCCTGCCGCGCACGCTCGTGCGCGACCCCTGCACTGCACCACACCAGCACCTGCACGCGCACGATCCCCTCACCCGCGCCGCCAGATCATGGTCACCGTCGGCCGCGCTCCATCACCGATGTTGCCTGTCGCCGGTTGACTGAAACTTGTTTCAGTTAAGGTTCAGTTAACAGCACCGCGATCCCTAAGGTTCAGTCGCCGGTTGACTGAAACTATCTGGATTAGCATTGATCAGCTAGGACTAGTATATTTAGCATTTTGGAAGAAACACAGGTTTAGCTGGATTAATACATGGATTAATACACTTTAATATTGCTGCCAATGATTTGCTATGTAGCTAGCATTTGTTGTCTAAATCTGTTGACTCGATCGATGAGCTATTTAGGGTTGCTTGTGTGTATGCCGATGATTAAAAATGTTGTGGCACTATGTGGTAACCCTGAAGGCTACTAATAATTGTGTGTCCGACCTAAGTATGAGGCACAAATCAAAGTGATTTTTGTTTAATTTTTGTCTTTTTCTATATGTTGATGTTTTTATTATTTTTTTCTCTTTTTCTTCGATAGCCGATGATTAAAATGTTGTGGCACTAGGTGGTAAGCCTGCAGGTCTTGTGAGCCTTGTGATATGCACAAGTACCAAGTCTTGTGCATCATACTTGGCTCACAAGATCCTGTAGGTCTACTTGTGTGTCCGACCTAAATATGAGGCACAAAATCTAAATCATTTTTATTTTGTTTTGTCTTTTTCTTCGAAAGCCGATGATTAAAAATGTTATGGCACTATGTGGCAACCCTGAAGGTCTGCGGAGCCTTGTGATATGCACAAGTACAAGTCTTGTGCATCCTACTTGGCTCCGTTGATCCTTCAGGGCTACTAATAATTGTGTCCGACCTAAGTATGAGGCGCAAAATCTAAGTCATTTTTATTTTGTTTTGTCTGTTTATTTGAAAGCCGATGATTAAAATGTTGTGGCACTAGGTTGTATGGCTGTAGGTCTTGTGAGCCTTGTGATATGCACAAGTACCAAGTTTTGTGCATCATACTTGGTTCACCAGATCCTGCAGGTCTACTTGTGTGTCCGCCCTAAGTATGAGGCGCAAAATCTAAGTCATTTTTATTTTGTTTTGTCTGTTTTTTCGAAAGCCGATGATTAAAATGTTGTGACACTTGGTGGTAGGCCTGAAGGTCTTGTGAGGCTTGTGATATGCATAAGTACAAGTCTTGTGCATCCTACTTGGCTCACAGGATCCTTCAGGTCTACTTGTATGTCCGACCTAAGTATGAGGCGCAAAATATAAGTCATTTTTATTTTATTTTGTCTGTTTCTTCGAAAGCCGACGATTAAAATGTTGTGGCACTAGGTTGTAGGCCTGCAGGTCTTGTGAGCCTTGTGATATGCACAAGTACCAAGTCTTGTGCATCATACTTGGCTCACGAGATCCTGCAGGTCTACTTGTGTGTCCGACCTAAGTATTGAGGCGCAAAATTTAAGTCATTTTTATTCTAAGCCGATGATTAAAATGTTGTGACACTGTATGAATCAGGGAGGAGCTAGTGAATCTTGTGATATGCACAAATAAACATTTTGTGCATCCTACTTGGTTTGCTTGCTCCGTCTCTGAAATGTGTGTCCAATTTAAATATGTATGAGGCACAAATCCGAAATCATTTTGTTTTTTCTCTCCCTTTCCGAATGCCGATGATTAAGGCACACTATGTGATTCAGGGAGGTGCTAGCGGACCTTGTGATATGCACAAATAAACATCTTGTGCATACTCTTACTTGGTCCGCTTGCCCCCTTCCTGATCAATGTGTGTCCAATCAATGTATGAGACGTAAACTCGAATCATTTTGTTTCTTCTCTATGAATTGACAAAGCCGATGATTTAAACTGTGCCACGGTAAAGGCAAGGAGAGTATCTACAATGCCTTGTAGTATATACAATTGGAGTGTTTGTATTAATACATGTTCTTGTATACACTCTTTTTGCCTTGTTTTGCACGGCAATGATATATGAGGCTTTCCATTGTTAACTTCTCGCATTTCGTAAATTTTAATATTACTTTTGTAACAAAATTTTGACTTAGGCGTTTTTGACTTAGGTGTTCTCGGCGACGATGTCCGTGTTGGACCACGGCGATGTGCGGGACTGGGCTCCATCGGGCTGGCACTGGGAGTTGCTACCTTCCGGGACGCGCAGCTTGGTGAGGAATCCGGATGACGTCGTCGACCCGGATCTTCTGTGGTGGCAGTCGCGTGGGCCACGCTCGGTGCAGAGGGAGCCGGCCCCCGAGGAGGTGGTACGTCGCCGTATCAGGGAGGAGGACGAGCACGTCTGTCGCTACGTGTATCTATTGGATAGACAGTATGACAGTAGGTGGTCGTTTCTTCAGAGGGTTCCTCCTCACGTGAGCTATGACCCTGTGAGGGTTCCTTCTCTTTGGATGCGCAGCGTCGGCGGCTCAGCACCCCGCGGCTCAGGAACCGGTCGAAGTTAGCTTAAGAGCTTCATGTATTAGCTAGTGATATGTAATAATATGATGAACTATGATTGTGATCAACTTTGTCTACTTATACTGTTTTGGAAATTGTGTATTTATACTGGTTTGTCAAATATTTCTCTATATATACTGCTGGAATATGAATTTTGCTGTATATAAATTGCTGTAATACATTTCTGCATTTATTTTAAAAGCAGAAATATATATTACTGGCGAATAGGTTATTGTTCGCCAGTGGTAATGTCTATCGCTGGCGAACATATAACTGGTTCGTCAGTGGTATCTCACTTACCGCTGGCGAACATGATGTTCGCCAGTGGTAAGCTGTTACCACTGGCGATAGTACCACTGGCGAACCACCTGTTCGCCAGCAGTAGACGAATTCGGTTCGTCAGTGGTAGGCTTTTTCCTACTAGTGATGCTCTCCGATGTGCGTAGTTAGTTTGGCCAAGTGATTGTGTGTATCTCCAAGAGAGAGTAGTTATGCTAGATAGTAGGTTCATGCCCCCTTTTGTTCCTGGGCACGAGTGACAGAAACGTCTAAGGGCGAGTGTGTGCTGTTGCTACTAACGGTAAAACAGCGGCGCTAATGTCTCATTTGATATTAGGGTTGCTTACATCATGCGCTTTACTTAATGCATATGTCTGTTGCTTACAACTTAATACCGTTGGGTGACAGGCTGTATAGCGATCCCACGGTGGACTTATTAGACAAAGACGCAGTTGGACTCAATGGTGTTTGTTCCTTGTCGGCTCCATAAAATTATATCATGTTCTTTTTGTCATAGCTAAATTGGATTTGTGTCATTATCTTGTCAATTACCTAGCTGTAGTTCGTTCAACCATCACATGCATATTTTATTTACTTGAGAGACTCCACTAGTGAACCCATGGCCCCCGGTTCATCTTTTTACATTGTTTACAACCTCATTTACTTGATTTTAATCATCATTACTCCTCTGGTCACTTTTGCATTTATTCCATTTCATCATACAATTAACCGATTTGTGTTCTGCGAGACCGGAGAGATTGACAACCTCTCCGCCGTTGGGGGCAAAGTATTTTGGTTGAGTGTGTGCAGGTTAACGTCTGTTGAATGTTAAGCGCCAGAGATCTTCAACATTCACCTCGTTGTTGATTTCAAAGTACTACTGGTTCAATAAACCTCGGTTCTTTAATTAAGGGAAAACTGCTACTATCTACAATTCCGCCTTCGCTTGGGGCACCAGCCAACTCTGCCAGTGCTTATTAATTCCTACAATCACGTACCCTTGTTCTTTCACAGGGTTGAAAGCTAGTCTACCGACGAGATCCTCGCGAGGGCCAGAGTGAGCAAGGGAAAAGCACGCACAAAGTTTACCCAGGTTCGGCCACCGTGGAGGTGTAACACCCTACTCCTGCTTGTCTATCTGTATCGCTTGTGGAGATGATCCGAATGTCCAACCCCCCCCCCCCCCCCCCCCCCCACACACCCATAACAAAGGTAGTGGGCTGCCTTTTATAGTGACCCGGTCCTCTTCCGCTAGACGGGAAGGGCCACCACAATTTGTCAAGATAAAGACAAACGAGGGTACAAGGCTTGCTGACGTTGTCTTCCAGAGCGGGTCCCCGTGCGGGCACTTTAAACACCAAAGAGGAATGGTCCTCTTGTCCTTGGGCTGGTCTTCGCACCGTCCATGTCTTTAATCACCGAAATGGGCAGACCGCCCTGGCGTGGCTCTGCTACATACTTTTGGCGTCATCCTACCTCCCGCGGAGCAGATGCGGAGGGGTCTTCATCCGGGGACCTCGTGAGACGCACTTGTTGAGGCCCCCTTGGTCTTGATCCCGCGAGGGAGCGGCGTCCCTCGCAAGGCGCGTGCCAGCGTTGCACGCCTTATATCGTGAGGACGCGGTGCGGCTGGTTCCGCTGACAGCCGGGACAGGGGACCTGGTTCCCACAGTCCTACCAGAAAGATAGTACATATTTTAGCACCATATATATGCATGTAGGCATGTATCTATTTATTCCACATTCGGTGGAAGGAAAATTGTCATGGAATAAAAATATACAGATTCATGTGGGTGGGGGGGTGGGCCCGGGGGGGGGGGGATAGGGGTGCAGATCGCTTTGATCAAACCACTGTATTCAAAAATATGTATATATCTAAACTGATGTAGGAAAGGAGTGTTAGCTAGATTGAATTTTACGTATATGATACCTCCTATACATTGTGGCAGAGACCACGCCGCTCCTAGTACGTATGCCATGGTTTTGGAAGGAATTATCGCCCTAGTAAAAAAACACTGGTATGTTTTCAAACATCAGGTCCATGTTTGAAACACCCAGAAGACCGAATCCCGATCAGAACGCGGAGCGGCGAGCCGAAGAAATTGCTCGGTCCGCTGACGTGTGTTGTGTAAGCCCATGAGGCCCAATAGGCCGGTCTTCGTCCACAAAAGTGTGTACAATGGGTGGTTCCACTAATTTTTCTGTTCGTTTCTTTTTTTTCTTACTGGATTCAGTTTTCTCATGGTTTTTATTTCGTTTTAGTTTTTTCAATTCATAAGTGGCTTGTTTTCCTGGTCCAGGTTGGGGAGCAATTTGGGCGGCTAGTGATGTTCACTTCTGTAAAATGACAGTGAACTGGTGAGGTTGTGATTTGGCGAAGGTTGTCCCGACCGTATGATCACCAAACGGGGAGGCTGCTATGTGCACGGAAGGGAAAGCTTTTTGGCGTCGCTGGTAGCCTGGTACTGGAAGAAAAGTTCGCTGATGAGGCGAGGAATAATAACCGAAAGTAGTAGTGTTGTCTAACAAACGACGACTAGCTAGCTAGCTATGTGGTCGCCTCGGACACGGTAGTGTTTCGATACGCTGTTACGAGAGAGATGTAATGCTGGTCGCTTGGGACTTGGTAGTGTTTCGATTCGCTGTTTCAAGAGATCAGTAATCCGGAGCTACGCAACTTAGGGTGTGTTTGGTAGGTTGTATCTGCTGGGCATGTGACTTTCAACTAAGCCAGAGGCTGACCTCGTACGGGTTTGGTTGAGATTTTGTTGTCTGTTTAGTAGCCTGTATAAGCTGAGACATGCTGGCATTAGATATTGTTTGGTAGCTTGTATGCATTGGGACATGCAGAAATTATAAACAAGTCCAAACTTTTACACAAATACCCCTGAACAGAAATAAAAAAACAATCAAGTCCTCAGATCAACCCCAGGCCGCTGGACCGCCGCCCAGCATGCCCGGACCGTCGCTGCCGCCAGGCCCAGGCCGCGCACTGGCTCGCCGTTGCCGGCCTCCTCATGCGCCGTCGAGCTCGGCCTCCTCCCCACGCCGTCGAACTCGGCCTGCTCCCCACGCCGTCGAGCTCGGCCTCCTCGACCGCGCCGTCGTCCGTCGAGCTCAGCCTCCTCCTGCGCCGTCGAGCTCGGCCTCCTCCCCACGCACCCGAGCCCAGGAGGTGAGGCCGAGCTCCTTCTCCTCCATGAGCCGCCACCAGGAGGTCGGGAGAGGCGACGTGGCTCGAGGGAGAGGAAGCTGGAGGCGACGGGCACAGCAGAGATGCTCCTCGATCGCAGCGGCAGGCGGAGGTGCTGGGAGCTGGGCGGCATGGGCGGCAGTAGGTGGGAGCGGGGCGGAGGGAGAAAGGAGAAAACGGGGGGGGGAGCGTGGAATGAGAGAGCGGGCGCGCGGAGGGTGCCCGCGGGGCGACATGCAATGGGGCCCACGCGTGGGGATTTTCCGGATGAGTTGGGTAGGGCTGAGTAGAGAAGTTCGAATCGAGCTTCTCAACCGGGCAGGACTGAGAGACATTTTTTGTATGAGGTGGGCATGACCCAAGTAGCTCACTCGGGTTACCAAACACCCAAAAACGGGATGGAGTGAGAATATCTGAGTTGGACCGGGTACTAAACACGCCCTTATTTGTGTCATTCGAGTAATCGAAGGCATGCTTCATGCTGAATTCACTTATTACTACAAGACTAGTAATCTTGTAAATGCACCTGGTACATTCAAATAATCTCGTGCTCATTTTTTTTCCAGTAACAAATCGTACCACTGATTGAAATTACGAGCATTTATTTTAAGCGGAAGCATAGTACTTAAAACAGCAAGCTGTACGGAACCATGTCTAGCAGGACTACTGTGACCCAAGTTGCACTGTACTAGAAACCAGTTCGTAGAGTAAAATGACGAACGAATCCGTGATAAGTTACACTATCTTAATTAATATTCTATCTAATGCACTACGGGAAACGGGCAGTACACCGACGGCATTTAGCCGTCGGCATAGAAAGAAATGCCGTCGGCACAAGCTACGCCGACGGCTGCCCTCGACGTATGTCCGTCGGCGTAATATGGCTTCGGCGTAGACACATTTACCGTCGGCGTAGGTCTATGCCGACGGCAAGCCGTCGGTATAGCTCTGCCGTCGGCATTTTATTTCCCAATTTTTTTAAAAAAAATTAACTTTTTTATTTTTAAATTTTTTTCCGAAGTTTCCTACTTAGCCGGACACTTAATCTATGATTTCATACTTAATCTCAAGTCAAACTACTTATCCTGATCGAACTTCTCACTGGGTCACCCATTCTTAAATTGCTCCAACCCTAGCACGCTTCCTTCCACATTAGCTTCCAAATGAGATGTTACAACTTGCTGATATTAGTATCCTATCAATCATATTAACTACTGGGTCATGATGTTACACTTTTTTAAACTTTAAATTTTAAAAATCTATTTGAATAAATAACAATGATTATGAAATAATATTTTTTGAATAAATAACAATAAAATGATTTTTACTTTATTTTTTCCTGTTTACATTCAATATGGAATAATTCATATCTTTAAATCCGTAAATCGAAATTTGACAAATGAAATGTCTAAGTCGATTAGAAAAAAGAGAGGAATTCAAATATGACATCCATATCATCTTTTGCACCACAGAAATATCGATAAACTTAAAAAATTGACCTTTTTCAATTAATAGTCATGGTGACCATTTTGACCTTTTTTGAAAAAAATCAAATAAAGTAAAAAAAAACTCTCAAAAAAAGATATCCTCTGGCGTGGAGTCCTCTTATGTGTATTAGTTGCTATGAAAAATGATAAACTTGATTTTTGACAAACTTTTCAAAAAAATCTTCACAAAAAGGTCTATCATGTATAAACATCTATAAGTTTCAAGCCAAATGTGTGAAATTAGGTAGAAAGGGAGAAAATTCCTAATATTGTTGTATTATCCTTTAAATATGGACTAATTTGTGTGAAAATTGGATGGGTGCCATTTTGCATCATATTTTCTGTACTTGCTTAAAAAAGTCATTTTTTGACATTTAGAAAATGAAAAATGATATTTATGAAAATAATTGAAAAAAACTCAGTTCGGTAACATTGTTGCCCATACCAAGATACACATACGTGCCAAATATGGACACATTATCACAAACTATGCCACGAAAATGATCATATCTTGGTCGTGAGTCTTGAAACCCATATATGTTTATAGATGACAGACCTTTTTGTGAAGTAATTTTTTATAAAATTTGACAAAAATCAAATGTATAATTTTTCCTGTTAACTAGTACACATAAGAGGACTCCATGCCAAAGGATTTCTTTTTTTATAGATTTTCTTAATTTTCGTTGAGTTATTCGAAAACATGGTCAAAATGTTCAACAAGGCTATCTGTCGAAAGAAGTCGATTTTTCGAAAACTATGGATGGTTCTATGAAATAATCACTACTTGTGTACCTTAAATTGATTTTTGGAAATATTTCAGAGCAAACTATCACACACTTGTAGTTCAAATTTGAATTACTTTCGAAAAATCGGCATAAAGTCATTAAAATGTCTGAAATTAGGTAGAAAGGGTCAAAATTCCTAATATTTTTGTATTATCCTTTAAATATGGACTAGTTTGTGTGAAAATTGGATGGGTGCCATTTTGCATCATATTTTGTGTACTTGCTCCTCAAAAAAAGTCGTTTTTGACATTTAGAAAATAAAAAATGATATTTATAAAAATAATTTGAAAAAACTCAGTTCGGTAACATTGTTGCCCATACCAAGATACACATGTGCGCCAAATATGGACATATTATCACAAACTATGCCACGGAAATGGTCATATCTTGGTCGTTTGACTTGAAACTCATATATGTTTATTGATGATAGACCTTTTTGTGAAGTGATTTTTTATAAAGTTTGACAAAAATAAAGTTTATAATTTTTCTGGTTAACAAGTACACATAAGAGGACTTCATGCCAAAGGATTCCTTTTTTGAGATTTGCTTTATTTTCTTTGAGTTATTCGAAAACATGGTCAAAATGGACAACAAGGCTATCCGTCGAAAGAAGTCAATTTTTCCAAAACTATGGATGGTTCTATGAACCAATTACTACTTGTGTACCTTAAAATGATTTTTGGAAAAATTTGAGAGCAAACTATGACACACTTGTAGTTCAAATTTGAATTACTTTCAAAAAATCGGTATAAAGTCATTTAAATGTGCGAAATTAGGTAGAAAGGGAGAAAATTCCTAATATTTTTGTATTATCCTTTAAATATGGACTAATTTGTGTGAAAATTGGATGGGTGCCATTTTGCATCATATTTTGTGTACTTGCTTTCCACAAAAAAGTCGTTTTTGACATTTAGAAAATGAAAAATGATATTTATATAAATAATTTGAAAAACTCAGTTCGGTAACATTGTTGTAGATCTCCTTATCTTCTTTGAAACGAGCTAAAGAGCATCAAAATCCGACTTCAAATGCAAAAGTTATGATCAAAACGGTGAGTAGGTATAGATCAAAAGAGAGCTATGCCGAGGGCAATGCCGTCGGCGTAGAGAGGCCTACGCCGAGGGTTTTTTAAACGCCGAGGGTGGGGCATAGCCTGGATATGCCGAGGGGCTTTTTCTACGCCGACGGCCAAGTCGGAGGGCTGGTCTCCGGGGGATCTACAACGACGGCCCTGACAAAAAGCCATCGGCGTAGCCACTGGCCATCGACGTAGAGCATCATTCCTGTAGTGATGCAACTCAAGTCGAATGGCAGCTACTAGCTAGCTCCACTCGATCGCCCGGTTAAATTTACAAGCCAAAACCTGGTTAGGCTCAATCCACTCACAGACTATGCATGTCCTATGGGCCAACTTGGTGAAGAATAGATATAAACAGTACGTGATAATTTGGATCTTGACACGGTCTTGCCTCTTCGGCCATTACTGGCTCTTGAGAGTGTAGGGGAGCCAAATTACTGGTTCTCCAAATTTTCCTGAATTTGAATATCACGGAGGAGCACTACGTGTCTAGGTTACTCATCTTCAAGTCAACTTTGGGAGCATGCAAGCATATGGTGCAAGTATATAGCATACATGAAGCACGTACTTCGAGGTCGTAGACGGCTTGTCATTACGCTTCCATTCCATAACACACTCCATGCTGAGATGCGGACTGTGGCGGCCGCAACTTCACTTTCGGGATAGATCCATGCAGCTCGCTCTGCTCGATCGCACTACTCATGTGCGTGCAGGACTGCACGTCCACGACACTCCAGCAGTCACTACAGGAACAGATGGCTATGCCGACGGCTTTTTGCATATATGTCATTTTGCACCATATATGTCATACTTGCTTCACAAAAAATGTCATTTTTTACAATTAAAAAATGAAAAATGATATTTATAAACGTAATTTGAAAAAAATTAGTTCTACAACATTGTTTGTCATAACAAGACACACCTATGTGTCAAATATGGACACATTATCACAAACTATGGCACGAGGATGATCATATCTACGTCATTTGACTCGAAACTTATACTTGTTTATAGAAGATTGACCTTTTTGTGAAGAAGTTTTTTGATATCTTTGTCAAAACACAGGTTTATCATTTTTCCTAGCAACTAGTACACATAAAAGGTGTCCATGCCAAAGGATTTCACCTTTTGATTATTTTTCCATTTTCTATTATTTTTTAGAAAAAAAATGGTCAAAATGGACCCGTGCCATAATTTGTGATAAAGTGTCCATTTTTGACACATAGGTGCGCCTTGGTATGGCAAACATTGTTGCCAAAAACAATTTTTAAAATATTATTATAAATATCATTTTCTATTTTTTAAGTGTCAAAAGTGACTTTTTTTATTAAGCAAGTACCACAAATATGTTGCAAAAAGTCATATACATGATGAAAAAGATGATATGGATGTCATATTTGGATTCCTCTCATTTTTCTAATCGATTTAGACACTTTATTTGTTAAATTTCGATTTATAGATTTAAAGATATGAATTATTTCATATTGAATGAAAAATAGAAAAAAAAAACATATCTATGCCGACGGCATTGCCGTCGGCGTAGCCCAGAAATATCTATGCCGACGGCTTTGCCGTCGGCGTAGCCCAGCATAACTATGCCGACGGTTTTGCCGTCGGCGTAGCTCTGTACGCCGACGGCTAATCTGAGCAGTCCAACTCGGCCCCTATGCCGACGGCCCCGATAAAAAGCCGTCGGCGTAGGCGGTGGCCGTCGGCGTAGCTACGCATTCCTGTAGTGAGTGCAAGAGCGCGTGCTACTGTAGCTGCGGCCAAAGATAAGTGTGGCTGGGGTTACTGTGACGGCTAAATGCAACGACATCTGCAGGTCGTGCTACGGCTGCAAGGGGGACAACTACCGGCCCGTAGTACTGCTACAACGACTGCAACGCCAACTGCGTGTAGAAGAGTTTTTCTTTCTTTATGGTTAAACGAGAGCAAGATGTTGCAAGAATAAATAAGCCACATGTGTCAAAAGGTTCCATTCAGTGTAACGGTTACTCATGTTATATTGAGCTATATGTATGGTGTTGCTTTTTCGGGTACACTTCACACGAGATCGATTCGGCTCTTTTTTACAAAAAGAGTGTCTATTAGCACTCGACTCATTTGAAATTTCTGTCGTAAGTCTGTTTTTCTTCTAACCATGCAGAAGATCGATGACGCGTGGCATGGAGGCAAAAACCCCGACGACATTTTGCCCCTTTGTTGGAACCATTAACGAGCTTTATAGGCAGGCTGTTGATTCAATTTGCTACCCACAATTAGTAGTAAACAAAGAATGTAAAAAAGTGAAAAATCCATTATGGGTGATTTCCAGACCGAAACTACAGCCCCGTTTTACCCAAAATTACATGTTCCCGATTATGTAAATACTAGAGAAATGAAGTACTATAAGGTTGTGTTTGGTAGACTCGGTGAGCCCAGATATTCCCACTCCATACAGTTTGTAGGTGTTTGGTAGCCTGGGAGATACATCTGGGTCATGCCCACCTCATACAAAACAGACGACTCAGCCAGACCCGATTGTGAAGCTGGAATCGAGTTTCGCACCTCAGCCTACTCGAGGTAATCCAAAAAAAAAAACCGTGTGGCCCCCGAATTTTTACCCCGCGCGTCCCATCTGCTAGCCACGTCGCCGAGCCTCTCCTCCTCCTCCTCCTCCTCTCTCTCACTCCCACTCTCTCTCTCACTCTCACTGACTCTCTCTCTCTCTCTCTGCCCCCTCCCTCCTCCCTCCGCCCCGTCGCCATTTCCATCCTGCTCCAACCGACGGTTCCGCTCAGGCCCGAGGCAGCCCTGTGCAGCGCCACAGCTAATGTAAATACTCGTGGCGCACCAAAAGGCATGCACCACGGGAAATATTTACCAGTGGCGTGGCTATCCGTGGCGTAGGGGGCTGCGCCACGGCTATGCATTTTTGGTGCGCCACCAATTACCTTTTTCCTACTAGTCGCCATACTCCTCCTCGCCTCCAGGCGCCGCCAGCCGTAATCCTCGTCTCCAGGCCACTGGCCGTCCTACTCGTCTCCGGGCACCGTTGCGGGTAGTCCTACTACTCCTCATATCTAGGTCGCCGCCCTCCTCGTCGTCTATAGGCCACCCCCTATGTGGTGCTCGCCGGTCGTAATCCTCGTCTCTAGGCACCGGCCGTCCTACTCGTCTCCAAGCGCCGTCATCGGCCCGTTTACCGCACCACCGCCCATCACTGCCGCCTGGCCGTGGATGAAGTGGTAGGATGATCCGTTCTTTTAGTATCCATGCCGCCATACTTCACTTGGTCGCCGGTGAACGATGCCTCCTCCATCGAAAGCCCGGAGGCTCACTGTGGTGTGGTCAGAAATAGATGAAGTTCCGATTGCTTTTTTGTTTAGAGTCCTTTGGGTAAGAATTTGGACCTATTTGTAATTTTGATTCCTGGACTCTAATCTCATCATGTCCCAAAAAAATATAAGCGACCAAACAACATGTCGTCCCAGAATTCCTTAACACATACTAGCCACCAAACACTCAACCTAATCTCAGCCCAGCCTGTCCGAGGTCAGCATGTCTCAGTTGGGAAACCAATGCCAGGATGATGCAACCTACCAAAAACACAATAACTTCCTAGATGTAGAACTTATACAAAAACGAGGAAGCAGATTTACAGTTTCATAACTAAAATCAGTGTTGACTGGCCTACGACCGCGTCCTCTAACATCCGCAAGACGTCCTTGATGGCATATCTCAGGGTGCAAACGTTGACTCCGACGATACCTGTGACCTCCACAAGGTGCAAAATGTTGAGGACTGCAGCTCGGCCATACACATCTACGTCAACTCATCAGCAACAAATCCAGTCATTCATTGCTCTGTACCAAATTTATGTAGGCATAACCTCCGCACCAATTTTTTTTAGATACAAAGGGCCACCGCCCCGGCTCCATTCATAGAAAGAAACCATCGGTCTTTTACAAAGTCATTACATTTTTACGCCCGGGGAGAAACGACTGAGTATCGTTCCCAGGTACTCAGGTACTTAACCAAACCAAAAACGCGAAGGGGGCTACTACCCCACTACATGAACAGAACACACAGTTTTTTGACAGAAACTTGCCCTACAGGAAGACTAGTCAAAACGCACTCCAGGCCAACATTTTTTACCCATCTCACCCTTGTGCTGAGGAGGAAGGCTTTTCCACCACCTTCCACCTCCCATTGTCTTCAATCATCACCAGAGAGGCTTCCTCCAGAGTGAACGCCAGGTTTTGCGTCGTGATCTCCCAATCTTCATCATCTTGCACGCAAGGGGCACCCAGCTTCATGCGTTTAGAGTGGGGACTTTGCAGCAGGACAGGGTCTCTCACCCTGGATCTGGCCAAGTCAAGCATGGAGGCCTTCGAGCTACAACTTCCAAGCCCTCGACCCACCCGATCATCTGAGCCTTGGCATCTCCTGAGAGAAGGACCTGCCACTGTGAAAGTGTATAGGTCAATCTTCTCCAGATTTCCTGCATGCCCAGCCAACAATATCTGTTAAAACAAATATTGTTCCTAACTTTCCATAGCTCCCACATAACAGCAGCATGGACAATATTGACCACTTCATTTTTAGATTCACCAAGCCATAAGTTGGCAATCTTTTCAAAAGAAGCAGGCAAAACATTTTTCCTGTCACCCTACTCACTGCTTCCCACGCCACTTTTGCCACTACGCAATCAAAGAACAAATGGCTGCAAGACTCAGTTTCAGAGCAGAATAAACACGAAAGATCATCAACTTTTTGCCTCTTAGCTAGATTATCCCTGGTAAGAATTTTATTATGGGAAACAAGCCAGAGAAAGAAATGTATCTTAGGAGGGATTTTAATTTTCCAAATAGCATGAACGTGGACATTTTTAACCCCCCTGAAGTTGATGATAGTATACATAGAGCTAACAGAGTAAACCCCTTTAGAATCAAACTTCCATAAAACTGCATCAGGTTCATTATTAAGTTGTAAAGACTCAGCAATATGTACCAAATCATACCACTGCAAGAGAAGCTTGCACAATTATAAAGCTCCGCACAACAATTATAAAGCTGTAGGATTGCAGCAAGAGCATTCGTCGCTCTTTAAACTGTCAACCACAAATTAAAAGATTCATACAAACTCAAATTTATTCGTTACTACATAGTATTCATTCAAAGCTTAGAGTTTGATCGGAGCGAGGAAGAAGGCGGAGATGAGGCCTTTAACATGGTCACCGAAAGTGTAGCCGTCCCTGCCACAGAGATACATGACCTCACAGGTCCTCGCTGCGCTCGCCGCCAGCTGCACCGCCGGTAGGAGCGCCGGTTTGACCTCCATGCAGGCTTTGTTTAGCACTCTCCAGCTATCTTGTATCATGGCGGCAATCGCCGCCACGGCCTCATCCCCTGATACACCCTTCTCCTGCATGTAGCACTCCACGGCGCTAGTCACATCCTTCTTGCTCTTCCCCAGCTGCGAGAAAAACGTTAGCGAGCTAGCGGTCGGTCGATCGATCATATATATATATATAAATATATGCCTGCCTAGTGAGCGAGTACCTTGTAGGAGGAGACGTCGTTGAGGAAACGGCCTATCTTGCAGGCGGCGCGGACCCCGTCGGGGATGGTGCTTGTCCACTCGAACAACTCTTTGCTTGTAACGGCGCCGTCGTACCCCATGAGCCCCGTCAGGAAAAGCACTGGCAGGCCTGTACTCGCTGAAGACAACTCCTCATGTTCCTCAAACATCGGCTGGTACTTGTCATGGGACCATTGGGCCTCCTGCAACCAATACCCCAACTGTCGTTTCCACTGCACGCACAGTAATTTTTTTTTAAAGAAGTTCGTCAGATAGTTATAATATATATACGACCAATCAGGGAAAGAAAAGAGAAAACATGCCATGTCCAAAAAAAAAAAAAAACCTTTGAATGACATGGATGTGGATTATTGTATTTTGCCGTTAATATGGACAATACAATACTCCCTCCGATCCAAAATAAGTGTCGGTGATTTAATACAAACTTTGTATTAGACTAGTACTAAATCTCCGACACTTATTATGGATCGGAGGGAGTAGCTAATTAAGTTGGGGAGAGTGGACTTTTTGTTCAGTAACAAAAAAAACCACCGCATATGAATGTATATACGTACCTCCTCCTTGATGTAAGATATGCCATACTTCTCGTGTGGTTCTAGAAGATCCTCAAACTCTTCAAAGTTGCTTAGAGTTTTGATATATAGCACATGTAGATATTCTGGTATAGTAGAAACCGCACGTTTATCCCATCTGCAGTTGAGCGAGTCGTAAGTTACTTGTTTGAAGTACATCTCAAATTTTACATAAAGGAAGTTTTCCTGATCATGGACTAAGATAAGTTAAACAACTGTGAGGATACATTGCTGGCATAACAATGGAACCGACCAAATAGTATGATCTTGCTATGAGATATAATTGTCAACAATTAATTGTAATTTCATTGTATTGTTGTCGTAAGCTAAATCCATAGACCATGAGAATATCTAGTGACTACACACTTGATATATATACTTTGATTATCACCCAACGTCATTCCCTAACTGGTGATATAATCACGTTCTACATCTACACCTATGCCGTAATTAGCTTGATCTTTCATCGCGAGTACAAGTCCAGAACGACGGAGTGCACTACTACAGAATAGGCTATCTGTGGCGCACCAATTTGGACTTCTGTGGCGCATCCCTGGAAACAGGTGGATGCGCCACAAAATCCTCACCACTAAAATATATTTTTGTGGCGCACGCCGGTGGTGCGCCACAGAAATGCGAAGATTCTGTGGCGCACCCAGAACCGTGCGCCACAGAAATATTTCAGTGGCGCACCCACCCCCATGCGCCACAGAATTTTTTTTCAAATTTCAAAAAAAAAGGCGGCCAGATCTAGATCTAGCCGCCGGAATTTCGCCAGAATTTTGTCGGAGCTCGTCGGAGACCGTGTTGTCGTGGGTGGAGTAGGGGGTCGCCGGAGGTGGGTGGGTGGAGGATGGGGGTCGCCGGATGGTGGAGAAGGAGAAGAATGTCGCCGGAGGAGGTCGCCGGAAGTGGAGGTGGAGGTCACTGGAGGTGGAGGTTGAGGAGAAGGTCGCCGGGGTGGTGGAGGAGGTCGCCGAAGGTGGAGGTGGAGGAGGAGGTCGCCGAGGTGGTGGAGGAGGTCACCGGAGGAGGAGGTCCCGAAGGTGGAGGTCGCCGGAGGTGGAGGTCCCGAAGGTGGAGGTCCCGAAGGTGGAGGTCGCCGGAGGTGGAGGTGGAGGTGGAGGTGAGAAGATGTGGAGGAAAGGAGAGGAGAAAGGGAGAGGAGAAGGGGAGAGGAGAAGTGGAGAGGAGAAGTGGAGGAGAAGGGGAGAGGAGAAGTGGAGGAGAAGGGGAGAGGAGAAGTGGAGGAGAGGAGAAGTGGAGGGAGGAGAAGTGGAGGGAGGAGTGGAGAAGAGAAGGAGAAAAGAGAGGGAGAAGGGGCTGGCGGGATTCAAAATTTGGAATCCCGCCAGACAATTCTGTGGCGCATGGGCTACATATGCACCATGCGCCACAGAATTGTCTTTTTTTTTTTTTGCTGGAAAAATTCTTCTGTTGGCCATAACTTTTGTTTTGTTTGGAATTTTGAGAATCTAAAAAAAGGCTAACCGGGTAATCCCCGGTGAGGGCGGTTCCGAAATTTTCTCTAGTTTTTTTTAAGGTATTAAACGCATTTTTTCGACGTAGTATGCAAAAGTTATGCCCGTTTTACTATTTTTTCACCTACTTTTACAAAAAAAGTCAAAATGTGTATTTTAAAATTTTCCTAACAACTAGACCCAAAACCTTCCCTACATCTAAAAGGATTTTATTTTTTGAATTGTTTTTCATTTTCTTTCACTTCGTGCAAAACTGAAAAGGCGATCCACAGGGGGGGTGGGGGTGGGATCTGTTTTGAAGAATTCTGTGGCGCACGGGCCACATGCGCCACAGAAATATGCGTTTCTGTGGCGCATACAGCTAGATGCGCCACAGAAAGATACATTTCTGTGGCGCATGTTGGATGTGCGCCACAGAATTGTGTGTTTCTGTGGCGCATCTAGCTATATGCGCCACAGAAAGGCATATTTCTGTGGCGCATGTTGGATGTGCGCCACAGAAATGTGGCTTTCTGTGGCGCATGTAGCTATATGCGCCACAGAAAGCCATATTTCTGTGACGCATATAGCTAGATGCGCCACAGAATGTTGGAATTCTGTGGCGCATGCAAAACTATGCGCCACAAAAATACTTTTCTGTGACGCATGCAACACTATGTGCCACAGAATGTGGTTCACCTATAGCTAGTTTCCTAGTAGTGGTGCTTGCGTATTTCATCTTTAACATGAAAAATAAAATAATTAGCGAAAATCTCGTTTTACTGCCGAGCTCACCTACTCCCGCCTGTTTGCAAAATTCAAAAATATTAATTTTTTAATAAATCCGAAAAAGGACAACAAACATACACTAGTGGAAACAGGGGCTTCGGTTTGGCCCTTCCGTCCCGGTTCCCTTACGGACCGGTACCAATCGTGGCACTAGTCCCGGTCATTGGTCCCAGGGCGCCCGCGAGGACCAGTCCCGGTTCGTAGGGGACCTACCGTCCCGGTTCGTGTTACGAACCGGTGACAAAGGGATGCGGGAGGAGGCGACAGAGGTGGGACCAGCCCGGACAATGCACTGTCCCGGTTCTATTTACAGACCGGGACTAATGGAGGGACTTTAGTACCGGTCCTTGTTACGGACCGGGACTAAATATATTCTATATCATCTTCCACCCCCCGACCCGGCCGTGGCCAGGCCGTGGCCATTTTTTAGCTCCGGGTTCATCTCCATTTTCTTAACCCTTGCTCCTCCCAACCACGAGTTCGGCCCCTATTTTCTCCACCATTTGTCAAGTTTGGCGGCACCTCATCTACCCGACGGTTAGCACTCCGGTGTTCCTTTTTTAGCTCATTTTGGTGTTACTTAGAAAATTTTATTTTTCTAGTGCTAGCAAGGTGTTTGATGAAATGCCTAAGTAAGAGATTTCATTTTTTTACATGCAATTTTAGCTCAAATTAAAGTATAATGTATTGGGTTTACAGTTGTCCGGTGACCATCTTTACCATCGTCGATCGCCCGCGCCATCCCGTCGCCGGCACCTCCTCGGTGAGTCTTGTTTTTATCCCTTTTTAACTTATTGATATACTTTAGATGCATGTATATTATCTTACTTTTTTTATATGTATAGTGTGTCATGGTTTTGATATCCGTCCCCGTCGGTCCTCGTCCGGTCTATAACGATCCGGATGTCGTTGTTGAACCGGAAATTCCAACCGACCCTATCATCGAGTTTTTTGAAAATGAAATTAATGATTTGAAAGCAAAACTGAAAGAAGTGAAAATCTCCGTCTCCAAACCCTAGAAGAGAAGATGAAATTGGAGCTCCATATTGCCGACATCGTCGATGAGCACAAGATCAAGATGGATGCAATGCGCTTGAAGATTAGAAAAATTAGAAATTATGCCATTCATAAAGAGGCTTGGTATCATTATGGTGTTGGTTCGATAGTTACCATAGTTGTGATTTTTATCGCATTTGTTGTTGGGCTTAAATTCTTTAGATAGTTGTATGTTAGTTTGAACCAATGTATGTTTGTGAGACTATATGTATTACATTTGGTTATTTGCTCTACTTTGGTTTGAATGTGATGAACTTATATATTAATTCACTTTATCACTGTTATATATTGAAGAAATAGTGTTAATGGTTTTTTTATATTTTATTTATATAATGCAGATGAGTCAGATGAGTCGGCAATGGATGTACAGTGACCGACGTTATCCCGACTTTATTAATGGCATGCATTATTTTCTCCAAGTGGCTGAGAAAAACAAGCCGCCAAATGGTTTATTTCATGTCCATGTAGTGTCTGCAAGAATACTCAGGACTACTCTACCTCACAAACCATTCACGTCCACCTGTTGAAGTCCGGTTTCATGACCGGTTATAATTGTTGGACCAAGCATGGAGAAAGAGGAGTTATAATGGAAGACAATGAGGAAGAAGAGGATAATGACAACTATCCTATGTTCACTGATCACGGTGGTACATCAATGGGGGAAGATGAAGCTGAAAAAGAGCCCATTGTTGATGAGCCCGATGACGATCTTCGTCGGGCCATTCTTGATGCGAAGATAAACTGCGGAAGTCAAAACGAGAGGTTGAAGTTGGAGAGAATGTTAGAGGATCACAACAAATTGTTTGTACCCAAATTGTGAAGATGGGCAGAAAAAGCTGGGCACCACACTGGAATTGCTGCAATGGAAGGCAGAGGAAGGTACTTCTGACAAGGGATTTGAAAAATTGCTGAAAATAATAAAGAAGATACTTCCAAAAGATAACGTATTGCCCCCAGTACGTACGAAGCAAAGAAGGTTGTCTGCCCACTAGGATTAGAGGTGCAGAAGATACATGCGTGCATCAATGACTGTATCCTCTACCGCGGCGAGGAGTACGAGAATTTGAATGCATGTCCGGTATGCGGTGCATTGAGGTATAAGATCAGGCGAGATGACCCTGGTGAAGTTGAGGACGAGGCGCGCCCAGGAAGAGAGTTCCTGCGAAGGTGATGTGGTATGCTCCTATAATACCACGGTTGAAACGTTTGTTCCAAAACAAAGAGCATGCCAAGTTGTTGCGATGGCACAAGGAAGACCGTAAGAAAGACGTGATGCTCAGACACCCTGCTGATGGGTCGCAGTGGAGAAAAATTGACAGAGAGTTTCCGACATTTGCAGATGACGCAAGAAACTTAAGATTTGGTCTAAGTACAGATGGCTTTAATCCCTTTGGAGAGCAGAGCTCCAGTCATAGCACCTGGCCTGTGACTCTATGCATCTATAACCTTCCTCCTTGGTTGTGCATGAAGCGGAAGTTCATTATGATGCCAGTACTCATCCAAGGCCCGAAGCAACCCGGCAACGACATTGATGTGTACCTGAGGCCATTAGTTGAAGAACTTTTACAATTGTGGCGCGAAGAAGGTATACGTGTTTGGGATGAGCACAAACAAGATGAATTTGACCTACGAGCATTGCTGTTCGTGACCATCAATGATTGGCCAGCTCTTAGTAACATATCAGGACAGTCAAACAAGGGATACAATGCATGCACACACTGTTTAGGTGATACTGATAGTATATATCTGGGAAACAAGAATGTGTACCTGGGCATCGTCGGTTTCTTCCGGAAAGGCACAACGTAAGAAGGAAAGGCAAGCATTTCAAAGGTTTGCCAGATCACCGGCCAAAGCCTAGACGGCCTACTGGGGATGTTATATATGATATGGTAAGGATTTAAAAGTAATCTTTGGAAAGGGTCTTGGCGGACAATCTGTTCCAAATGATGCTGACGGACACGTGCCGATGTGAAGAAGAAATCTATATTCTGGGAGTTACCCTATTGGAAAATCCTAGAGGTTCAGTCTGCAATCGACGTGATGCACGTGACGAAAAATCTCTGCGTGAACCTACTAAACTTCTTGGGCGTGTATGGAAGACGAAAAATACACCGGAATCACGGCTGGACCAGCAACATATGCACGAACGAGACAACCTGAATGCAGAGAAGTATCAAGGTCCTGCCAGCTACGCTCTTACCAAAGAAGAGAAGAAGATCTTTTTGAAGTACTAAACAGTATCAAGGTCCCATCAGGCTTCTCGTCGATATAAAGGGAATAATTAACATGACAGAGTTGAAGTTTCAGAACCTAAAGTCTCATGACTGCCACGTGATTATGACACAATTACTTCCGATTGCACAATGTTCGAGTACCCATTGTTAAGCTATGTGCATTCCTCAATGCAATTTCTCAGAAGGTCATCAATCCAGTAACTCTGCCGGATTTACAGAAGGAAGTGGTCCTATGTCTTGTCAGCTTCGAGTTGGTGTTCCCACCCTCCTTCTTCAATATTATGACGCACCTCATAGTTCATCTAGTCGAAGAGATTTTCGTTCTCGTCCCGTATTTCTACACAACATGTTCCCCTTTGAGAGGTTCATGGAGTCCTAAAGAAGTACGTTCATAACCGTGCTAGGCCAGAAGGAAGCATATCCAAGGGCTATGGAACAGAGGAGGTCATTGAGTTTTGTGTTGATTTATTCCTGACCTCAAGGCAATCGGGGTTCCTCAATCACGCTATGAGGGGAGACTGCGGGAAAAGGCACGCTGGGAAAGAAAGCAATAATATGTATGGACGGGCATTCTTATAGTCAAGCACACTACAACGGTTCTACAAATTCCAGCTTGGTGGCTCGTATATCGAGGAACATAAGAATATTCTACGTTTGAACTTCCCAGAGCATCTAAATATTGGATTGATGAAGACACGTGAAGAATTTCGGAGGTTGGTTGCGAACACGTCTCTTTAATGACAGCACTGTTGGAGAACAGCTATACTTGTTGGCCATGCACCATCTTCGACTATATTGACTTATCAAGGGTATGAGATAAATGGAAATACATTTTACACGGCCAATCAAGATAAAAAGAGCACCAACCAAAACAGTGGTATCCGCTTTGATGCAACAAACAGCAATGGGCAAAGGACACATATTATGGTTACATAGAGGAGATATGGGAACTTGAATATGGACCATTTTTTAAAGTCCCATTGTTCAAGTGCAAATGGTTCAACCTGACAGGCGGGTACATGTAGACCCGTACGGAATAACTACAGTGGATATGCAGAATCTTGGATACGACACCGAACCATTCGTCCTAGCCAGTGAAGTGGCTCAGGTTTTCTATGTGAAGGACATGTCTAGCAGACCGAAGAAAAGAAAAGATAAGCAAGCAGTGAATGAATCGTACGACGTCGAGCCAAAGCGCCACATAGTTCTTTCAGGGAAAAGAACATCGTGGGAGTGGAGGAAAGACAGACATGTCAGAAGATTACAATAAGTTTGATGAAATTCCCCCCTTCACAGTGAAAATTGACCCAACCATCGCGTTGAATGATGAGATTGTCCATGGATACGACGCGATAAGAAGAAAAAATGACAGACACGAAGAAGTGTTGAATGATGTTGATGTATTGTGGTCATTTGTAATAATTGGTAGAATTTTGTTTTGACTGTTAAAAAGTTGAGGGTTTTTCATTAATATTTAAAATGTTAAATATATTTATCCTAACCTCGGATTTTATTAGTACAACGGTTTTACTCAACTCATCTATTTAAATGTTCAATATATATAACATATTCATATTTACATTTGAAAACATGTAAAGTTTATAAATATGAACATTTGAAAATGAAGAAAAAATACAAACGGCCGTTTAGTCCCGGTCCGTGGCTACAACCGGGACTAAGGCCATTTTCGGGCCGCTGCGAAACTTAGCGCGCCAAAAAGCCCACCTTTAGTCCCGGTCCGTGACACCAACCGGGACTATAGGGGTCTTTAGTCCCGGTTGGTGTCACGGACCGGGACTAAAGGCCGATTGAGCCTACTTGGTCCCTCTCCGCGGATTTCTTCCCCATTTTTGCCGCCAGGCCCAAGACGCAGACGCCTCCGGGCTCCTCTCACGCGACGACGCCGTCAGGCTGCCAAAATCTGGCCGCCGCCGCCGCCGCCGCCCGCCGTCACTCGCGTCCCTCTTCCTCGCCGCCGTCCCCGCGCGCTCCGCCTAAGGTACGGCCCTCTCAAACTCTAGATCGGCGCGGCGGTGGTCCGATGGCACGAACCCTAGCTAGAATCGGCGGCGGCGGTGGTCCGATGGCACGAACCCTAGCTAGAATCGGCGGCGGCGGTGGTCCGGTGACCTTAAATCGGCGGCGGGGACAGTTCGTAGATCGGAAATAAACTTTATTACATTGCTAGGGGTTCATTACATTTTTAGGGGGGGAGGGGGAGGTCCTATCTAGTCCTCGTCGCCCTCCTCGTCGGAGAGGACGACGTACGGTGGTGGCCTCCCACAGATGCGCAGGCGGCGGCGGCGCGGCTGCTGCTGCTGCTCCATGGGGACGTCCCGCGGCGGCGTCCCTGGCTCCTCCGGGATGGCGTCCTGGGGCGGCGGCGCGGCGGCAGCTGGGGCACAGTCGTGAAGA
>QRDG01000150.1:3313306-3460942 GCA_012064385.1 Puccinellia tenuiflora
GCCTCGCCGTCGGAGTCGACCTCCAACCATTGGTCGAGGTCGTCCATCCCCTCCGGGAGCGCCGGGTACTCCGTGCGCTCCACCGGCGGCACCGGGGCCGGCGCGAAGTAGCTCCGGCGGCGCTCGTCGTGCTCCTCCCGGAACCATTGGTCCCAGTAGGGGGAGCCCGGCGCGTACGCCGGGTCGTCGAGGAGGTGATTGGGGAGGAGGCTGCGCCGGCGTGCGATCTCCACCGCCCTGGCCGTGGGGTCGGTCGGGATCGGCGGCACCGGAATCCGTTGCGGATTCAGGTGCCAGTTGTCCGGGAGGTGGACGTCCGACCAGCGCACCGGGACGGCGTTCTCCCAGTGCCACTGCGCCTCCTCCACCCGGACGTACCGGCGGTAGCGCGGCGTCGGCTTCTTCTTGGCGGCCGGCCCGCCGGCCTGCGGACCGGCACGACGCGGGTCCGCGCCGACGATGGCGGTGGTGGAGGAGGAGCAAGGGGAGGCAGTCCAGCGCCCCGGCGACGGCCGGAGCGGCCAGAGCCCGAGCCGCTGGACTCGGACTGGTGCTTGCCGCCTGGCCACCACCGCTTCGACATTGCTCCGGCGAGCGAGGGGAGGGCTAGGGCTAGGACTAGGGCTAGGGTTCGATGGAGTGTGGGGAGGGCGGCGGGGCTAGCTGTGTGAGGTCGCCATCGCGTACGGCCGGGGTTTAAAAAGGACGGGGGCCGCGTCCACCGTGGCCAGCATTGACTGCGGGACGGGAAGCCGAGGAGGCCGTCCAGTCGCTGGCAGGTGGGCCAGGAGCATTGACTGCGGGGCTCGGACGGTTGGGTGGCGGGGGAGACGAGGGAACGTGGCGGCCGGGTGGCGGTTCCCACGCGCGACGTGGCCGAGTGGGCTGACCGCGCGGCGGTTGGGTGGCGGGGTGGCCGGGTCGCTGGCTGGTGGGCCAGCCTTGACCACGCGCTACTGGCCAGTGGGTGGACGCGGGGGCTGGATTTTTCTAAGGGACCAGCCGCTACTGGCCAGGTGCCGGGCAGGGTGCTGATTTTTCTAAAGGACCAGCCGCTAGCCAGGTGCCTGGCCCTATTTTTTTTTCAGGACCAAGGGCTGTCATTTTATGTGACAAGTTGCACAATGCCACCCCTAATTATTTTGGGGTGTCATTTATGTGTAATTCTATGTCAAAAAAATTACAAACACATATAATTGATTGCAGGTACATTGAGCTATGGCGGACATTCCCTTAATTAGAGACGAGGAGCATGAAGATAAAATGCAACGAATAATCTATGCGAGTGCCCGTGAAGAAGGCGGTGGAGATGATGATGGACAACAAGGCGGTGGAGAAGATGATGGACGACAAGGCGATGAAGATGATGATTTCAGCTCACAATTTCTGAACGACTGCGGTGAGGGACTCTTTGACGATGAAGCGCCCTTAACGACAAACTCCGGCGAGGTATATACATATATTATAGGCTGACAATTGATCGATCGATCATGTATATATGCATTTGTTAATTGCACGTGTTAATTAACGATTCATTTTCCAGCCCTGGATCGAGCAAATCTGTAAATAATGTTCCTCCTCGAGGCCTGACGAAGAGGATGGCCAGCGATGCTCCGAGGCTAACGATAGAGGAAGTTTCTCAGAGTGGCGAACCGCTGGCACCCATAGCGACCTGTCGTAAATTTGTAAATCAAGCTGGAGTCATTGTTAGGGACATTCTCCCGATCACCATTGCAGAATGGCATAAGCCGAAGGGTGTGGATGAGGATGATGCTTCTTATGTCCCTGATCATACGAAAGAATTGCTTTTCGATACGCTCATGATACATTTCAACATACCAGAAGGCAAGACGGAGAAAGTGAAGGAGTGGACTCTTAAGAACGATGGCCACACAATTCCAGAGCTGGAAGAAAACACTATGGAGAAAAGTATGAAGATGAAGATCCAGCTAATTTCACCGGAGCACTCGAGAAGATAAAACAGTCCTGGCCCGCATTCAAGGCGTACAAGAATTCCTCTACTGCCGTGGCTCGATCGGTCGTAAATAAGAGAAATGCTGGAAGAAGGAATACCACCATAGGTTGGGTACAGGTGGCTACAAGTCTGCCATTCCCAATGGTTAGCCTTTGAAGCGGAACTGGTTGCTAAAGGGATCACTCCACAGACTTTGAACTGGCCCGATGGAGGGCCAAGTTTTGGTTATTCGCGCATGGCGCAGTGGTTGGACTCAGAGACGGGTTGAATTGTTGCAAGGGAAAAGGAAGAAAAAGGTTCAAACAATCGTTCCGTTGCTTATTGACGCAATAGATAAAGTTCGAAAGGGAGAGTACCATCCCGAGAGAGAGAACGACGAGCTGACACTCGCACTGGGGAATCCCGAACACAACGGACGATTACGAGGCTTTTCCCGGCGGGTACCAACTTGAAGGAAGGGTTTCCGGACTGTGCTGACAGTTATAGAAGCTGTGGGAGAAAGAAGCAGAAGGAGTTAGACCGTTTATCAGAATTGGAGCGCATGGTTTCCGGACTGCGCTGTCAGATTGACTCAATCAGCCAGCACCGGGCACCTGATCAACAGCAGCAACAAGTCGACGTCGTCCAAGAACCGCGAAGAAGCAGCGTGGGTTCCACGCCGCTACAAGTATCTGCCGCAATAATAGAACAGCCGGCGGCTCACTACCCCGTGGATGATATCACGGAGAAGACGGAGTGTGAGCTTCATATGTTAATGAAGAACATATCCTTCAAGGTGGCGGTCGGCTATGCGTTACCAAACGAACCTGGAGCAAGCTACCATCTTGGTCAGATTCCAGCTGGCTATGCTCGTGTCGGGGTGGTGGATGCTATATACCGGGATTTGAGGCACTTGAGCTTGACTATCCTGGAGGTGACGATGAGACGACACTGGGACAAGTCAAGCACGGTTTCGTTCTATGGAACAAGAAATACATCGTGCTTCAGGCTCAGCACCAGGGCCACCGACTCCTCAAGTAGAAGTCACCACCTACAAGTCCACCCTTCCTACCCAGAGGGACCCAGCGCGAGTCCGTCTCCATCTCCAGCTACACCAGTACGGTCTCCATCTCCAGCTACACCAGCACGGTCTCCATCTTCAGAGCCAGTCCAGCGGTCTCCATCTCCAAAGCCAGTCCAGCGGTCTCCATCTCCAGAGCCAGTCCAGCGGTCTCCGCCTTATAAGTGGTTTGATGCGAAGAGGGCCGTTAATGGTTCGCCTCCTAAGAAGAGACAGAAAAAGCCGCGAAAAGTGAAGACTCCTGAGAAGTTACCTTACGAGAGGACTGTCGAGGAATCCGAAGCCATCAGGAGGGCCGAGGTTACAGCCCATTTTACAAAGAAACCGCCCCCGGAAGAACTACCCAGCATCAAAGGGCTTCCTCGTGACAAACTACATCACACTATTAGGTGCTTATACAACCCTCCACCAAGGCCGTCATCAGACTATGAGCGCTCTATTGAAAAGTCATACGACTCGGTGTTGGAGAACCGGAAATGCGGGGAAACAGATAGCCCAGCTGGGACAACAAGCTACGCAATCGCTCCCTCCGCTTAAGGTACTTACCGCAAAGACGCCCACCGTATGGTACCTCAGGGAAGTGTCCGCCACTTCCCTGAGGAACCTTATAGGGTGCCTTATCAATATGTTCAAGGCAAGTCTTTGGTCACAACTGAGGTGGTCAAGTTACTACCAACAAGGATGCGTCAGTTGAATTCATGGTACATGAAAGTCGCAAAGAAAGGTATAATAGGTATCATGGCAAAAGTTAGAAAGGAAGAACACTTCTACGATGACTACGGTGTGCAAATTGATTTCTCCGAACTTTTCCAATTATACAATGGTTTACCCCTCGATAAAGCAATCATCAGTATCTTTTGTCTGTAAGTTATTTATTTTTGTAATTTAATTAAGTCTTTATATATATATAGCTCACAGCACATTCTAATTTTGGTACGCTATTTGTGCAGAAAGAAGATGATCGACTACAAAGGGAAATAATAAAACCGGTGGAGATTGGTTTCATGGACCCTAATGTTATTCATGAGTGAGCATAAGGGAGAAACCACAAGTTGTAAAGGGAGTAATGATAGAGGCTTTCAAGCGACACCAAGACAAAAAAGAAATATTTCTTCCTTACAACTTCAGGTAAGTGTTACTAATTGCTTGTACACATTTTATTTTTGCTCACCCGGTATCTTAAGTCTAATTGATGAGTTATATGCGCATGCCTCTGTATGTAAATTTGCAGCTACCACTTTATTCTCGTGGTCAGTAGATATCACCAGGGAATAATTGAAGTCTACGACTCATTAAGGAGAGACCCTAGAGAGTACAAGAGCTTGTTTGATGTCATGAAAGAGTAATTTAAATTCTTATCACATTACTATACCGACCTCTCTTTCATTCATTTCGTGATATCAAGTAATTAATTAATAACAGATGTTTTGTTCTTTCTTTGTCGAGTAGAGCATGGCAGATATTCGTCAAGGAAGTACCCGGTAAATGGCACGAGAAGCTGGTATGGACTCTGAACCAAGTAAGTAGTACTATACCTATATACATGAATTAATGTAGTTTGCAATACCATTACCAAACTTAATGTGTTGAATTCTATTCTCGAACAGTGGTGTCTGGAACAGCCAAAAGGGACCCTCTTATGTGGGTACTACGTTTGCGAGTACATTCATAGGATGACTTATGAAAAATTCGAAAATCGAAGAAACGCAGAGGTACGTAATTATACATTGTTCACAAGTTTTTTTTGACAAAATAATATGCATATCAATTGTGTGGAGTTTTATTCATAATTGTTTAATTTTCTCCTTCTTTTAAAGATTGTAAGGAAGCGGGCCGGCCTCCTACCAGATGACCGTATAAGAGCAATTGGGGAGGAGCTGGCGGGATTTCTTCTTGATGATGTCATACCTGAAAATTCAGAGCACTATTATCTACATATATAAATGTACTATGATTTCATGCATGTATAATTAATGCATTTGAGTACTTTGTGTACGGAAACGTGACGACAAATTCATGTGTTACAATTAATTTGTAAGTGTGTTATATATATGCATCAACGTGTGATCATAGTACAATATAATTTATATCGACGTATCGACGTGTTTCCGAAACTATCCAAAACCCCGGCACTAAACACAGTACACGACACCCGGTCCGTGCAATTCTGAAAAAAATTATAAAAGAAAAAAAAAAGGCCTAACGGTAGTCCCGGTCCGTAACACGGACCGGGACTAAAGACATCCAGCCCGCGGGCTCGCCCGTGGCCACGTGGGAGGCACTCTAATCCCGGTTCGTAGCCAACCAGGACTATAGGGGGGGGGGGGGGGGGGGGGCTCTAGTCCCGATTTGGTAGTCCGGGTTGCCCAGCCGGGACTAGAGGCCGTCTGGAACCGGGACTACTGCCCCGTTTTCCACTAGTGTAATAAGAGTAAGAAGAAGCACAGTTGAAAATTTCTGGTAGATGCAATAGTCCAAAAATCAAATATAGTTGCACTTACAGCCCGAAAAAAAAACCATGTTTATATCCATTTTACAAAACCAAGCAACAGCAAGATTCGGTGTACATGCAAATCATCCAGAGGCTTGCCTACGTACCACTCATATAGGATGTATGGAATAAGAAATGGAAACTTCTTTACATCATAGAGAAACCTGATTTCATTTTCTTTCTTCGACTAATACTTCAAAACTACCATTTATTCATTATTTAAGAATGAGATAGACAAACTTGAAACACAAATCAAAATACAGACCATTGTACTAACTTGGTTTGGACAAAACAGAAATGAGATGGGCAAATAATGCTTACGTGAAGTACGTGACCAAACTATAATTTCTCAGCATGCATCTACATGCAAAGGGCTCATATAAATCAAAATCAAGGATATGATTGGCATCCCAAACATCTTTCGGACACATATGAGGTGCAAAGTGAAACTGAGCACCTATTGAAGCCTTGTCCTTCAGCTCGAGCCTTTTATGCTGATCTGCCAAAAACTTCTCGCTGTAAACTTTGGCATGAACATGAAACGTCATGTGCTCCAACATTCTTGCGTTCAGTACAAAGAACGTGGCGAAGCGGACATGTGACCAGGTGCCAACATACCAATCCAGCACCACTGTCTTCAGACGGAGATCAAGACATTTGATGAGGTCCCCGTGCTTACTGCGCCACGAATCTGTACCACTTGGTTCGGATGACTGAAAAATACTCCCTCCATTCCATATTAGATGACTCTCAAATATGTGTATCTAGATGTGTTTCACGTCCAAATACATCCATATGAGAATCATCTAATATGGAACGGAGGGAGTAAAAGACAAATATAATGATTAACAAAAGTAAGTACGTATACCAAAAGTGCAGCTGATTGAACGCTCTAAAGTAGTATCAGTGAACAAAATGATCACCTGCACGTGCAGCTTCTCCAAGCATGGAAAGAATGTCATGAAGTCAACCACGTTATCCAAACTAAGAGCACTCATATTGACAGCTAAAACCTTGATATTGTCCACCTCCATTGCCAGTCCATGAACACGGAATCCCTGAATCGAGCATGGAAGACGAAATTAGGCCACATACGAGTGCAGATGACATGTAGTTCACAGTTTTAATTAGAAGCCCCTTAATAGCAAAAGGTTGGTGAGGCCAACAAAATAATTTACCTGAATGACCGTGGAGCCGAACACTAGTGTGGTGGAAATGTTATACGACTCGGTGAGGAAACATCCGGAGACAACGGAAGACGAAGCTTCTGTGGACCAGCAAGGCCTTCGAGGACGGGGCACCGGGCAATCAAGCTGTGCAGCGCGGTCTCCGAGATCCCAATGAAGTCGAGCGCGAGCTGCTTGAGATTGGGGAAGTTGAGCCCCTGGACAACGTCGTCGGGGATGAGTGTCACGATCCTAGCTCAGGTACACACAGGGAATGGAGATTGGAGAGGGAAGCTAGGGTTCAGGATGTAGACGGAGGAAATCTCACGGTAGGATCCAGAGAGATACAGTGATTTGGGAGGAGACGAAGGGGGTCAGGGAGATCAGAGTTCATTCGTCAGTTCTCTCCCTCATCCCTGTCACGGCGCTTGCCTTTTGTAGCTGCGCGCACCGCCCGCCTGGGCCCATAGGCCGGTCCAAAGTCTACCACGGCCCACCATGCAGTCCAGTCCGTGACATTCCCTCCCCCTGAACAGGGGCGGAGCCAGGATTTGAACATGAGGGGGGCGAAGAATTTTTGTGTGTGTGAGGAGATAATAAATCTCATATGTCAAGTCTATATAGCGAGATCTAGCCATATCAGTAGAAATATTTGGCAGTATGGAAGAAAATCAAATTTCTAATTGATCAAATTTTGGATATAATTGGCTTGTAAAAATATATTATTTGTGGTATATTTGTTTCTCTCTGAGATAACAGGGATACATAACAGATCAGAGAAATGCATACAACTAGTAAATGAATCAATCATCTCGCAGTAAAAATAACTAATCATCGTCCTATATGTAAAGCAAACACCAGACTAATAGGTTGTGATCCGCATGAAGCTACTGCTACTAGTATGTGTATACCTACCTTTAGATTCGAGTGTGGTTTTCATTGGTTTGATGGCGCGACACAGCGTCCGGATGCTGGCTTGCACGGGGATATGCCGGCACCGCGGCGGCGTCCGTAGCCTCTTCATCTCATGCCGGCGGAGAGTAGTTCGCAAGCATAGACAATCGCCCCAGGCCTATAGATCAATCGGCGGCGGCGCTTGGAGCACTCTCCGTCTGAGCAAACTATGCACGGAACCATCAACCATCAAGATTTTTCCGGTGTAACCATCCATGATGGCTTAATGGGCTGTTTTATTGGGCTTAGCCAAGCCGGTCGACGGTCGTGAGAAGAGCTGCCAGGATCCCACAATCGACGTACATCATCTGACAGTTGATGCAGCTTGTCGGAAGGTGAATGTCTGAGTTGTTTGCCAATAGGGAGTGCGAACCAGGGCTCGATATGGCAGAACTGACGTGGATCCCACGGCAATATGACTGACGCACTATGCGCATAGCCAACTTGATCATCATGCCGTGGCAGCTGAGCACCCAATGGATACACAAACACCTCCCAGGAAAGCAATGACCCAATGCGCCGGTTCACATCAGCTTGTGCAAAATGCTTGCCAACAGCAATCTCATGGTTGTTAACTGCCATAACCAACAGGTTGACGACAGTAACATCAACTAATGTAATTGAAGGCGCTGGCCAGATTTCCTTGGGGACAACTTTCCATGGGGTAAGTAGTCCAGTGATCAATTTTTCAGGCCACTGTAACTTCATGTTTTCTCCATGTTCTACTTCCCCAAACATAATATACTCCCCTGGTAAGGCCTTGGATGCAATCCTGTGAGCACATAGGCACACAACATTTTCAGTGTTGATGACAGGTATGCATACCTGGAGTTGCTTGCTAATTGGATAGAAAATATTTTGGATGGGCAACTGAGTTAGCTCGCACAATATTGCAGTATCCTGGATCAAGTGGAGGTCAATAATTCTGCACACTATTCTTGCTGGCATAGTATTAGACAAGGATATTGCAGCCAATACACTTTCTTGAGCATTCCGTGTATTCTCACATGGCTGGATCAATGCAAGTATGAACTTGAGTGTAGAAATCTGGTTACAATGGCGAATAGATATAGTATACTGGTGTTGAGCTCCATCAAGCTTACCAAGACAATCACAGTGTCCAGCCAAGGCGCACACGCAACAAGCAAAAGAATCACCAGACGAAGCAAAAATCAATAACTCACCATGATGTTGTACAGCAAACCCAGATTTCAACTCCTCTGTACTCAGCTCACTGCAAACACCTGGGTCCGAAGGTACAACATGACAAGATTGCCAATAGAATTACCAGATGCATTCAAGTGTTGAAGCATAATCTCTGTAGTGGAATGATCAGCTTGAACAATCATAGAGAGCAAGCTATGTGGTGAAAAAAATTCTGCACATCTCATGGCATCAACATCGAATGTGTGAGCGACCATGGATAATTCTGGTGCAAGTGAAACCATCATGTGCACATGCCACTGCCTCTGCTGCCAACTGGAAGTGTTCTCGCCACTTAATCTCAGGTCCGACTCATTTATCCTCTCAACTATAAGACAATAAGTTTGTTGTTCCCACCAGGAGAAAATCCCAGCAAGTACTGCAGTACTAACAGTCAGGATATGGTAGTACAATGTGCTTGGATTGACAAACCTCTTGGTGAAAATATCAGCAGCCATCAAACCTTGAACTTCTGGGAGACATGCTAACTTGAGAAGATTGTCTACTATCTGTAGTAATGCTGAGATGCGACTATCCTTGAGAATGAATTCGCTGTGGCCAGAACTGAGTTTGTATCTGAGCGCAAAGCAAATGGATGGTTGCCCTTACTGAACTTTTCTTCTCGGTTTACAGCCACTGAAATCCTAACATGTTGCATTGAAAAGACATACAAGTTATCCAAGCGGTAGCTCCTATTATCAGCTTGCTCCACACTGCCATTTCTATGTTCTCTGAAATCAAAATGGGTGCCTTTGCCGTCCAACTGGGTGTAGTCATACTTATGCTTGTAAAATAAGTTGACATCAAGATAATTACCACAAGGAAGTGCACTACGAACAGAAGAAACCATGGTAGCCTCATTTTTCTGCTGCAGCCTAATCCACCCAAATATGTTCACCTGACAACAGACGCAAGAGTACAGCCAATGCATGATAAGCTGCTCACCAGGATCCCACGGCATGGTGACCAACCCAACGGCGTGAGACCCAATCAGATCCACCGGCCGATGTAGTAGCCATCTTGTGCGGTCATCCTGGTCATTGCCACAAGTGGTGACGACATGATCCACGACATGGGTGTACCTGATGGTTGGTGACGTTGTCGAGGGCGCCGATGTCATCCACACAGGCCATGGCGGTGGTCGAGCCAGAAGCAATTGGGGCTGATCTGGAGGGTGTGGGGGCGTGGTTGCAGGGAGCGGTGCAGATACAGTGAGGGTGGACACCAAGCCTGGCTGCAGGTTGTCCGTGACTCGCTTGGTGCTCTTGGCGTCGGTGTCGACAACACCTATCGAACAGCTGGTGGGTGTATGCTTGTCCAGCTTGATGATGTCGAACTGCTGCATGGTCGAGGACGGTGGAGCTCCCACAGGTCCAGGACTGACCGTGGAAACGATCCTCGGTTGCTTAGACGGGAAGACGACCTCAGCCAGCGTCGCCGGCGCTGGGGCTGAAACCCAGCGTCGAACATTTGGCGGGCACCATGCCATCTGGGCTGCTGGTGTCGCTGTCACAGCCATCGATGAGCTCCTGGTCGGCATCCGCTTCCTCCCCGACATTGGGGTTCAAACCCATCGACGAACACTTGGCGGGCACCGCACCGTCTGGGCTGCTCGTGGCGTTGTCGCGGCCGTCCGCGAGCTCCTGGTCGGCACTTGGGTCCTCCGGCCGCATAGACGGGAATCCGACCTCCGCGCCGCCGACGTTGGGGCTGAAACCCAGCGTCGAACACTTGGCAGGCACCGCACAGTCTGGGTTACTGGAGGCACAAGCGGAGCCGTCCACGAGCTCCTGGTCGATTGCAGAGTCCTCCGGCTGCACCACAGGTGTGCTCAGCATGGACAGAATCTGCTTGCATAGGAGAATGGCGCGCTCGAAGGGATCCATGGCTGGGTCAATCATCGCGTCGGCGGAGAGCGGTGTGGCTAGCTCTGATACCATATTGTCACAATCCTAGCTCAGGTACACACAGGGAATGGAGATTGGAGAGGGAAGCTAGGGTTCAGGAGGTAGACGGAGGAAATCTCACGGTAGGATCCAGAGAGATACAGGGATTCGGGAGGAGATGAAGGGGGTCAGGGAGATCAGAGTTCATCCGTCAGTTCTCTCCCTCATTCCTGTCACGGCGCTTGCCTTTTGTAGCTGCGCGCACCGCCCGCCTGGGCCCATAGGCCGGTCCAAAGTCCACCACGGCCCACCATGCAATTCAGTCCATGACAATGAGGAAGCCGCCGAAGCTGGCCACGCGGAGGCTGGCCGAGAAGCGGTAGATGGACGGCGGTGGCGGCAAAAACGGGCCATAATAACTGTACTTGACAAACCAGAACTCGATCTCCTGGAGGCCGTCGAGGGCGGCGGAGTTGAGCCAGGCGTTCTTGTAGGCGACGTTCCTACGGCGGGCATTTTTATCGGAGACATTCCTACGGCAGAACGCTCTTGTCGGCGCCGGTGAGGTCGCGGTAGTCGATGTTGAGTGGGGAGGAGTGCCAGAGGTGGCGCCACCGGGACGCCAGGGTCTGGGTGCGGGCGCCCTCCTTGATGGGCAGAAGGGAGACGATATCGCTGAGGATGCCGTCCAGGAGGGCGCTGAGGCGGTCTTCGGGCGGAGGTTTAGATTTCGCCGCCTTCCTCCGCCTGGGCATGGGACCGCCAGCTGGCGGCTGCTGCGGCGGAGGCCGCTTGCGCAGCTGTATTTCTCAGGCCAGCGGCGGCCGCTAGATAGTGTCTGCGTTTGAAAATCGGAAACGAATCGCAGTAATCGCGCGGTGATTTATTCACCTGCGGTGTGAAGATGCAACCACGACTCCACGCTACTGATTTGGGTTGGGCCTGAAAGGCTTGAGAGTTGGGCTCAGAACCTCAGATGGACGGCTTCTGGAGGTCCAGACTGTCAATAGTTTTTAGAGTGGTGAAGCAGTACTGTTTGACACAAGGCATGTCCATTTCACATATTTCTATCATTTTTTTCTACATCCATTTTGTTTCTTTCGAAATTTTTCTTCTACAATTTACCAAGGCTGTAGGTTATTTAGGTAAAGTTGTACGTGTTGCATACTTCAAACTTCATACTTTCATAGCATTGTACGTGTTACAATGTTCAACATTTTATTTCCGTTGTTGTTGTGGGGTTGTCACGGCAAGTTCTTCCTCAGGGAAGATGAGTTCTGGGGCCATCGGTGACCGAAGTACGTAGGAACGGTTAATCTCGCCGGGGAACAAGGATTTACCCAGGTTCGGCCCCTCTTGATTAGAGGTAAAGACCTACTTCCTGCTTCTCTATTATTGCTCTTTGGTAGATCTCGATTACAAGGACCCGGCTCCTACAACTCAGGAGCCGGCGACTTCTCTCTGGTGGCTAGGGCTTCTATGATTCGACTTGGCTTGTGTTGCTTATCGATCTAAGGTCCAGGACCCCCCTTATAAAGGTGGCGGGTTCCAGGACTTACAACTAGTACCGAGTTCTACTCATATACGGAGTCCTACTCTAGGCTTTGTCCTTCCAAACTAGAACTCCGGGTTGTACTTGGACTCCTTCTTCGGACGAGTCCCTTTCTCCACACGGGCCTTGGCCGGCTTGACTCCAGCCCAGCCCATGTAACTTGACACGTGACTCGGCACTGGCCTTCTTGGTCTTGGCGGGTCTACTTTCCGGGTCCATGGGCCTACCTATAAAGTATCCCCCCATCAGTAGCCCCCGAATTTATCTTGGGCACAGCTTGGCGGCTTCTTTCGACTCGTTGGTTCGACTCCCTGGGTCGACTCCTTCTACTTGAGCCACAGGCTCCAAGTCGCTTGCTGCTAGCTCCAAGATGAATTCCTGCAATTAAAACATAAAACACACATACAAAATGAACTCATTTTCTCTTAATGCTATACTAGCCGAGTCTGTTTTGACTCCTGTGAACTAGCTCTGAGGAGTTATCCGCAGCTTTTACTGTAAGCTGCCACTGTAACTTTCTAGGGTTTTACCCCTCTATAAAACACTTAAGGGTACGGGCCATTACTTCACCCGTCCCTTTCATTCTCAAATTCTCTCCTTTCTCTTCGCGCTCATCTCTTTCCCGCGCAGCGCACACCGCCCGCACGCCATGGCTCCCAAGCATGCCACCAAGGGCACCTCCAAGGCCAAGGCCCCCTCTGCAAGCAGGACGGTGGACATTGCCGCCGCGGCCGCCGCCGCCGCAAAATCCACATCCAAGCGATCGATCTCTGCCGATTGGGGTGGATCTACGGTCACGGCGGAGCAATTGAAGACCTATCGGCTCACAGGTCTGATTCCTTCCGGCGCTCAAGCTCGAGCCCCAGGGGATGAGATCGTTCCCTCTCCTGCTAAGGGCGAGGTGGTGGTTTTCACGGAGCATCTGCTCCATGGTTTTTCTCCCCCCGGTAATCTTTTCTTCCGCCAACTTCTTGAGCTTTACCAACTACGGATTCATGACTTGGCTCCAAATTCCATTCTCACTCTATCCAATTTCGTAACTTTGTGTGAGGATTACCTCCAAATCAAGCCCGATCTCAACCTCTGGCTTGAACTTTTCTATTGCAACCCCCAGCCCGAAACTTCCGGGGGCCCTCTCCTCCAATGCGGCGCCGTCACACTCCAACGACGCCTCCACTCTGTCTTTCCAAACCCAGTCTTTCCCAACCGCATCAAGGACTGGCAAAAAACCTTCTTCTACTGCAAGGATACCTCCCCTGCAGGTGAACCAAAACTCCCTCTATTCTCCGAGGACCGCCTCCAGGCGACTCCCCTCATGAAAGCTAGATGCTCTGAGGCCTCCCGACCACGAGTCGAGTCTCTGATCACTCGAATCCGGGCCCTCTTGTCCCATAATCTGGAGAATATGGATCTTGTCCGTTGTTGGACCACCTGGAGAATTCAGCCGCTGAGTCCTAGGACTCGGCTCATTTGCACTTATACCAGATGTGTCACTGATGATCTCAGAGCAACTGATAAGTTATCTGATGGTCCTGAACTTGGTCGACTGATAAAAAAGTTGACTGGGAAGCTGGTAAAGGACCAGGTCCATTTTGGACTCCAGCCTTTCTGCTCTACCAACCCAGCTCCTGCTGTAAGTGCTTTACTTGTTCTTGCTTCTTACTTGCTTTTACTGTCTCAATTTACTAACTCATGCTTTCTATTTCTTACAGCTTGATGACTCCTTCTGGAAGCCATCTGATGAAACTGAAACTGAGAGCCGGGCTAAGACAGACAAGGGCAAAGGGAGTACCTCTGTTGCTGCAGAGATTGTTGATGAAGAAGAGTCCAGCGAGGAGTCCTCTAAAGAGGCTGCTGCCGCTGGTGATGAGAATGAAGATGAGGAGTCCTCTCCTGAGGCCCCTACTACCGATGCTGTTGAAGAGGAGTCCTCACCTGAGGCTCCTACTGTTAATGTTGTTGAGGAGGAGTCCTCCTCTGAAGCACAGTATGCTGACGAGGAGCATACTGAATCAAGTCCTGCAGGAGCCCAGCCGACTCCATCTGAGGAGTCATCGGATGCCAAGAGTCAATCTCCGACTCCTCCAGCTCCGAAAAATGGGTCTCGGGTTGCTGTGTCCAAGGTGCCCGCCTCGCGAGTCCAAGGATCCAGCAGCTCCCCTAGTGAGCCTGAAGAAATTGCACAGCGAGTTCTTGCTGCCAAGAAAAGAAAGCTGCGCTCGGAGGGCCCTGCAGAGACTCCTCTGCCTCTTCCTATATCTCATAAGAGGAAGCCGACCTCTCCTCCTGAGAAGGCCGATTCCTACGAGTCTGGCATGTCTATGCCTTCATCTGATTCTCAAGCCTCTTTGGATCTTGAGACCAACATTGGGTATGACTTTCTCCTTTGTCTTTACTAGCACGGCATTTGTATTTCCTTTTAATCAATGCTTGACTTTTAACTTGTCCTGTCTCAGAGCCCGGCCTTGTGCCAAGGTCTCCAAATTACCAGGCATGACTGACGTGACTTCCAGTCGTGGAGCCGTACCACCGTCGGCTTCTCAGTCGACGAGTACAAAGACCGCTCCTTCGACTCCTGCAACTGCTGGTGCTATAGCTACTGGGACTCCCCCTGTCCCCGAGTCCGCTGCAAGGACTCAGGTGGGGACCCCTTTGGTGATCCCATCCTCCTCTGGGGCTGGGACTCCATCCACTGCACCCCAAGCGCCGCCTGCTCCTCAAAAGGCGACTCCTACTGCCCAACTGAACACTGAGCCGGCCAAGTCATCAACTGACTACAGCCGACTTCGGATTTCTGACGACAAGTCCTTCAACGAGGCCTACATTGAAGCCGTAGAACTGAACGATCAAGCCTCCAGGTTGAAGGATGAGGAGCAGGCAGCCCTCAGGTCCCTTGAAATAATTCATAATGTAAGTGCTCTAACTTGTACTCTTTATGTTTTCTTTGTTAATCTCCTATTGCAGTAGCCCCCAAGCACCTTATCTGTGGTGACTTGGAGCTAAGATAGGTGCTTCAACCTGAACTCAAATCACTTGCTAGGTAGAAAAAACTTGCACACTGTAGCCCCCAAGCACTGAGTCCTTAGCTCTACTAGGACTCGGGGCTGTTAATTCAATGACTTGTTATCTCAAAAAACTTTTCCACGAGTAGCCCCCCAGCGCCGGGTTGTCAGCCTGCGACAACTTGGAGCTACCAACCAATGCCATTAGCTTGTACTTAGCTAGATAAAAAATTCTGCTCGATGAGTAGCCCCCAAGCGCCAAGTTGTTAACTTGTGACGACTTGGAGCTGCTAACTTCACCACTTTAAGAATTGAACTTGTGTAGAAAAAATTTGACTCCTGAGTAGCCCCCAAGCGCCAAGTTGTTAACTTGTGACGACTTGGAGCTCATGAGTTATAGAATTGACTTGTAAGATTCTGACTTGTAGTCTGTCGACTTGTAATTTGCTAACTTGTGCCTTTATGACTTGTGCTTTGCAGAATGTTGTCTCCAAGATGAAGAGAGACATGAAACAGCTGGAGGACCAAGCGGCTGCTAGTGCCAGGTCTGCCAAGACTGAAAAAGAACACTCTCTTCAACTAGAGAAAGATCTGCGGACTCTAGCAGCTGAGCTAGAGACAGTAAGGAAAGAGTCGGCTGAAGCAAAGAAAGCTGCCCAAAAGGCACACACCGATCTGAAAGCCGTTTTTGACGTATGCCAAAAGGGAATCAAGGCTATGTGCCATCATATCTTTGGTAAGCTACTGCACTTGCATTCTGTCATTCTCTTAGTTGAATACCAAGAACTCGACAACTGATATCCATTGACTTTCTTTGTTCTGCAGGGGCTGACTCCCCAAAACTTAAACTGCCCACTAGCCAACAACTCCATGCCATGCTAGATCACTGCCATGGGTTGCAGGAGGGTGCTCGCTCTGTGGTAAAGTATCTGAATTCCAAGGGCAAGTGCCCCAAGGAGCCTGAGCGATTAGTTGATGAGTTGTCAAGAGCTCCAGGGTACATGCGCCTATGGAAACAATCTGCCATGAGGAGATCTGCCATAAGGATACTTGCCCTGGCACACAGCTATTATCCAACTGTTCTAGAGCCGGCAATGCTTACAATGGGGAAGCCGGAGCAGTACGAAGATGGGACTCCTTTCAGCCAAGATGACTTCAAAGCTGAGGAGAAGCTAGTCCGGCCTTACGCCTGTGAGATCGCCAATAAGATGGACCCGGAGGTATGGGTTCATCACTATGACTTGGAGAACAAGAGGGTTACTCCAGGAGTTCCTCCGATCATAAACTTTGGGCGTCCCTCACAGGACTTGCTCGGCGCCCCATCAACTGCACCAAGCTCCTCCACTCCAGCGGCTCCTAGTACTGGTGCAGAGCCCACACTAAAGACTCCTGCCGCGCCTACTCCTTCAAGAGTCGCAACTGGCGGCTCCCAAGTTCAAGAGGAGTTGAGCAAGCACATGAGGAACCCGAGGGGAACTGGCTTGCAGACAAAGAAACTTGCCACCAAATCCCCTGCCAAGTCGACTTCCACATCTACTGCCCAGGCGAAAGACAAGTCTCCAGCTAAGGACTCCACAGCTCCAGTCAAGGACTCAGCTCCGGTCAAGGACTCAGCTCCTGCTAAAGACAAATCTCTGGATGACTTCTAGATTGTAATAATGTAGTACTAGTGCTTCAAACTATTTAGCTTGTTAGCTTATTTTGAGTTGTAATGATGCACTACTGGTGCTGTAAATTATTTAGCTTGTTAGCTATTTTTAATTTGTGCCAATCGGCTTGGTTCTTATAACCCGTCCAGTTTTTCACTGATGAATAAGTAGGCCCTGCATGACTTCTCTTACAGCTTGTGCTGACAGGTTCTTAACTCGTATGTTCCTTAGGATCCATAAGAGATAGAAACAAGTCATGCCTGTAGATTAATCATATTGCGCAGGATGCATCTGACTTACCAGCGAGAAAACTAGGAAAAATTTGGCTACTGTGCCAGGTCCTTAGGTCTAAGCTTGACTTTTTTCCTGAAAAGCAAGCCCCCAAGAACCCTTGTGATCAAGCATAACGAATAAAGCGCACTCACTGGGTGACTCGACTAAAGGACTCATATTCTCAGAAGCCGGCTTTATTTCATTTGATCACGAAAATTTGATTACATTTAGGCATGGCTCACTGGGCTCTTTGCCTTTGAATTGAAAAACTATTACAACTTTCAACTATAATAAGGACGTAACTGAGCTATATTCCATGGCCTCTTTGCCTCTGCATATGGGTCTAGAGTATGAGCCGTGTCGGCTCCTTTGCCTACACTTGCCGGCTCTCGCACATCCATTAGATAGTACGATCCGTTGTTCAGATTCTTGCTTATGACGAACGGTCCTTCCCATGGTGGAGATAACTTGTGCATCCCTTCCTTATTCTGGACTAGGCGAAGCACTAAGTCACCCTCCTGGAAAGTCCGGGTCTTGATTCTGCGTGCGTGATATCGCCGCAAGTCCTGCTGATAAACTGCTGATCTCTCAAGGGCTAACTCCCTTGCTTCTTCGAGTGCATCGACCGAGTCTTGGCGTGCAATCTCATTAGTTACCTCGACATAATTGGCGACTCTTGGCGAGTCGTGCAACAAGTCGCTGGGCAAAACGGCTTCTGCACCGTACACCATGAAGAAAGGTGTGAATCCAGTGGATCTGTTAGGAGTCGTCCTGATACTCCAAAGTACTGCTGGCAACTCCTCAACCCAACTCCCAGCGGCTCTTAGCAAGGGAACCCGTAGCCTAGGTTTAATCCCCTTCAGCAACTCCTGATTTGCCCTTTCGGCTTGTCCATTGGACTGTGGATGTGCCACTGAGGCTAGGTCGAGTCTGATATTGTTCTCACCACAGAACTTGGCCATCTCCCCAACTGATAAGTTGGTTCCATTGTCTGTAATGATGCTGTGAGGATACCCAAAACGTGTTGCTATCTTCTTGAAGAATCGCACTGCTGATGCTCCGTCGACTCTGCTGACGGGTTCGACTTCTACCCACTTGGTAAACTTGTCAACTGCCACGAGCAGGTGGGTCTTTTGGCAGGGCGACTTTGAGAAAGGGCCCACCATATCAAGTCCCCAAACTGCAAACGGCCAAGTGATAGGAATAGTTCTGAGCTCTTGTGCTGGTACATGATCTTGCCTTGCGTACCTTTGGCATCCATCACAGACTCGTACTATCTTTTCTGCATCTAAGTGTGCTGTCAACCAAAAGAACCCGTGTCTGAAAGCTTTTGACACCAAGGATCTAGTGGATGCATGATGACCACAATCTCCTGCGTGAATTTCTTGCAGTATTTGTCTTCCTTCCTCTGGAGACACACATCTCTGGTAGACTCCAGTAACGCTTCTTCTGTACAACTCGCCATTGATAACTGTGTAGGACTTACATCGTCTGATGAGTTGTCTCTGCTTGACTTCATCCTTTGGGAGTTCACCCCGCAGGAGATATGCTAAGTAGGGCTCTGTCCACGCTGGGATTGCTCGTACTGCTGCCACCAAAGCCGACTCTGGGTCTGGAAAGGCTAACTCCTCCTCTGAGGGTAGTTTGATTGAAGGATGATGGAGTTCATCCAGGAACACATTTGGTGGTACTTTCTCTCGACGAGAGCCGAGTCGTGATAACGCATCAGCGGCCTCGTTCTTGCGCCTGTCAATATGCTCCACTTGATAACCAGAAAAGAACCCGGCTATCTGTTCGACTGCTCTTCTATAAGCCGCCATATTTGCATCCTTCGAGTCCCAAGTTCCAGATACTTGTTGGGCTACAAGATCTGAATCTCCAAAACACCTGATGCGCTTGATATTCATCTCCTTGGCCAATCGTAGACCATGCAACAAGGCTTCATACTCTGCCATGTTGTTTGTGCAATCAAAGTGTAACTGGAGGACATATGCTAGCTTATCTCCCTTAGGTGATGTCAATACCACACCGGCTCCTGATCCTTCGAGCTGTCTGGACCCGTCAAAGTGCATTGTCCAATACTTGGTGCAGGGGGTATTTGGTGAGGATGTAAAATCTGTCCAATCATTGACAAAGTCGACCAGAGCCTGGGACTTGATTGCTGTCCTGGGCTCATATGTAATATGATAGGGACCCAACTCAATTGCCCACTTGGCGACTCTCCCTGTGGCCTCTCTGTTGCGTATAATATCTGCCAGCGGTGCTGAACTCACCACCTTAATTGGATGCTCTTGGAAATAATGCTTGAGTTTCCTACTTGCAAGAAAAACTCCATAAACCAACTTCTGCCACTGTGGGTACCTTTGCTTTGATTCTGTGAGGACCTCGCTGATATAATAGACAGGTCTCTGCACTGGATATTCCTTTCCTTCCTCTGCACGTTCCACAACTACTACTGCACTGACAACTCTCTCGTTGGCAGCTACATATAATAGCATGGGCTCCTTATCTGTAGGAGCTGCAAGTACTGGAGCTGTTGACAAGGTTTTCTTCAACTCCTCAAAAGCACGGTCGGCTTCTTCATCCCAAAGGAATTTGTCTGACTTCTTCAGGAGTCGGTAGAGAGGACCCGCCTTCTCCCCGAGTCTTGAAATAAATCTACTTAGAGCTGCAACACATCCAGTGAGCTTTTGAACGTCCTTCAGACAAGTCGGCTTCTGCAAGTTATGAATAGCCTTGATCTTCTCTGGATTTGCTTCAATGCCTCTCTCTGAAACAATGAAACCTAGGAGTTTGCCTGCAGGGACTCCAAAAACACACTTGGTAGGATTGAGCTTCATCTTATACTTGCGCAAATTAGTAAAGGTCTCTGTCAAATCTGCTATCAAGGAGTCGGCTTTCTGAGATTTGATAACAACATCGTCCACATATGCATGGACGTTTCTCCCTATCTGCTCCTTGAAACAGTTTTGGATGCACCTCTGATACGTTGCTCCAGCATTCTTGAGCCCAAAGGGCATTGTCTTGTAACAAAATGCTCCAAAGGGTGTAATGAAGGATGTTTTCAGCTCATCCTCTATCTTGAGCCGAATCTGATGATATCCCGAATAACAATCCAAGAAACATAATAACTCTGACCCTGTTGTCGAGTCAATGATCTGGTCGATGCGAGGTAAAGCAAACGGGTCCTTAGGACAATGCTTATTGAGACCCGTAAAGTCGATGCACATACGCAACTCTCCTGTTTTCTTTGGCACTAACACTGGATTGGCCACCCACTCTGGATGGAAAACCTCTTTGATGAAATCGGCTGCAAGGAGCCGAGCCACCTCTTCTCCAATAGCTTTTCTTCTATCATCATGGAACTTGCGCAGACCTTGCTTAACTGGTCTTGCGTTAGGATTAACATGTAAGCAGTGCTCGGCGAGTTCTCTCGGGACTCCTGGCATGTCAGATGGCTTCCATGCAAAGACATCCCGGTTCTCACGGATGAACTCGACGAGCGCGCTTTCCTATTTGTCAGACAGATGTGCCCCCATAACGAACTGCTTAGAAGAGTCGCCTGGGGTGAAATCCACTGACTTTGTGTCCTGAGCTGACTTAAACTTCATTTTCTCTTCTGTGGCCGGCTTCTTGAGAACCGAGTTGTCCTCCGGATCCACATTTGCTTTATAGAACTTGAGTTCTTCTTGGGCACAAGCTGCTTCAGCCATAGCTGCATCTCCTTGCTCACACTCCAATGCCATCTGTCTGCTGCCATCAACTGTGATGACTCCTGCTGGGCCTGGCATCTTGAGCTTCAAGTAAACATAACATGGCCTGGCCATAAACTTAAAGTATGCTGGACGACCAAAAAGAGCGTGGTATGGACTCTTAAGATCCACCACCTCAAAGGGCATAATCTCTGAACGATAATTCTCCATTGTGCCAAAAGCAACCTCGAGGTAAATCTTACCGATGGGTTTGGCCGACTTCCCCGGTACTATGCCATGAAACACTGTCTCTGTTGGAATTAGCTGTCTATCTTGCAGCTTCATCCTCTTGAATGTGTCATAATACAAGATGTTGATGCTGCTTCCACCGTCCATCAGCACTTTGTTCAATGTGTAGCCCCCAACTTGAGGTGCCACAACCAAGGCTAGCTGCCCTGGATCGTCGACTCTTGGAGGATGATCTGCCCGACTCCAAGTGATGGTTTGCTCTGACCACCTGAGCCACTGTGGTATTGCTGGTTGAACTGCATTGACTGCTCGAACTTTCAGCTTCTTTGCACGCTTGGATGTACTTGTTGTAAAGACATGATAGCTACCACGACTCGGGTTTTGCTGCCGAGTTGTGACATAATACTGCCCATTACCGTCATGGAGCTGCTTCGGGTTCTGCTGGAACCCGCCCTGCTGGTTACCTCCTCCTTGAGGTTGATTTGGATTATTGCCGGCTCCTCCGCCGTTATTGCCGGGTCCTCCGGCTCCATTGTTTCCTCTGTATCCACCATTGTTATTTCTGTTTCCAGGTCCTGAAAACCTGGCGCGCTGCAAATCCACACATTGGCCCAAGGTATGCCCACACCTGCCATTCTTGGCATGCTTAGGGCAAGGACTCGACATGACTTCCTCTGTAGTTGGGGTGCGTCCTTGATATCCTCTAGAATTGTTGTCCTTACGTCTGACTCCAGTGTTTGTATTAGCCACTAGGTCAGAGTTGTCACCATACGGCCGCTTGCTACCACCCTGGTTCTGGTTTTGATTCTGGTTTTGATTACTGCCACCCTGTCCTTTATTTCCTTCCTCCTGGTCCTTGGTTTTATCTGTGGCTGCGTGCTTATTAGCACCTGCCATGATTTCACCGATTGTCAGGGGAATGCCCTGATTCAGACTCTCCTTCATGCGTCCTAGCTTCCAACTCAAGGGATTGTAGCTGCAATTTCTCTCCATCGCCATTAGCACTGAAACTGGTGGAAGTCCCTGTGAGGAGTTAATAATCTCTGAGACTCGCTTCATCCAGTGCCTTGCAGACTCGCCCTTCCTCTGAACACACCGCTCCAAGTCCTCTATGGTACTAAGCTTTTTGCATGTGCCTTGGAAGTTCTGAATAAAAGCTGTCTTCAACTGCTCCCAAGAGTTGATTGACCTAGAAGGCAAGTTGCGCATCCAAACCTTGGCTGCTCCCTCCATCATAAGATACATAAACTTGGCACACAGATTACCTGTGGCATTGCGAATACTCATAGCCATCTCATAAGTACCCAACCAAGAAGTCGGGTCCATGTTGGGCTCATAATTTGGAACCTTGCGCGGCTCCTTGAAACTGCTGGGGAAGGACTCGGACCTGATGGCATCAGACAGGCACTCTGGTCCTGTTAACGCTGGGGAAGCACCAGGAGAAGTCACCTCCTCGTGCGCCCGGGTCGGCTGGGGCGGGTTTGCTGCACCAGCTAACCCTCTGTCCCTCTCTGCCTCCCGAGCTCTTGCTGCCTCTCGTTCTCGTCGTTGCCTTGCCTCATCAACCACTAGCTGGGCTCGTGAAGTAGTTGGTATATTTGCACGATTCCTCTCTTGTTCACGACGCCTTGCACTTGTGGAGTTGGCCGGGTTGGACTCGCCGTGCCGACTCCTCGTGCCTGAGTTGAAAGGTGTTGAATGTAGCCTACTTGCATCTGGAAAAGCTGGATACAAAGCTGTCTTCAGTAACTCGATAGCCTCACGAGTTTCCTGACCCGCTGGTCCCTCTGGTACCACGATATTCTCCAATCTCAGAGTCGCTGCATGAACGTTGTCCATAGGATTAGAGTAATGTCCCTCTGGAGTATGAAATCTGTTAGGCTGAGATCCTAAGCCACCAGATGCTCCTCCTCCGACTCCTCCTTCAGGCGGTGGTCCGTTGGTACGGCTGCCTCCCGGTCCTTCTGGGGGTGGTGGTGGTGGTGGTGCTCCTCCACCTGCAGCGCCTCCTGCAGCTGCTGAGCTTCCTCCTAGTCCGGCTCCTCCGCCTGGACCATTGGGTGTGGTAAATAAGTTGGTTGGATTAATGTGGACTCCATCATGCAGGCGACTCCTGGCTCTGCGGTGTTGAATTGAAGTAAGCTCCTCGCGGCGCCTCCGCACCACTTGAGCTTCATCTTGGACTCGGGCCTGCTCTTCGGCCAATCTACGGTTTGCTTCAGTGATATCAGCTAATTGCCTCTCCAACGCCACACGAGCGCTGGTTAACTCGGCCGCCCTCTCAGCAGCATTACTTGCATTAATCTCCTTTGTCAATAGAGTTGGATCAAATTGATTTCCACCGTTTCCAGACATGTAGACTCCCACAACACGGGCGCGTACTGGCGACTCCTCGTAATCCTCTTCCTCTATACCATACCCAAGCCGATCTTCAAACAAGAGTAGAATAGACTCTGAATCTGCATCGTAATCTGAATCTGACTCTTGCAGCATCTCCGGCTCCTCAGACTCGGCGATGATGCCGACTTCTGACGTGCCGACCGACTCCTCACCGTCGGACTCGACGACAACGGTCGGCTCTGAAACTGACTCCGCCGTATTAGAGCGGACTCCTGACGTGCTCACCATACCAACGAACACATTGATTCTTCCAAAAACAAGCTGATAGCCCTCGTCGACTTCATTCATCTCTGAGGTCCAGCCTGCGTCATCGATCTCAGTTTCTCCATGTTCATCTGTGTAGACCCGCCCGATGGCGAGTTTCTCCATTGCACGACGAGCTGCTCCAACGATCTCAACTCCTCTCATCACCGTAGGCCCCACGGTGGGCGCCAACTGTCGTGGGGTTGTCACGGCAAGTTCTTCCTCAGGGAAGATGAGTTCTGGGGCCATCGGTGACCGAAGTACGTAGGAACGGTTAATCTCGCCGGGGAACAAGGATTTACCCAGGTTCGGCCCCTCTTGATTAGAGGTAAAGACCTACTTCCTGCTTCTCTATTATTGCTCTTTGGGCGTGGTGACCAACCCAACGGCGTGAGACCCAATCAGATCCACCGGGCGATGTAGTAGCCATCTTGTGCGGTCATCCTGGTCATTGCCACAAGTGGTGACGACATGATCCACGACATGGGTGTACCTAATGGTTGGTGACGTTGTCGAGGGCGCCGATGTCATCCACACAGGCCATGGCGGTGGTCGAGCCAGAAGCAATTGGGGCTGATCTGGAGGGTGTGGGGGCGTGGTTGCAGGGAGCGGTGCAGATACAGTGAGGGTGGACACCAAGCCTGGCTGCAGGTTGTCCGTGACTCGCTTGGTGCTCTTGGCGTCGGTGTCGACAACACCTATCGAACAGCTGGTGGGTGTATGCTTGTCCAGCTTGATGATGTCGAACTGCTGCATGGTCGAGGACGGTGGAGCTCCCACAGGTCCAGGACTGACCGTGGAAACGATCCTCGGTTGCTTAGACGGGAAGACGAACTCAGCCAGCGTCGCCGGCGCTGGGGCTGAAACCCAGCGTCGAACATTTGGCGGGCACCATGCCATCTGGGCTGCTGGTGTCGCTGTCACAGCCATCGATGAGCTCCTGGTCGGCATCCGCTTCCTCCCCGACATTGGGGTTCAAACCCATCGACGAACACTTGGCGGGCACCGCACCGTCTGGGCTGCTCGTGGCGTTGTCGCGGCCGTCCGCGAGCTCCTGGTCGGCGGCCGCATAGACGGGAATCCGACCTCCGCGCCGCCGACGTTGGGGCTGAAACCCAGCGTCGAACACTTGGCAGGCACCGCACAGTCTGGGTTACTGGAGGCACAAGCGGAGCCGTCCACGAGCTCCTGGTCGATTGCAGAGTCCTCCGGCTGCACCACAGGTGTGCTCAGCATGGACAGAATCTGCTTGCATAGGAGAATGGCGCGCTCGAAGGGATCCATGGCTGGGTCGATCATCGCGTCGGCGGAGAGCGGTGTGGCTAGCTCTGATACCATATTGTCACGATCCTAGCTCAGGTACACACAGGGAATGGAGATTGGAGAGGGAAGCTAGGGTTCAGGAGGTAAACGGAGGAAATCTCACGGTAGGATCCAGAGAGATACAGGGATTCGGGAGGAGATGAAGGGGGTCAGGGAGATCAGAGTTCATCCGTCAGTTCTCTCCCTCATTCCTGTCACGGCGCTTGCCTTTTGTAGCTGCGCGCACCGCCCGCCTGGGCCCATAGGCCGGTCCAAAGTCCACCACGGCCCACCATGCAATTCAGTCCATGACAATGAGGAAGCCGCCGAAGCTGGCCACGCGGAGGCTGGCCGAGAAGCGGTAGATGGACGGCGGCGGCGGCAAAAACGGGCCATAATAACTGTACTTGACAAACCAGAACTCGATCTCCTGGAGGCCGTCGAGGGCGGCGGAGTTGAGCCAGGCGTTCTTGTAGGCGACGTTCCTACGGCGGGCGTTTTTATCGGAGACATTCCTACGGCAGAACGCTCTTGTCGGCGCCGGTGAGGTCGCGGTAGTCGATGTTGAGTGGGGAGGAGTGCCAGAGGTGGCGCCACCGGGACGCCAGGGTCTGGGTGCGGGCGCCCTCCTGGATGGGCAGAAGGGAGACGATATCGCCGAGGATGCCGTCCGGGAGGGCGCTGAGGCGGTCTTCGGGCGGAGGTTTAGATTTCGCCGCCTTCCTCCGCCTGGGCATGGGACCGCCAGCCGGCGGCTGCTGCGGCGGAGGCCGCTTGCGCAGCTGCATTTCTCAGGCCAGCGGCGGCAGCTAGATAGTGTCTGCGTTTGAAAATCGGAAACGAATCGCAGTAATCGCGCGGTGATTTATTCACCTGCGGTGTGAAGATGCAACCACGACTCCACGCTACTGATTTGGGTTGGGCCTGAAAGGCTTGAGAGTTGGGCTCAGAACCTCAGATGGACGGCTTCTGGAGGTCCAGACTGTCAATAGTTTTTAGAGTGGTGAAGCAGTACTGTTTGACACAAGGCATGTCCATTTCACATATTTCTATCATTTTTTTCTACATCCATTTTGTTTCTTTCGAAATTTTTCTTCTACAATTTACCAAGGCTGTAGGTTATTTAGGTAAAGTTGTACGTGTTGCATACTTCAAACTTCATACTTTCATAGCATTGTACGTGTTACAATGTTCAACATTTTATTTCCGTTCTACTTCCTTCATTATGGTGGGGACACACCGATGCGGGGCTTCGTAGCGTTGAAATCTCACCTAAGGCATATAAAATGTTTACAAGTATGGTGGTGTGTGGGTAGACGACACGGTTGACTTTCGGTCACCTGTTTAGGGTTTCGCCGGAGAGGGGGCTCCGGAGCGTCGGAATCACACCAAAACCAAGGTGGGGACATACCATGTGTGTAAAGTGTGTTGGGTGCTGTGAATGTCTAGGTTCCCACTCCGGGGTGTGAGCGGGTTCACCGGCATCACTTTCTCCATACCTATACGCCGACGGCTACTGCTGGCCGTCGGCGCGTGACCTACACCGACGGTATATCCTACGCCGACGGTGGTTTGGTCTACGCCTACGGGCAGCTACGCCGACTGAGCTACGCTGACGGCAGCCGTCGGCGTATCCTGTGCCGACAGCAAAGCGTCCTATGCCGACGGCAAATTGCCGTCGGCGTAGCTACCATTTCCTGTAGTGACATATGATATCTAAAAAAATCGGTATCTGAAAACATTGATCTACAACACATCTTCAACTGCATCGTATAGGAACTAGAATTATTAGTGGGACATATGTCCGTCCGAAATTTGTCTACAAATCAAAAATAATTTATTGCATAGCTAAATTACTAGATAAAAAACTACTCATTTACACTGTGCATGTCAAAATAAATTCATGCATTGCATAGTTACGTACCTTGATCTTCAACTTGTTACTTCACTTCGCACGATAATTCAAACTCTACAAGCTCCCTCCTATAACGACTGAGTGGTTATCATGTGTGCTTGCCATGTTTCTATCTCTGCTTAGCGAAAAAGAACGACGAGAGAACAGCGTGAGGCAAAGAATGGGAGAATGACTAAGATATATAAAGGCAGAGGAGAGAGCAGCGCAGCCCCAAAGCAAAGCATATGATATAAAGGCAGAGGAGTGGTCGAAATTTGGCTTCCAGCTCGTTGGAATCAGAGCACTGCGCACAGCACAGCACAGCACTGCAGCTTGCCAATCTATGCCGAAAGCAGCAATCAGCGCCGAAAGCAGAGATTGTCGCGTCGCGGCCGTCGGCAGAACGTGCCGCTCGCACGCAGGCGGCAGGCAGGGCGCCAGGTCAGCGTGCCGCCACTGTCAGTGGCGGCAGGGCCCACCAAAGCCGTTTCCCGTTTCGACTCGGCTATGAAATCCGTTGCACGACGTGCCGCCACGCCCCATGGCGGCAGGTGCCACGCGTCACCTGGGGAGCGTGCCGCCACACTAGTTTTGCCAATTCATTCGTCAGGTGGTCCTTTCCGGCATTTCGCTCGACGAGGTGGTCCGTTTTGTCAAAAATTCTCATTATGAGTCCTAAGATGTTCAAGACCTTTTTTTTCTTGAATCGCATGTATACAGAAGCGTTTCAGAGTATGTATGCTCACTCATTTCAGTCTGTATGTAGTCCACATTGAACATCTCATATTTTAGAACGGAATGTGTATCAATTAATCTCTTGGTGGCAAATTTCCTTCCGTCTCTACCTCTTTGGGGTGTTGCTTTCGAAGCCTGCATGTGGCTTATTGCATGCCTCCTCTTGCATCAAGGTCTTATGGTGGTCCAGGTTGATGACGAGTGACGGAGAAGTGGTCATGGGGTGTAGCGATGGTCGCCCGAGACGACATGGTTTTCGTGCAGTCGACGGTGGCACAGATGGAGCCTTGGATGTTGTATCGGGAAAGACTAACGTGTCTCAACTAAGCTGTCATCACAGTATTACTACTTGCGCAACTCCCAACGCTGCCCCATGAACGACGTGTCGTGCCAGCATGATCCTGACATGGTGTCGTCCCTAACAGCTTCCTGCCGTGTGTAGGACGGCTCCGAAGTGGATCTCACCGGTCGTGATGTGCGGAAGTACAACCACGACGTTGCTCCCGGCCCTCGGAGCGAGTGCCCGACAATGGCACCACGGCTCAGATGGAAATAGAGAGAGGAGGCGGGGCATGCGGCGCGGCTAGGCAGCAGGGGAATGATGTGGGCGACCCGATGTAGAACTCAGTAGCAACCAAGGGAACCATGATGGATTCTAGCTCCGGAACATAAACGCTATGTCATAAGCCATGCTCAAGATCCATGAGTGTGCTATCACACACCCAATATTGTCTTGGTGCTTCACATCATCAACAACGCGCTCTCATCTGCCAGCCTGAGCTTTGTCCTTGTCAAAGCTTTTGTAGAGGCCATAATGGTTCAAGCTTCAATGTTGTACTCGCTCCGTTTTTGTATATAAGGTCGTAATCTCCATCTCAATTTTTGGTATCACGAAAACCAAGCCAACTAATAAATAGCATGGTTAATTGTGTGAAAAGTCTCACGGCTAACTAAGAGCAAGATTAATAGTATAGCCAATCCATAACCAACATATAATCAGCATGTATAATAGTTAGCTATAAAAATATATTATTTTATTAATATGTGGCTCATCTTTCACTCTCACAAAGTGCTTATGAGCATGTGTTAGAACTGACTTTTGGATCAGAGCCTACGTACCTTCTCTCTCATCTTCTCTCTTCTCCAACTAAGCATAAATATAATATTTTTAACTCTTAGAGACTTAGAGCCTGCTGACTAGGATCTATTATACCTGCTCCAAATATGTTGCATGTGGTGGCTCTTTATTTACGGATGTATGCAGTGTTCGCATTAATTAGCACCATCATACGAGTTGAAATCTAATCAATTTATCTTGGAAATATATAGTGGCCATATATAGCTTCAAATTGTAATTTTAATAGTGGGCTTGTATTAAAAATGGAGGGAGTACTATAGTGTCTTCCCGGATATGAAAATTTCAGTATTTATACAGAAGCATAAAAAATGAACCTATACTTTGTAGCTAAAATTTTATGATGAGGACTCACAAGGATGCTTAGACATTTTTTTTTTTTGCGGGAATTTGAGAGCTTTTTATTCAACGAAAGACGTCCTGGGATCATCAGCCAACAGGCTGGTGACCAGGAAACTGGGGGCAGAGTCTAGCCAACTGTCAGTCACCTGGAGCGAGCAAGAATGCTTCGCGCACGGATGAGCCGGCAAATTAGCATCTCGAGGAACATGTTGAATTACAAATGAAATAAAAGTAGCTACCAGCTCTCCAATCTCTAACAGAATAGGAGCAACCACAGAACGGGAAGAACTCCTAGTTTTCCAGAGGTTAACTACCTCCAGGCAATCAGTCTCCATAATCACATGCTGGAATCCGCGAAGTTTTGCGAAGATCACACCTTCCCGCAGCGATAAGGTCTCAGCCACCAAAGGATCAGTGATACCTAGCAACGGCTTGCTCCATGCCCCAAGCAATGAAGACGAAGATCGAGCCACTCCACCTGCTCCACCAGTGCCCGAACTGACTGCAGTCGCACCATCGCAATTAACTTTAATCCATCCATCCTCAGGTGGACGCCATCCATGCCCCGGCAGAATCTTAGCATGATGTCGGGGAAGGTCAAGTAAAGTCAAATCTTCACGAATCCGACGGATCGAGAAGACTGGATCACTTAGCTCCTCGCCATGTGTCCATCTGTTACGCGAGTGCCAGATCGCCCACATAACGGAGATTATTTTTGCCTTGTCATTCTCCAGGAACCGAGCTTCACATAAGATATCACGGGTCCAGGTGTCTGGATGAAGCCGAGGAAGCTTGAAGTCGAGCAAGGATTGCGCTTCGTCCCAGAAGCGCTGCGCATGCGAGCAGTGCACAAGCGCATGCATTAGGTCCTCCTCCATTGCTAGACAAACATTGCATCTGCTATTTTCTTGGATATGCCTCTTCTTCAGAGTACACTCATCTGGTAGAATTTTACGTATAACCCGCCACCAGAATACTCTAATTTTTGGTTGAACTTTGAGTTTCCAAAGGGAATGCCACAACTACTCATCAGTTTGTGAGGTTCCTGTTCCCGTTCCTAGCTCTAGAGCATGATGCTCTTTGTGATTCACTAGTGAACGGTACGCTGATTTCACAGTATACATCCCTGATTTCTCGAAATTCCAAGCCAGAAAATCATCCCCACCGCCATTCCGCAAAGGTATATTCAAAATAGCCTCTGCATCGGGTGGGATGAAGGTTGAACGTACCAGATCTCTGTTCCATGTCCAAGAACAATTATCAATGAGCTCACTGACCTTCAGAAGACCAGTATCAGGAGGCTTGAACTGCGGCTTAAGAGAACGGGAATCCGGGATCCAACTATCGGACCAGATATTGATATTTGATCCGTCTCCAACACGCTTGATTAGGCCAACTTCCAGAGCCTCACGACCAGCGATAATTGCTCTCCAAATCGGTGAGGCTGAGGATGGAATAGTAGCCTGCATAAAATCCACATCCGGGAAATATCTGGTTTTCATTACTCTGGCACAGAGGGAATCAGGTTTAGTCATAAAACGCCAACCATGCTTTCCCAGGAGTGCTATGTTGAAAGTTTCAAGTTCGCGGAAACCCATTCCACCCTTCACTTTAGGTGTAGCAAGTTTCTCCCACGATATCCAATGCATCGAGCGTTTGTCAAGGGAGCCACTCCACCAATATCTCGCCATACAAGAAGATAGTGCCTTACATACCTTCTTTGTCAGACGAAAACAGCTCATGCTGTAAGTCGGAATTGCCTGAATAACAGATTTGAGAAGAGCTTCCTTCCCTGCACAAGCTAGTAATCTTTCAGACCAGCCTTGAATCTTGCTTCTAGCCCTTTCTTTGATATGATCAAAGGTGCCACTAGTTATACGCCCCACGGCTGTAGGGAGCCCAAGGTACCTTTCGCTAAACGCTTCAACTTGAATGCCCACCAATTGTTTGATTTCAAGTTTCATAGCTGCTGGAGTATTAGGACTAAAGAAAACTGCACTTTTCTCTCGGTTGACTGCCTGTCCCGAGCTTGCCGCATAGATTGCCAAGATCTCATTGAGCCGATGTACACTGCGAGCACTGGCAGAAATAAAGATAAGGCTATCGTCAGCAAATAACAAGTGATTTACCCATGGTGATCTTGGCGATACTCTTATCCCTCTATCAACAAAGGCCCCGACATAATTGTTGAGTAGACATGTCAACCCTTCTCCACACAAGAGAAATAAGAAGGGTGAAATCGGATCACCCTGTCTGAGTCCACGGGAAGGTGTAAAGAAAGGCAATAGCTCACCATTCATCCTCACCGTGAACCTGACAGATGAAACACACTTCATGATCAGTCGGACAAAATCAATACTAAATCCTTGTTTCAGAAGAATTCCCTCTAAAAAATGCCACTCCACCCGATCGTAGGCTTTCATCATGTCGAGCTTAATAGCACAAGAGTAGTTCTTCCCTTTCTTCCTTCTCCGCATCGCATGGACACTTTCAAATGCCACTAAAACATTGTCAGTAATCAAACGACCCGGAACAAAAGCACTCTGCTCCTCCCCAATTATATCATCCATCAGCAAGCAACGAAGTCTATTTGTGATGGCCTTGGCAGCAATCTTATAAAGCACAGAGCATAGAGAAATTGGCCTATATTGGGAAATTTTCTGTGGATTGCGTACCTTGGGGATCAGGGTAATGGAAGTGTCATTCAACCCAACCGGCAACTCTCCCCCATTAAGAAAATCCAGTATAGCTGGCACTAGATCATCTTGGACCAAATCCCAATGACGCTGGAAGAACCCTGCAGTAAACCCATCGATACCAGGTGCCTTGGATGGTGCCATTTGGAACAGGGCTGATCTCACCTCGGCAGCCTCGAAGGGTTTATCCAGCGAATAATTCATCTCAGTTGTAACACGCGAAGGTACATAATTCAAGAGCTCGGTCATATCATTAAAACCTTGAGACGTGTACAAATTTTGATAAAAAGATTGAACTTCACTTTCATCTTCCACGACATCCGCACACACAGAACCATCCGCTCGATGTAGTCCTGCAATTTTATTCATTCTCTTGCGCTGGGCTGCCTGTGCGTGAAAATACGCTGTATTGCGATCACCTTCACGAAGCCACTGCACACGTGATCTTTGTCGCATCCAAACCTCCTCTTGGTGTAGTGCTTCCCGCAGCTTCATCATCGTTCTCTTCTCTTCCTCAGATGGACCCCTACCAACCGAATGCCGACGTATTCTTTCAAGTTTCTGCCGTAGGGTTCTCACTGTCTTGGCCAACGAGCCGAACTCTCGTGATCCCCACGCACCAAGGTCGCTCTGGATATTGTTTAGGGTAGTAACAATACCAGATAAACCTTGCCCATTGGCTCCTCGTTGCCATGCCTCACTCACTACCTTATCATAGTCGGTGTGAGTCTGCCACACGTTTTCATAGCGAAAGGTTTTTGGCTGTCTCCTGCTTTGGGAATTTAGTTGATCTCTAGGTTCAACCAAAACAAGACAATGATCAGATTCAGCAACGCTAATGTGCCTGACTCGTGTGTGCTCAAAGCGAGCAAGAAATTCAGCATTACCAAAAGCACGGTCAAGCCTCGCCTTAACGTTTGCATCTCCAGCTTGGCGGTTATCCCAGGTGTAAGCCACCCCGGACCACCCCAAATCTTGAAACCCACATTCATCTACCACTTCTCGAAAAGCTCTCATCTGCCATTCAGGTCTGGCCGTCCGGCTAAAATGTTCAGAACCATATAAGACCTCATTGAAGTCACCCATACATAACCAAGCACCATGCTGAACAGTATACAAGGTTTTCAAGAATCTCCTACTATGATGTCTATTTTCTGCCTTCGGAGCTCCGTAAAAACCTGTAAATCTCCACGGAGGTGTGGACAATCCTTCTACAATATGGAAATCACTTTTATTTTTAATGTCAACTACAACCTCATTTGACCAGAAAAGACCTATGCCACCGCTCAGGCCATTACTGTCAATGGCAAAACATCCTGCAAACCCAAGCTGGTTCTGCAGACGAGTAACTCTTTCAGCTCTAATTTTTGTCTCCATAACAAAAAGTAGAGCGGGCCCTTCCTGTTTCGCAATGCTGCGAAGTTCTCGAACTGCTTCCGGGTTCCCAAGCCCTTGGCAGTTCAAGCTTGCACAACTCATTGGGGTGGGCAGGGCTGCCCCGCAGCCTCTGCCGAGTTATTGGAGTTTGTTGGAGTTGGCCTCTTTTTCTTAGGGTTCCTCTCTGAATCCTCCTCAACATTATCCTCTAGAACTTCTTCCTCACTAGCTTGACTTGGATTGTGCAGTACCATCGCAGTTACTGTCGGCTCTTCAGGATTTGGTAACTGAGGAAACTCAATTGCTCTATACTTTCTTGCACTCCTTCTTTTGTGTGCTTGGTTTCTTCAGAGGCTGACGTAACCTCAGCATTGGGATCCACAGTTGAGCTCGAACTCTTTGCATCTCGCGAATTTGTATGCTGCTCATGACTCGAACCTTCACTAGATGCAGTCCTTCTCCGATCATCCGGCGCCCTAAGATGCGTACCAAACGGAAGATTTCCTTCCTCATCTCTTTTTCCCGGAGTGGGACAAAACAAATCAGAATGACCAAGTCGCCTGCAAGAGAAGCAGAAATTTGGAACATGTTCAAACTGGATGAAATACCAGTCCTTGCTCTTTCTCCACGAGGAATCAATCATGATACCACGTCTCAGTGGTTTATTCACATCAATTGTGACTCTAGCCCTCAAAAAACCACCAATAGGATCAATCTGGACAGTTTTTAAACTGTTATCGATCTCTCTTGCCACTGCCAGACTCCACTTCTCATTCATCATCAGATTGAAGGGTAAATTCAGAATCCTTACCCACGGCTGCAGCTTATCAAACCTAAGCTCAGATGGCTTCATGCATTCAACAAATTCGTCAAGGATAACAGCATGCCTACTCACATGCCACGGTGATCCGTCCCAGACTCTGTCACGATCTCGCTTACACTCGAACTCAGCGACGAACATGTTTTCCCCCACCGGACGAAACTTCAGGCCTCTAGGGTTACCCCAGGCTGGTCTCAGAGCATTGGCTATCGTTTGGATGTGGAAAGTGTTACGATTAAGCACCTTACCAGCAAGTCCCCACTTCTTCTCCGTCCCATCTTCTTCATCATTGATCACCAAGGGAGTTGACTCCTCCTCCGTGAGATCAAGCTTCCGCATAGCCTCTTCCATCCGTGCCCTCACCGAGCTGGGCGAGAGAGCTCCCTGCTTCCCCTTGTTGGAACCGGATGATGAGGCCATCCCGATCCCCCGCCGTGGTTCGCCCCGCCGATGCAGATCGACATGCGCCGCCGTATTCTCCTCGAAACCCTAATCGCCTAGGCTCCTAGGTTTTCGGAGAAAAAGTTTCGTTTGTGTGTCATTCCCGGATGCTTAGACAAGTTGCAAAGGCTAAAGATAGTTGGCGAGGGTATTCCTTCTAGTATTTTCGTCTAGAATAGTTGTCTAGCGTGTACCTAGATGGCTAGATGGATATGTAAATGTACCGACACTTTATTTAAATAAAATATATGTACATTCACGCTAAATATTTTGATTCGGGTCTATTGGAAACCTTGTTTCCTAGAAACAAATCTAAACAATATATGATATGTTATAATTTACAACTGATGTGGTTGTTGGTGTGATGAATAAATGGTCAGAGCATCTGCACGGGTGCCGTCGAAAGTCCCCCTCCCAACGGCCTAATGGGGACCTGGACACAAAAAGAAAACCTCAACGGGCCTCCATCGGGCCAGATGATCCGAAAATGGCCCCACTCGGGGGGGGGGGGGGGGGGGGGGGGCACAACCTTCGATATGTGGATCCTGCGTCTCTAACTAAGATTTAATGGCACCCACCTAATTATCTGTTTCACCAGGAGGGCGCGACTATTTCCCACGCGCCACCGTAGCGGCTCCGCGCGCGTCATCCTCTATTCGGCATTAAACGGGGCAACTTGCCCCCTCGCCTACGCCGCCTTTATAATCAATGCTCGGCGCCCCTCCCCTTCCCTCTTCCCGCATTCTCTGCCCCTCCCTTATACTCCGCCACCCCGACCTCAACACACATGACGCACAACCACGAGGTCGGCGGCTCCTGTTCAACTACGTACCATAGCCACATCCTCACCATCCCCGAGGCGGAGGTGTTCCACCAGCACTAGATTCTCATGCCGCCGGACTACCGATTGCGTAAGGGGCGACGGATAAACTTCGGTGGTCGCGCTAGTTCGCATGCTCCCACCGGTGTGGATCTCACATTCGAGATTATGTAGCCTCGGGACGCGATGGAATCAGTGGAGACGCACCTCCCCACCAACAACGCCACAAACGTCGTGGGGTGGTGGCCATGTTTCACGTTGGAGAGGGAAGATGGTCGACGCGGGAGAGGGATGACGTCGTCGTCGTTGTTCAAACCCTTTTTATCTGGTTTGTGAACTTTGTTCATGTCTCTGGTTTTCGAACTTTGTTTGCTACTACCTCTGTTGGTAAGTATATAAAGGTTTAGCTTTTTTTAGATTCTTTTTTTTTTTGCCAAAAAGGACTCTTGCATTAAACGAAACACTGAAAAGTACAGAACACCTCAACAAAAATGAAAATTACAACGAGATCCTTGAGATGCCTGACAGGGATATGGCCTCCGGGTAACCCATGGAGGTACAACGTGGCCCATTATGGAGGTGGTCTATCTAGGCCTATCAAGACTAATAAAGCCCAAGTTGACACGAAGCACAAGAAAAAATTTACAACACTTGTAACCCTAGCCGGCTCCATATATAATGCTAGGCAGGGAACCCGAATAGGGAGATCCGACTCGCAACGAGCAACAGGCCACGCAACACCCGCCACCGGCGGCCACCATGTAAACGCATCTATGACCATAGTGACTTATAGCAGGACGTAGCGATCCTCCACCGCGGGGACGTGAACCTGGGTATACTCCGTGTTTGCCAATCTCGCTCCCGGAATCTCCTACGCCGCCTAATCCACCTCTCGTAAGCTACCCCGTGTAGCATCTGCCGTGATAATCCCACGACAATGCCCTTCGTCTTCAACCTCCACACCGTGTCGACGGCGCGCTGCCGCTGTCGCTCCACCTAGAGCTAGCCTTATGTTGTTGGTTGCGTACGGGAAGTCACCGAACGGATCAAGAAGACCACATCCGTCGCAGAGCTGGAGAAGAAGGATGAACCACCGATAAAGCTCCATGATGATCCGGAGACCACCACCGCCAGAATAAGTCCTCAAGAACCACACCACGCCCACGAGCTTCTCAACGTCGCCACCAAGATGGGGCTGAAGCCGGGGAGATATTATTGTAAGAAGCGCCGCCGCCAGATACAGAGCGTCGCCCAGCAGATCTGAACACACACTAAAACAAGAAAAACGGAGCCCTCCTGCCGACGAGGGCCGAGATCCACCGCGCCTCCATGGCCCGAAGGCCACAAAGGCGGGGCAGGCCTGCGGCGGTGCCGATGGGTGACGAGATCCAATCACCTCTCTCCTGGGAACAGACATGTACAAAGCGGTCGGGAAAAATGCAGTCAAGTATAGCTTTTTTTATATTCAGATGTACCTAGGCGCTTTTTAGTGTGTTGGTTCACTCATTTCGCTCTCTATAAAGTTTAAGTTACAATACCTAAAACATATTATAATTTGTAACGGAGAGAGTACTAGTTAGTACTATCATAACCATTGGGCTGATGCATTATGTATGGATTTAACCCCATTGTTCTTCATTGGTCACAAGATGATGTATACTGAAATGGCTGGTAACTTCACAACTCGGAGAGGAGGTTACCGCAATGAACGTTTTATATACAATCAAACACACCATATTTGCATTAATTTATCCCAAAAGATGCAATGTGTCTGACGAAATAAATGCTTCTAGTATTTTCCATCAAGCAAAATTTGCGGTGCAGACAGCCAACCAAGATCCAGAACGCGGCTGAAAGCCTACTTTGGCACGCTCAGGCCCCAACGGCGTCGCTTACTGAAACTTCGCACTATTATCTCAACCACAAGCACATGGATGTGTAGGTCTTCTGAAGGATGTTTTACCCGTGCCTCTCAGCCCGAAAGTCATGCGTTCCAAACTACGTTCATAATCCATTTGCATGGACTGCTTTCTCGCCCGTTGACTGGTCGGTTTGGAATGTCAACGATGAAACAATCAAATCAACTAAGCAACCTGCCATTAACTTCTTCATTTTTTGCTATGAACGCTCACAAGGCAAAAAATTCCGATGACCACAAGTGAAGAAAACACGAGTCCTACTCATTGTGGCTAGAATTTCTAGGCTAGTCAAGTGAACATACATACCAATATATGTGTATACATGCATTGCGTGAACCCTTACAAAATGTGGATCCATCAGTGGCAGGGTTATCATTAAATTTCGGTAGACGGGAACATTTTTCTCCGAAAAACTAATTTCAAATTAGAAATAAGTTTCTTCCTTACCAAAGCAAATTCAGTTATATCCGAAGCAAATTTGAAGAGCATTGAAAACAAAATGAATAATTGTTTACAATTTTATTTTAGTACCAAAAATACTACGCCACGCACGTTTTATACACCACCGAGTCTACATATCTCTCCAACTAATTCTGGACATTGTGGAGTTAGGCATGTCTGATCTTTGTAAGGAGTCATTAGGAAGCAAATCAAGGATATCTCGACAACGGATTAAGCGTGATTCCTGCACGTAGTTATTAGGAAGAAAATCAACGAAACTTATCGTACCAGCTGGTGCACGTTTTTATGGACCAATTGAATGCTTCAGGGAGTTTCCATCGTACGACAGCTGATTAGTCCGATGAAACTCTAGGATCAAATGCCAATCCCTAGTGGTGTAAGCTGTACACAACAAAATACTGCTAGGAATCGGACGCCGATCCGAAGCATTTTATCGGACTTCGCTGCTGCCGTAGGATTGGAATTCTGTGCATCGTTGGATTCGTGCACCAGGGTACTAGTTTCTTGATTTGCTTCCTTTTAATAACTACCTGCAAGAATCACGCCCGATCAAATCAGGGTAGTTAGTTCCGTTGATTTGCTTCCTACCAAGAACTACCTGCGAAAATCACGCCCAATCACACCATTTGCGGATATTTCCAACTTACACATATTTATAAATTATTCGTCTTAAGCACTATTCATTCTCGATTTTTACCATTGTACATTGGTTTCTATGCGGCACAATAGTTTGTTTTCTTAGAAGCAAATTTTGCTCACAATGTTATACAAATTTGCTGCCAATACAATGAAAAATTGATTTGCTCGATTTGTTACCCAAACATAAGATTGTTCCAACAGGAATATTTATGTTTTATGGGGTCAAATTTTCTTCCAATAGACCACAAGATTGTTTTCATCGACTCTATAATTTCTTGAAACAAAGTAGGAATTATTGCCATCGAAAAAAATATACATTCACTTGTATCCATTACATATATGTTTCAATCTACATATGGATTTACTTCCAAAATATTGAAATTATGCTTCCAAAGAAATGGGCATTTGCTTTCATCAACCACGTGACTGTACCACGTGTTATTTTGTCGTGATCCAAATTCATTTAAAGGGCGGTTAATTTCTGATGGAGCAAAGCGAGGTCCGTCGCCGGTAGGCTTGGGCCGAAGCGCAATCGGAGTTGGATTAGGGTTCCACCGTTACCGACCTGGATTAGGTCAGGACCACTATAAGTACCTCTTGTAAGCCGCCGTTTTGGGATACGGTCATTGCTGTAAATCCCCGACGTTTGTAACCTCACCCCGATATAGTGAAGTTTTGCTGGTTGGCGCCCGTTGTTTTTCACTTGTTGTTTGAAGGGTTTTCCACGTTAAAATCCCGTGTCCCCATTGGTTTTATCTCGTTTTGTTTATCATTTGTTTATTTGTCTATCGCTTATAACACCACGATGGACAGCTTCCAGCCATACATTTGCTTCGGAACGAATAAAAGTCTGCTTCCACCAAGCATAAAATAAATGCAGCAAAACGATTTAGTTGTAGCCAATCAAATTGACCCTCCTTCATGGTTAACAAATGGTGGACTGAAATATGAAAAATTCGAAACAACACGTTTGGTGGCATGAAGGTGCCAGCTTGCATAATGTTTACAACTAAAGAAGTTAATTTTCCAACCTGTATGTGCCATCGACAATAATAATAATAATAATAATCTTATATATATATTTACTAATTGGAGGCACCGTACGAGCCTCCACGTTAATCCTAGAAAATCTTACGTGCATTAACGTCCGATCAAACATAAGCGGCCAAGATCCAATCTTCGTATTATTCTTTCTAGCCCCGATCGGGTGTAGCTTTCCCTCATAAAAGAATAATAAACCTACACGGCTTCTCCAGACCGCCGCCATGGAAACATGCCGCAACCTCTCCTCTCGATCCTCTCCTTTGCTAGCTTCCTCGCTCTACAACGCGTCACCGCCGCGTTTTCTCGACGAGCCCGGGTCTTCAAATACTACAGGTACTAGCCGAGCTGATTCGCATGCCTGTATGCATCATGGACGTCAGCAGGATATCTTGCCGCGGCTGTTGTTCCTGCAAGTCCCTACTCGTAAAAACAACTGGAGATGGAGCGGCCACATTGGGTGGTGGCAGAAGCAAACAAATTGTTAGTGGTAAATTAATATACGGTTTATGCCGTAGATCATGGTATGAGTCCAACGCCCTCAATCATTGCAACTATTTTGTCCTATTTGTTCCTTCGACCAGTTCTTTGACTAACAAAGTAACAAGCCTGTAAATTATCCCTAAATCTCTGTACAGCTCCTCAATGAAATTTATCTTATATTTTGTTCCTTCTCAGTACAGCTACTCTATGAAATTTATCTTATATTTGGTTCCTTCAGTAGGTCTAGGAGTACAGATGCCTGCAATCAAAGAAATAGCCAACTTCTTCCGACTCCTCTGAAATCTTCCTAGGTAATTTTTGCTTTCTCTCTCTTCTTGGCCTGATCAATCAGTTGAGTTAGAAGATTGCATTGGGCTCTTCGGATAATATATTTTTGAAGATTTTGTTCAATGGGAGAAGCATGTGTAGAGCTGTAAATAATATGGTTTGGTGCTATTAAATGTTAAATGGATGGATTTTTCCTTTTTTTATCATGAAACGGTGCATATTCATGTACGTCAAGAGTGTAGCTCTTATCAGTTTGGCTACTAGGTTATTTAGGATGCATGCATTCAGTTGCTGATATGTGCTAATTATCCGGCATCTACCGTTTTGGCACAAAATATCAACTATGATATTGATATTTGTTTTATTTACATATGAGACTCCCTATGGATACTAATGATTTTTAATTTGTGATTTTCACAGATATGTAGTGATGTAGTGTACAACAAAAGTTGTATAGGTGGATAGAGCAACTCACCTGCTGTGTGATGCATTCTTCGGAGTATACAATCATGGAATGATTGCTTCATATAGCTTTGATTTGCTACACAGTCTTCTTGCAGCCTTTTTTTCGGTACAAAAATGTTCTTTTTTTGTTGTTGCTATTTTTGAGTATTAGGATTCCGGGAAGTGAAATTTCAGAACTGAATTATATTCTTAAGCGTCAATATGAATTTACAATTGTTAGCAAGTACATTTGGTTTCCTGAAGAGCCACATAAATAAGAAAATCCACAACGAAACGGTAAACTTCAGGATTGATTAACCGAAAAGAGGGAGGTGGCAGCGGACAACGGAGCACGTGGAGCAACAACAAAGAACATTTGGGGATGATTTGCGACTGATTGGATAAGTAGTAACATTTGATTACGCAGCAAGGGTACAGCTATTTATGTACCACCACACCTTGCAGTATTAATATAAGTTAGTTGAACTGCATGTTTACCACCATAGATCCAAGTTATATGTTTAGGTAAGAATATGGTTGTGCTTTCAATCAGAAATTCTACCGGTTGCTTTCTTATTTGTTCGTCTAAACCATATATGCTTCAGTTCTAATAAACCAAATTTACGTGGGGCATTTACCATGGATTGAGAATAAAGTTCGTGCTGCCAAGTTATTTTCCACTTACTTGGCAAGCTATACAGATGTTTGAACTAAAAGCATCTATTAGTCAAAAGTTACCATCTCTATCTATCTGTCTATATAGTGAATATCATGGTCGACGTTCTTAGAATCTTAGTTCCCAAGATAAAAAAAATCATTTATGCAATTAGCTTGACAATACTTTCCTTACTATTCTTTTAATTATTTCCAAGTTTTCCTCTAATACATACAGTTAGAATATGCTGATCAATCGGGATGAATTAAATTAACCAAACTGAAGCATGTAGGGATTCACTTGAGTAGCAGTTCATTTTCTTTAAGGAAAGAACGCTTTTAATAAATATCAATCGAATTTCTTCCGAGCAATATTGTATTCTTTGGCATATAGTATTATATTTGTTATCTAATATTTTATTCTTAACCGAAATATTTCATTAATCCATTCCAGATTTCGTTGCACTGCATATTGTTCTTCTACTAGCAGCATACTGAGCATGCATGCACAGAAAGTGCAGGTCAGGTTGAGTGGCCAAGGATTGAGAATTACCAGAATGCTAACACGTTACCACTCACCATCCCTGTGTGCAAATCTGTACACATCTTAATCATATCTAATAGGTTATACTATTCCTTACCCATTCTATTGAAAAGCCGCTGATGTTTTTAATTGGATTTTCCCTCTTTCGGAATTGTCAGGTAAGAGTTGTCTGCTGCACTGGCCAAACCTTGGTTCTGAAAGATGTATACTGGAGAAAAGGCAAAGTGACTCAAAACTATATAAATGTTGATCATCAGTACCTAGGATTGACATGGACTTCTTTTCTACTAATGGATAAAATTTCTTTCTTGCATTTATTTTTTTACCAGAATGCCAACTCTTGGTAACTGACGATCTTTTTTCCATTCCACTCTAGAAAGTATGCCAATATATATAATTTACACTAAATAGCAGTTAGAATAAAATACATGAACCTTAACGTTCTGTCTCGCGGTGTGCTTTAATTATGTTTTCATCTGCTGATGTTAATGGGAGTTTCTTTCTTGACCCACCACTTCTCTACCTAAGGCACATAGATCATATTTGCAACCTGCTTTGAAGCCATCTATGCAAGGTTTTAATGCCATAAAAAACTTAGAGAAGTAGACCTTGCCATCCTCTGTTACTTCAGTATCAATCTCCACAACACTGCCAGGTGACCTCTCCAATACCTCTGATTGGAAGTTGTAAAGCATCCTAAATGTATTTGCCCAATCACCATATAATGCTTTCATTTCCCTTTGTTTTGCCTTCCACACTGTGGTATATTTCACCACAATTGGGTAGTCCTTTTCCAAATCTGTTTTAAGCTTCTTTGCTATAGTGTTTGGTGTCTTGGCGAAAATAGGAGTGATCTTTTCTGCAATCCAAGCATGTGATGTCATTGAGGTTACATTCTGTGAACTAGTAATGCAAGTATGTCCATGTGGGATTTGATTAACTCTGATGGTAGATCCATCAGGTTGACGTCTAGCAGAAATGTACCATTTGCAAGGCCTGGCGCCCCCATCAAAACCGTTGCACCTCGCATAAAACTTCTTTCTATCAGTCCACTTGGTTTTGGCGTCAAATTCCTTCTTGATTGCATAAGTCTTGAAACACATTCTGAACTCATCCATACTTGGAAACAACTTTCCTACAGCAATTTGAGGGTTTTCTTTATCATACATAGTTACCAACTCATCATCATGTTCATCATCTACATTAGCTGTAGCTTCTTCCATCAACTCTTTATCCACATCTTCAAAAGGATTTTTGTTACCTTCACCAGTGTCACTTCTATCATCACTCTTCTTCTTCTTCTCTTTCTCCTTATATCTATCATCTACAGGAATTCCAAAACATTCAGCCATTTCAGTTTCTTCCATTGGTGCAATGACCAAATCAGTAGTGTCAGCTAGTTCGACTAAATTCCAGTAAACACAAACAACACCTGCATCAGCATCAGCCCCCTCAGCTAAAACTGTCACGTCGGTACGTATGGGCACTACCTCTCTCCGTGAAGCCCAATCATCATCTAACATCTGCGAAGCCAACTTTGAGGGCACATATCCAACCTTTGAATCTGATTTCAGATCAACGAGCTCTGCTCGAAAAGTAACCTGTTTACTTGTCTAGCCATCTTGCCGATCAATTTCTTCAACCATATCTTCTCCATTCTCTATTCTCACATACTCTCCCTTCCAATTATCAAACCGTAACAATGCTACTTCTTGCTCTGGACCCCAAAGAGCACTCTCTCCAAGTTTCTCCACCACATTCTTCACGGCCTTCTCTTCCAAAATCTGTAGCTCTTGGGGATCAATCTCTGAAAATTCGACCTCTAATCTCACTATTGTATCTCTCTCGATGTCCCGCACGCTACCATCACCTAGGTTCGCCTTAGATGCAAAGAATTCGACAGTGAATTCGAAGTTCCTCCGCATAGCATCTCCTCTGTTTACAATGGCGGCAGGACGTGTGAGGTAGCGGAATAGGAACCCCCAATTCACATACGAATCTAGGTAAAAAGATGCATGGAATTCAAATCCAGACAAAAAGGGATTCATTTACCTATTTGAAGTACTCTCGCCCGTCTCCTTGGGGTTCATCCTTGTTCAGCACACCGCCCAATCGAAACGAGCAGGCCACTGAGACTGACTAGGGCGAGACTGAGGCGGGGTCACGAATCTACCGAGGCGACTAGGCTCAGATCCCAATCGAAGCGAGCAGGCGGCCGCCACTGCCAAGAACAAACTGGCTGACACCGCCGCCGTCGGAGAAGAAGGGGATGGTGGGGAACGGTGGCGGCACGGACAGCTCCAAGATTCAGTCGGCGGCAAAATAGTTCGGACCCACCTGTCAGAATAACTGAATATCCCTTGGTAAATCTAAATCTATGAGCACAACTAAGTGAGCACGTGAGTCAATCCAATGTTACGACCATTTAATCAACCATGTCGTGTGCTGGATATTTTGGCCGTCCGAAACGTCGCGCAGTAGCTATTTCTTCGAACGATGTCGCATTTTCCACCATTCCAATGAAAAGTGTCGCACAGGAGCTATTGACCCAACACTATATATACAAGAAACGATATGGCTCCATCCAGACATGTTCTTATACACACGCAATACAAGACAAATTTGAATAGGACTTTACCTCCACCGTGAGGGGCGGAACCTAGGTAAAACCTCGTGTATATCCTGTACAGTGATTATCATTCCTCCATGATAGCCTCCCCTATGGCTACACACTCCCAACCAACAAGAACAATCCCAACCAACAACGTCCACTTCATCTCTGGACAGATTATGTGACTCTACAACAGTGCCGATGACAACATCATTGAGTTCTTCTTTGCTCTGGGCCAGGCAATCCTATTTTGGCGCCGAATGAATTTCATAGTCAAAAATTATGGCGAGCTCTCTACTTCCATCATCTACACCTGACACGGCCCAAGGTGACTCCAGCGTTGACTCAAATGAGGTAAGGGTCATCTCTGACCTTTTGTGTCAGACGATGCTCGCCAAAAATTAGTTAATGATTTTGTAGTGTGCGTGGCAAGTCCCTTGTGTAGCCATTTAGCAAAAATGTGTCGGGGATGCTAGGACAAACCTCGTGAGAAAGCATGGGAGAATTAAGCGCCACCAATTGTCCTAAATAATCCTAACCATAAATAGGATCCCCGCATAATATACATGTACAAAATCACTATAACCAAGAGTGCAAATTAGATACCTATATTGGCCACAGAAGGTGGAGCAGATGGCGCTGGAGCCAAAGGAGAAGCCGCTAACGTTAACGTTAGGAGCCTCGCCGGCCGCTAAAATCCTTGGCATATCCACCCCAATCGAGTCCCCGTCATCGCAATCAAGGCATCTGCCACCACACTTGATGTCCTAGCGCCAGGATGAAAGTACTAACCGCCGATATCACCACCCTTGTTGTAGCTAGGAGGCCGGGAGCAAAAGGGGGAGGTAGCCTTTAACAACTTCTCAAAATTCTCGGGTTTGAGTCTTCCCTGACTCAACTCGAGGGTGATGACCCAAAGGTCTTGAGAATATTTGGCGGCGGGCAGGGATTCGGATATCTCGCGGGTGGAGGAGCGCCAACCATTGAGATTAATGATGAGACAAGGGAGTGGAGTGGGTAGTTAAGGAAGAATGTCATATGTCCCTCTTTTCCCAACGTGTGCAACCGTTGCACGTTGCACCCTCTAGAGTCTGGCTGAGAGGAAATTGCCGTATTGAGCGTTTCTCCAAGACCAACTATTAGGCTGCTTTCGAAAATGCGCAAGACAATATTTCGTTGCAGCTGAGAAAACCATACATGCTACTCCCTCCGATCCATAAAAAGTGTCGCTCATTTTGCACTAAGTTAGTACAAACTTTGTACTAAGTGGGGGACACTTTTTATGGATCGGAGGGAGTAGTATTAATCCAGCGGGGACTGTATGGGCTGCATATTGGTAGCCGAACATGCCCCAAACTGCGAAAACCTATGCACCGCTCCTGGCATCTAGTCCTAGCGCAGTTTTATATGGTCTAGTCTGTTCATGTTTCTTTTCTTAGTTTCATTATTTGGGCGACTGGCGCGGCCGCGCGGCGATGGACGCGAGCCAGCGGGGCTACGGCGCGGAGCGGCGGCAACAGGGCTGCGGCGTGCTCGTGCTCGATCTGGATCGCGGGCTCATCCGGGCTGGCTCGATCTGAGCGGTGATGTCGTGATGCGGTGATGGCGACTGGTGGTGCGCTGCTGCGGGGGGGGGGGGGGGGGGGGGGCTTGGCGTGATGCGCTGTGTTGAGGCTTGGGCCGATGAGTTTCAGGCCGGAGTTGGAGGTGGCGGTGGTTACGGAGCGCATCTGTTGGAGGTGGCATCTCGTGTCGTCGTTCTTCGGCACCTTGCTGATGTGTGTTGTGGCGTTTGGTCGATTTTTGCGTCGTGTGGGCGGCGGGTTGTCTGTATAAACTGGGTCAACTCTATTCCATCTATTCGAGCGGCGGATATCGGCCACCTTAAGCTAAAAAAATATTTTCTTTACTTATTTTTCTATTTTTCATTATCATTACATTTTTTGTTTTTTCTCTTTTCTATTGTAGATATATTTGTGGCATTAAAAATGTTTTATATTTTAAGATAAAAAGAGTACATATTTTAGAAAATGTTCACATGTTGGAAAAAATATAATCTGGATTGAAAAAGTATTGACAGGGTTCAGAATAATATTTTCGGTGACAAAATGTGTTCATTGGTTAAAAATTCTTCCTTGTCCACAAAAACCTTTGGATGTATTCAAAAACTTGTTAACCGTTCTAACAAATTCCAGGGGTTTAAGAAAAATACTTCATGAGCTTAAAAAAATACTGGTTCGAGAAAATACTTACAGGGTATCTAAGAATATTTCACGCTGGTTAAATAGTTTCTATTTTTTCATAGTCAATAAAATACTTCCATCGGTTTTAGAAAATGTTCATGGGATCCAATACTATTATTTTGATTTATTAAAATGTGTTTATAATAAAATAAGAAATTTCTTTTCATAATATTTATTAAAAATATTATGATTTGAGAAAAATCTTACTGCCTTTGTTCCATAATATAAGGTGCCTAAGGTTTTGGCACGAATATTAAGACATCGGTATTTTGCATGTGGTGGACTTATTTTCTCATGGAAAAAATCGAGAGATATGAGTATCTAATAGCCACAAATAAAAAACAATTCTTCAAATCCCGCTTTTCCATATTGTGATTCATTTGTCAATGGATATAGTTGTCCGTAAATCACAATACAACTTATATTTTGAAATTTTTCTCAAAACCTTAGACACTTTATATTTAGGAACGTAGGGAGTACTTGTTAGTGGGTCACGATAATGTGACTCAGTCAGTCTTCCCTGAGGTGTCACCGGGGTGTAGTGCCAGTAAGAGCGGTGTATAGCACTACCCCATAGACTTTGCAAATGTAATATGCAGCTTATTGTTGTGTCTAACTCTCGTGCCACACACCGCTATGTCATACAGGTCAACCCATTTATTTCGCCTCGATGTTCGTTTTCTAGCACGCCTTCAAAAGTTATTTGGGGTCTACTTTTGTGTTTTATGAGCGATTTATGTTTTCATTTTTTTGTTTTGTTGTTTTTTATTTTCTTCCTTTTCCTTCTTTCTTATTTTTTTGTTTCATTTTCTATGTTTTTTATTTCGTGACTTCTCGTCGTGGTTTCAGAAGTGATCAAGTGTTCAGAAAAATTATGTTTTACAGATTAAAAAAATCACAAGGTTAAAAAATTTCTACGAAATTAAAAAAAATACTTTCATGGATAATAAAATTTAAAAATCTTTGAATAGTTAAAAAATGTACACAAGAAATGCCCAACTTTTTAAAAGTGTTCATGTTGTAAAAAGGGATCATATATTTAAAAATTATTCACTTGTTAAAAAAATGTCTACATGGGTCAAATAATGTTCAAAGTTTCAAGAAAATGTTCTCGTGATTTGAAATATATGCATTCACATATTCAAACATGTTCGTCAATTTAGAAAATTGTTCATCGATTCCAAAAAAAATAGTTAAATGATTCGACAAAATATTCACAATGATAAGAAAATACGTTCACGGATTCAAAAGTTGTTCACTATGTTTGGGAAAATGTTCACATGGTTTTAAAAATATGTTCATGAATTTTGAAAGTAGGTTAACAAATTCAAAAAAATGTTTAGGAGGTTTTCACATGTTTACATGTTTATGAGCAAAAACATTATTAACACGGTTGTACACGAACATTAATTTTGATGAACATATTAAAATTATTTTGTATGTCTATAGACATTAATTTATGAATACATGAATATTTCATGAACAAAAAAGTTACATGCTTATCCATATTTTATGTAGATAAGCATTATTTTTACATAATTCAATTGTTTTAGTCTAGTTGAGTTAGAATTGCAAAAGCTAAAGGTACACATGTTACTATTAATTGAGAGTTGGCATAGTGCGCTGTCTCTCAATGTTCATCATCTGAAGAATAAAGAATATTCGATCATTAATAGGTGGTTCCAATCTCTCACACATTGCACAAACTAAAGCTACTCCCTATGTTCACTAAAGTAAGACATTTTAGCTATTTCAATATTTACAACATACATACATACATACATACATACTAAAATGAGTGAAGATGTATACTAAAATACGTCTAGATACATACAAATTAAGAAAACACTAGAATGTCTTATATTAGTGAACGAATGTAGTACAAAAATATCAATAAATAAAAACTATCATAGGCATCCAAAAATCAATGATTATATACAGAGTTGAAGGGGCTATTTTAGTATCTTCTCTTTCTTTTCCCCCTTACGATGTATGTTCCTATTACGTTGATTCTCTTGAACCACACCAAGAGTTTGGTTCACTTCCTCCCCTGACACACCTTGGAGTGACTTTTTCACCACGCAACAATGTATCGAACCGATTCGTGCTAGCCTTAGAACTTTTGTATTGTCATAGTGCATTTGTGTGATTCTTCTTGCTAGACCATCCAAGTGTTTCAATGGTTTTCCTAGTATACCACCAGCATGTGACAACATATCATACGCACCTATGAAATGGGTGCACCCAACGTAAATACACACACAAAATTGTACTCCCTCCGATCCATAAACAGTGTCGCCCACTTAGTACAAAGTTTTACTAACTTAGTACAAAATGAGTGACATTTTTTATGGATCGGAGGGAGTAGAAAAGATTTAAAACTGATTTGCCACGTAGAAATAGTGTGCCCCAATTATGTCACAATGTTTCAAATTAAAATTTGGAACACATCTCGAGAAACAAAAATGACGAATTTAGTTCTCCTAGTATCAATGGGCTCAATTAACGGCCTAACTTAAAGCTAGTACTATTCGTAATGTTATTTTCCTTCTTTGATTCTTGAGCCGTGGGTATAATTTAAAATTGATATTGTGTGCCATTGAATTTGTTATATTTAGGAGGTAAATTATTTTCAAAAAAATCAATAACCTTTTTGCATGTATTTATATTTTATTCTGCTGGGTGCACTAATTTGATGGGTGCATAGGATATGTTCTCACTGTCCGGTAGCCAAGTAGTATAATTTGATGTATTACTGTGTGTTTTTTGAAAAGGGGCACCCAGCCTCTGCATCAAAAAGATGCATACTAATTTGATGTATTATTGTGTGTTTTTTTGGGACCAAATTACGGTTTTGCTTGAAATATTTTGAGTTTAAAGCTTTACGCTGTTCCGTGAATCATTCAGTTTTCCATTCCCGGCCTTTCCTGATTTTGATTAACACTATATAAGCTGTATAACTGGAGTGCGTGAAGAACACACAATACTACAGTCTGAAACTAGAAAGATTTCACCAGAAAGCTTGTTATCTTTCTCAGGGATTTCTTTGTATATTTTTGGACCTGGCATTCACATGTGGGGGAATATTTGTGTCTGTTGGTCATCGTCAATAACAGCATTGCTGCAGAATTCGAACCAGTCTAATGTAGCAAGTCAGGACTTGTCTCTGTATGGACCATCGATGAAAAAGAAGAAAAACTGAACTCTCTCGACGAACTGACAGTAAAATAATTGCGTAACTATTATTTCCATTGGTAATATTTCTCTGGTCTTTCTCAACTCTACGCTGTAACGCTTAATGTCAACTTTGTTTTACGACAACTTCGTGTCTTTGTTCCGCAATTTCGATTTTGGAGTAGTTTGGTCACGCCAGGCAGCAGTTGAATGAGTTGATCCTTTTCGATGTCCTCTCCGAGGTTTATGGAAGCCTTCCGCAGATAGTGTGTTATCTTTCCCTTGATATTTTTCTCGACATGTTTTTGGATTTGGCCAACTCGTGCGGCTCATGGCATCAGGATTAGGAGGGTTCGTCATACGCCATCTGGAAAATCTAGTCAGGGGAAGCTTGGGCGCGGCCTGTTATCGTCGACAAAAGTGCGAGTTTACGATGGCCGGATGGCACGACAGCTTCTATGTAGTGCAGTGTAGTTTTCATTGGATCTCTATCTGACCATAAAAAAATGTAGATCAAATTAAAAAAAAAAAAGCTGAATTTCTGAGATTTCAAATAAGAGACGGTCACTTTGCTCGCCCCCGTCCAAGGAAGGCAGTCTCGAGCTTTTCAATTTGCCCCGAGGTTTCCGCATTTACAGCCAAGGGAGTAATGTGATGGACTGTTTGCTATGTGAGAACAGATTTCACAAGGGTATATTTTATTTTTGCTCTTCACAAGAAATACCAACTCAACAATCGATTCAGAATTCAAAAAAGGGCTTAATTTGGAACAACATCGACCCTGTGGGACCATGTTTTCGGTACACATCAGTGATGGAGAATCTGCAAGAGCTGTGGTTCTTCTCCGCCGGCCCGAGTTCAAATCCTGAATCGACTCGGTGTCCTGCACCTTCTCTCTAATTAAAATCCGTGAGGTCCCTCCCTCGGCCCTCGCTAGTTCAAATTAGAAAGAAAGAAAGAAAGAAAGACAGATTGGCAGAGGAACTACAGACCTACAGTTCACTGACCGATTCTTTCCTAAGGGAGATTTTACCGACCAGCTTACTTCGTTGATCCACGAATAGTCTTATGAGTACTCAGAAATTCCAGACTATGTCTCGTGTGATTCTTATGGCTAGACCACCCATCTGAGTCACATGACGTGACAGAGTTTTTCTTAGTATAGCACCAGCATTAATCTGTGGCTGGTGGTAACCATGCTTGTAGTATAATTTGGGACAAATTGAAGTTTCCAGCGTTCCTGCTCTGAACCACTCAGTCGTCCATTATTGGGGGCCATTCCTAGTTCTGATAAACCGCAAGATTGTGTGGTGCAACTGGAGTGCATGAACAACGCATGATACTTCAGTCTGAAATTAGAAAGCTTTCGCCAGAAAGTTTCTTAAATTTCACCTTGGATTTCCTCAAATGTTCTTAGACCTGGCCTTCAGACGTGGTGGAATATACTTGTGACTGATGGTGATCGTCGATGACCCTGTGTGTAAGGGTGTGGCAGATTTCCAACAACAGGAAAGCAGCAAGTGGATGTTTAAACTATATCGACCATTGATGAATAGAACGCAAAAATTATATCTCTCGACGAACCGACAAACAAAATAATTGCATCACAATATTATTTTCATCTGTGATATGGCTCTGGTCTTTTTCATCTCTGCTCTGTAAACCTTAGTGGCAACTTGGATTTTCTATAGTTTCATCAATTTCTTCCGCACTTTCCCTTTGTAAGTAGTCTGATCACGCCAGGCGGAAGTTGAACCTTTTTTATTTCCTTTCCGGGGTTTATGGAAAACCTTCCTCACATAGTTTTCTATCTTTCCATTGATATGTTTCTTGATATGTTTTTGGATGTGGCCTTCTAATGCTGCTGCTGGCGACTGAATTAGGTGTGTTCGCCCCGTGCCATTTGGAAAATATTGTCAGAGTAGCTTGGTGGCGGCCGGACATTGTGGACAAGCCTGCAACCAGGGTGTTTACAATGGCGCGAAAAAATCTAAGCCGTGTAGTAAAACAAAGCTGAATTTGAAACATTTCAAATAAGAAGCGAATCTCAGAGACCAATACAATGTGAGCCCTCGTCCATTATCAATTAAGAAAACCTCTTGTTCAACTTCATACAAATAACAACATTACCAAGATCATCATCTCAAGGACAGCAACCGAACACTAGAACATTACGGAGACAATCCAACGTTTCTACCGATAAATTTATTTTCCCGTGCATTTGCTGGGTCGACAATATTATCCTGATGAAATGGCAAATGAAGCCGTGGCATGGCGTCCTTGCCCATGCTTGTACGTCTCATCATGGGGACGGGCAGAAGACGACCTCGTAGTAGCCGTCGCCCTTGCAGGTGCGGTACTTGGCTTGGCCGGGGTGGTGGTTGCCGTCGGGGCAGCCGGGGTCCCTGCAGCGGATGACGGAGTCGGCGTGCCCGCCGGTGCAGCAGGAGAAGTCCATGGGAGTATTGAAGCCGTCGACGACGGAGATGGCGTATCTGTCAGGCATGCCGTCGTCGTCGGGGGACCCGAGGATGAACTCAGCGAGCGTCGCGGGCGGCTTGCCGGGGAGGTCGCAGCGGAGGGCGCCGCCGCAGTCCCCCGTGCTGCAGGTGCCGAGGCCGGTGTTGGGGTCGAAGGAGCAGCCGGTGCGGGCCCAGATCCTTCCGGAGGCGGCGCCCGCGGCAGTAGGCACCGTGAAGGCCCACGTCTTGCCGGGCGTGAGCACCGTGCCGCTGCCACCGCCGAGCGTGATTGCGGCGGGGTACAGCGTGTAGAAGCACCTGTTGCTGACGTAGAAGGTGGCCTCACCGGCACCGCTGGCGGTGAAGGCCACGAGCAGGATGACGACGACCAACGAGATGGCCGCCGGAGTACCCATTGTGCAGCTGAACTCCGTTTGTAATGGTGGAATGAGTGAGCTAGCCTGGTATGTGTGTTTGCACAGCGTAATAATGGAGTTCATACTTCATATATATAGAGGGGCTCTTTTACGGTACAACTTACTAGTCTTATGGGCTACTAGTATTTTGACGCATCCACCGTTGATTTTTTGGGTTAATGTTAAATTGTATATTATTGTAAGGGGTCAGGGGTAATCTACTGTGTTCCATCAGCTGGCCCTCAGCACTACGAGAAGTCAACAAAAAAAAAAAACAAGCCGCTCCGTCAGGAAAGAAGGAAAACAGAGCCTCGCATCGCCGCCGCCCTTGCACGCCGCCCGTCGCCCTCGTACGCGCCGCTGCCGTTGCTCTCGCACGCATCGCCGTGGTCGCTGGCGTTCCTTCACGCCGTCGTTGACTGGGCCTTCGTCCTTGTACGCGCCACACGCCCCCGTCTTCCTTCATTCCTTGGCTTTCGTTGGCTCAGCCGAGACAGATTGCCGGCGTTCCTTGGCGCCGCTGTCGGCATCTTCATCCTCCGTCTCCATACTCCGTAGATGTTAGAGCATGAACCGTAACTCTCTGAATATAGGTATTCTCCTTTTCAAATGGAAATTATTTTTCAGTGTTGACTGCCTCGCGCCGATGTCGCTGCCCCCGGCCATCCAGCTCGAACCGATGTTGCTCCTCATCGGCGGCGTCGGCGGCGGAGGGCGGCACGGGAGCGCGCCGGGCGCGTCGGCGGCGGAAGATGGCACGCGTACGCCCTGTCGATGTCGCCAAATGCGGCGGTCTCCTTGCCGGTGAGCCGGCTGGCGCTCTTCCTGCTAGGAATGCTTGGAGCGAGTGTGCCGTGGCCATGCGAGTGGTGTGACCGCGGCGAAGCGGGTGTGTAGCTGGATGATTTGTTCAAACACATGAAAAAATGTTAGACATTTTTTGCGGGACATATTTATCTAGTCTACCCATTTTACCCTTCTGTGGAAAAATACTACTGATTCAGTTGATTATTATTGATCAGCCTCAGCCTTTGGATCTGGCGGGTTGGACGGTTCCAGTCGCTCCGTCCCTACCGTAAAAGACCCCATATAGAGGGGTGGCCGACTGGCCGTGCGGGGGAGAGAAGAAAAGAGATTAAGAAGATAATCAAACTTCCTGACCAGGTGGCGCATGTCACTTCTGTGAGTGCAAATTCCTCACACGTAAATTGTGTGCGGATTGTTGCTAATTATTTTATTTTCTATGCCTGCAGTCAATGTTCACAAAACTTCATTCTTGAGGATTTGGTTTTGTTTATTTGAAGCAATATAAAACTCTTCAAATTAAGCGATAAAAAAATAAGGTCTTTGAAGATATTCGAGAAAAGCCACTAGTATTAATTGGTTCGTTGATGATATTTGAATTTAATTGTGAAACTCATTCATGGTGAAATCGCGAACAATCTGCATGTTTGGATGATAAGAAGAAACACATTAATTTATGAAAATCATTTGGAATAGAGAAGCATATTTTGCATCTAGACCACTCACTTTTTTCTCTGACAAATGCAGTTTGTAGTAGCATGTACCCGGAAGTATATCCCATTTAGGTCATCGATGTGTCACATAGTTTAATTCTGATTTGGTTTGGTAACCTTCGTGGCACTATCAGGGACCCATGACCCATGATCGCGTCACGTAGGATTTGTCTTGCATGGAATATGCAAAAGAGTTATAGTATGTCCATAATGTTAGATATAACTTTCATGACAAATGGCAGGAAAAAAAGTAGAAAACCAGTCGCTCTATTATGTCACTGTCATCTTGGAGTGCAAGCCACCGTGGCCGAGTGCTCTAACTGTAACCTTCATGGCCCTCCTAGCGACCCATGACCATGTCACATAGTTTTTTCTTGCATAATATATGCAACAATTGTTACAGTATGTCCATAATGTTTAATATAACTTCCATGAGAAACAACAGAAAGAAAAATAGAAAAGTGGACGTTCAATCATGTATTCATGCAACACGATAGCTCCCTACGCTTTGTAGGCCTACCTTAGGAAGACACTTGCGTTGCCTACATGAACTGCTCATCTCCCTACATGAACTGCTCATTAATAGATCAACATATGGAGTGAGAATGTACTAGTTGATCATGCAATTATTCATCACTCATACTTCATTGTGAAAATTAAAACATCTTGTGCATGCATATATTGTTTCACTTGAAGTCGCTAAAATTGTACTTAACTAGTCAATACAACTTAAATTTTGCCAAAGTAGAAGATTGAAGAAAGTGTTTCGTACCATTGTTCTAAAAAGCTGACATTGGGTGCATGGTTTCATGAATTTTAATTAAAGGTTAAGTGCAATTTTGGTTCCTCAAGTGTTGCAGAAGTCTAGTTATGGTCCCTCAACTCTACCCTGGTCTAAACCCGGTCCTCAAACACTTAATTAAGTCTAATTATCGTCCTCAGTAGCGGTTAAATGTTGGTTGACAGATTTTTTACTACGGCATCTATTTATGTCTCTCATGCTCCCTAGCCTAGACTCCTCGACCTCCTAAGCCATGTGCCGGTAAGCACCAGCTGGCTTGAGAACGGTCTGCGTCGTCACACACCTCAGGCGTGTTGAGCATCACATGCACCTCATCTTGGCAGAGGTGATCGATGCAGTTGAGGGGCTTGCAGCCCTTGACGCTAATAAGCAGATATGTGGAAGAGGAATGAATGAATGGCAAATATAGGACGACTGGAATAATGACGACTATGTTTTGATCTCTATTTGAATCGGCTAATGGCTAGCATCAAAATAGAACATGGTTTCTTTCAAAGATTCCAGCTACACGGACAAGAATAAGATCAAAATAGGTTTGACTACCACTCGGTTCATTCGAGATTCATTAAACCAATATTAATGGACGATAATTAGACCTAATTAAGTATTTGAGGACCGGATTTAGACCAGAATAGAGTTGAGGGACCAAAGATGGACTTCTCCAAAACTTGAGGGACCAAAAGTGCACTTAACCCTTTAATTAAATTTTTTGCATATCACCGAATATAATCATAAAATGAGTGAAATGTCATGGACAAATTATCTAGAAGCATTGCATGAATAATTACCAATAACCGTATTAATGATATGATCACAAACATACCTTTGAACCTTCTCAACTAGCATATGTTTCGTAGTATATCTCGCAAAGCCATTTTTTAAGTATCAAGATAAGGATTTTTTGTAAAAAAGAAAATAGCAATAGTTTCACGTAGCGAGCAATTGTCATAATAAATAACACGAGATTTACAAGTATCAATGATCATAATAGCTTCATAAGAAGTATCAATCATATCCAAAGTAGGAATACTGCCTTCTATCTTATGCAAGGTACCATTAGAAACATCCCAAGCCGGCCCCACCCACAATTTTCAAGATATTAAGAATATTGGTAAGTTTATTGTGAGCCTCTCTAGTCAATCGATCCTTTGTCCTAACAAGCTCTTCTAGACATAGCAAGAACGTATATAGGTATTTTTAATCTATCCAACTTTTCGTATAAATAAGAACTAAGAGAATCTACCTTTTCATTGTTAGGCAACTTAAGTAAAATATCGTTAATTTGTCACAAACATCTGTGAAACATTTCCAGAAGCACAACCTCATCTTATTTATTATTTTTACATGGAGATCCAACTAAAATTTTGATAGTTTTAATGTAATTTATAGATCTGCACTGTAGAAGTTAACCAAGAGCAAGGCGTCTAACATGAATCTAAACAAAATATTGATACCAATATAAAAGTTTGTAACTGAAGTATCTTTACTGAACTTAACTAGAGGCATACCATAGATTCCATTAATTCTAAAGCAATACATCTGCAGAATTACTACATAAAATTGCTCAAAAGTGAGGACACCGTCCTCCGAAGGTAAAAGTAACTTGTAGAATTAGAAGGCACAAATACAAGATTAAAAAGTAATGTTTTGTAGTTTTTCAAAAAAACATAGGATAAATAAATATGACATTTTTTGCAACATGATAGAGATTTCTACATACCTTCCAAGCAACATCGAGACAGTAGAGTTGATATTATATTTAGGGCCTCCCATCGTGGAGAGATGTAGTATGCAACAAATCTTCCATGACTAGGTATTATATTGAACAAGGCGGTAAAGGTAGTTAATTTCTTTCTCCATCAAGAAACATGTACATGAATCAAAAAGTTTACTGTTGTCCCAAGCAATAGCGAAATATAAATCATATATCTGAGTAGCGATCTGTTCATACATGCTGACATCATGGTTGATATTATTCAACATCTATACAGGAGCCATGTCAATAGATGCACACACTCTACGTACATGCGAGCATGTGCTATAACTTCCTCTTCACAATCCATACACAAGGTGAAAAAAAATAGAATTTTGTATGGATAATTGCATTACCTATGGTCACATAAATTTGCGGCTCAGTCTATGGCTAGGGCATGCACAAATTTAAATAACCTTTTTTATTCTACGTACCATTGGGCACATGTTTTTTTCAAGAAAGTACCATTGGGCACATTCTTTTCTACTCTTTCTGTCAATGAGATAATCACACCCCTCAATCCACTCCATGTAATGCACACCGCCCCCTCTAATATTTTGTCCACTAAAATGTTTAGATCTAGCATCAAGAACAGAGCAACAATACATCTACAAATATGTCACAATAAACCATATTTTTGGCACATAATAATTCAACTCATGAGCGAGTCTACACGATTAAAGATACAATAAATATCGATACATATAGAGAGATTGACACAAGCTACTACCACAAAACCTTAGTACGAGATAAATTAATCTCTTTTCATGTTGGAGAGCAATAGGATGTCGAATGGGATGATAAAGATTCCTACGGCCGTGGCTCACCCTCCAATATTGGGTCCAACGACTCCTGGTTTTTCTTCTATCTCTCATTCGCCTCTGTATTGTGTGTCTCTGGCGACGGACTAAGAATAATCCAAATATATTAAAGGAAAATATTAGGATTGAAGGAGTTCGTGGTCGAACGGGAGAAGGCGGCGATGCCTAGTTGGGCCCACACGCCACTTGCGTGCGGCACCATCCTGGTCACACGTGGTACTGTCTCGTAGGCTCTTACAGCCGTTCCTTGGTAGCGTACTTCCTCAAGTCTTTGTGTTCTAAACTAATATGGTCTCCGGATTTTTCTTAAGAGTTTTCGGGGCTGAAAGGTTCCTGAAATAAATTAATAAACACAATACGTCAGGGTAATAGGATAATTAGTGGCAAACTGAAAAATAGGCTCGTCAATAGATGACATTTTCACGATACATTATTTAGAATATTGTTGCTATCCGTGTTGATAGAGAATGTCGCAAGGGCTGATCATTTCATGCGTTGAAAGTGGTGTACCACATGGAAGGGATAAATGTGGCGTAGGTGTGAACACAACTTCACAGAAGACATGGAACGTGGTGGTTCTACTACCACCACGAAAATACCACGTTGAACGGAAAATCAGATTCACATGCCACCGTGACGAGGAACCTCTCTAAGCCTTGCAAGGCTACTCCGAGTCGTTGAGACCGCTCACCCAACCGTACACCATCAATGAATGTTGCAAAGAGCGAGAACTTCAAAGTCCTATCGGTCAGGAGTGGGCAAGTACAAACCGGAGACATATGAGAGGGTCATCGTATACAATGATGGTAAGAACACGAGGCATGTCATGGGAGTAACAATTTATCTAACATTTTCCTAGGAGTCGGAACATTAAGTTAAACATTGAATACCCAGAAGACAATGAGAATATAGGGCATGTTATTAGTGGAACGATTCATTTTATATTTTCATAAGCGACACTAAATTAGCTTAAAATGTAAATAAATCAAAACAGTTATGGTCTAACAACTTTGAGCATCTCCTCTCAATGTCCCTTTCCTCTGTGCCCTCCTTCTTATTCTGCTGCCTTATTATGTACGCCTTTAGCTTAATGTCCGGTTAAGGATATTTCCGACCCTTAGGAGCGACCCTTTATGCTTGTTGCATGTGCCTTCCACCGCATTGAGACACTTGGTCCCATCGCGCGTTGTACGACTCGTGGCTGGTTGCGGGGCAACGATAGGTTCTTAGTGGAGCCATCCGAGTTGCTAAAGTAGCAATGTGGTTGATCTTCCTTGCCCTCCGTCTATAGGAAGGGCTCCGCTCTAATGCCGGACAGCAGCAAGAACAAAGAGTCGACAAAGGCCTCTCCATCCGACCATGGCTAGAGGTCATGGCTCTACTTGTCGTGATTCATGTTCATCTCTAAGGCCGCAATTGACATTAGTACAGAGTGCAAACACCACTCTATGGCAACGGTAGGAAGAAATCTCACGGTTCAAAGAATTTTCGTGCGGCCATAAAAAACTTCTCAAGAGCCATTTTTTGTGTCGGAACTCTGGACACCATTGAGACGATGAGCGGTCTATTGATTGAGAACACCGGTGGAGATGCTCTAATTAGGCTTGTCACTACTCGTCAGTGGTTGTTGGTACAACTAACATGCTGAAAATAGGTTTTCAATTTTCGGTCCTCGCGGTGTCTCTACGGGTGACGAGCAATAAAATATGTCAGAGTGACAACTATTTTTCGACTATATAGTAGGTTAAAAGTCGGAAATCTTAACAGTTTGTTAGCCTCATCATTTATCCGCCAAAGTGCAAATTCAATTTTTGTTTGTGAATTCCCGTGAATTATGGAAGGCAAAGGACAACTTTATTGGCAAGTCAGCACGTGCATATACACATATCCACGTAGCCTACCCATGACGCGTCGTATTGCCCGGAGTATGGAAGCGGTCGATCGTACGTACCTTCTGCCGCTCACGGCGGGCAGAAGACGACTACATACATACGTGTACGTTCTGCCGCTGGATCAAGGGCAGAATACGACTTGGAGCCTGCTCCCGCTGGCGCCGCACACATGCTGATAATACTTCTGGTACGGGTACGCGACGTGGCACCCGGCCTGGCGGCACAGGAGCGCGTCGCCGGAGCTGCAGGCGAAGCCCAGCGGCAGGTTGAACCCCTTCAGCGTCGTGATGCCGTAGTAGTACCTGCCCTGGTACACGGAGAACTCCGCCTTCGTCACTGCCGCCTGATCACCGCTGCTACTCCCGGCCGAAGCGCACTGCAGCCCGCCGCCGCAGTCGCCGGTCCGGCACCGCCCTCTGCCGCCCTTGTCGAAGGAGCAGCCCGTGCGTCCCCATATGGTCGTGGCGCCCGTGATGGCGGGGACGTTGAGGGTCCAGTTGGCACCTGGCCGAAGCTCGGCGCCGCGGCCGGCGGGGACGACGGCTGGCCACACCGTGTAGGAGCAGCGATTGGTGATGGTCAGCGTCGTCCCGCTGGCTCCCGCAGCCAAGACGGCCAGGAGCAAAAACAGTACAGGAGATGCTGCGCTTCCAGCACGAGCAGACGCCATTGTTGAACTTCTGACTGTGTATGTGTGTGTGGAAGGAGAGCATGCGTGATTTGCTATTTATAAGGGGAAACGCTGGTATTCCCCCGGACGATGGAACGTCTAGCTTCCTCCTCATCGAGCGCACGCCACGCGTCCCTACGTGTGGGACCCAACAAAGCGTGGGGCCTGCCCACAGTAAGGCTTATCTCCTCCGGATGTCTCTCCTCCACCCATTCATTTTGCCTTTTCTTTCATTTTCCCTTTTCTTCGTCCTTCAGTCCTTCAAGGAACGGCAACAAACGATGCCCGGTGGTGCTTCAAGGACAGGGGCGCTGCTGCTGCGAATCCCCGCGCTGTTCGGCGACGCCATGGAGGAAAGCTTCGACCACTGATGATGCAAATGAAGGCGTTGCATGCTTCCAGCGGGCGGGAGTACTTGCTGCCAGCTGGGAGGACGGTGGGTGTGCTGCCGGAGGAGCGTGGCAGTGCTCCTGTGAGAGGACGGCGGTGCTCACATGGGATGGCGGCGGTGCTCCCGTGGGAGGACGGAGGTGTTGTCGGAGGGGCGCGACGGTGCTCCCGTGGGAGCACGGAGGTGCTGTCGGAGGGGCGCGACGGTGCTCCCATGGGAGGACGGCAGTGCTGGCGTGCTGTCGAAGGGGAACGATGGTGCTCACATGGGATAGCGGCGGTGCTCCCGTGGGAGGACGACGGTGCTACCGAGCGCGAAGGTGCTCCCGTGGGAGGACGACGGTGCTGTCGGAGGAGCCCAAAGGTGCTCCCGGAGGAGGAGGACGGTGCTGCCGAAGGAGGACGGCGGTGCTCACATGGGAGGACGGCGGTGCTGCCGACGCCCGAAGGAGCTACAAATTGCCGACGCAATTGCTGCGAGCGAGGCATCGGCGGACTTGAAGCAGGCCTTCGACGGAATCACTGCAAGCTGTCCGGCGACGACAACTAACGGCCGAGCTAGTCGCTGCCCATGTCTCCTTGTACTCGAGATGAATTTTCTATGTTGTTTTGTATGCTGCAAGGAGTTGGTGCGAGCGCCGCCACAACATTGTTGCGGGGAGCATCGTTGTTTCTGCCTGGGGATGCATGCTCGCCGGCGCTAGGGGCTTCACGCGCGAGCCATGCGAGGAGCAAGGTCAGAGGATTATTATCCTTTCTCTTTTTTAGATGGGGAAACGAGACTGGAAGACGACGCGGAAGAGATGCCCATCGAGCGGTGGAGCAGCCAGCAATCGTACGGCTCCGCATGCGGAGGATCGCGGCGTTATATCGTCCGGGGGACGCTTAGCACTACCCATTTATAAGACATGTCTGGCCGACAGGGCACAAGAGTCAAAGATGACTAGCTGGACGCCACTATGGATTGCCCAAAAATGTATTTGCCGCCTACTCTTTTACACTTTGCCAGTGTATTTCAACCATAGGATAATGCTGGGTGAAAGTGAAAGTCAGAGACCGATCTAGATCTGTGAAACGGTCCACTAACATGACTAGTCAACTGATAAAGTTACTATGACTCGCCAAACCGAGGATGCTCAATTAGTTTCCTTCAATTTTTTGAATATATGTTTTATATTTTGGATAACAAATTGTAAACATAAAACTCATATTTTTCTAGTAATTTAATCTTGGATCGTCAAAGAAAGATGAGAATCCAATGAAGCGTTAAACCTTTTCGTAACTTTCGAGTAAATTTCAAAAATCCCTACGCTCTTAGGAGGCCAACATATATAGATAACTAGAAGAATGCCCCGCGCGTTGTAGCGGGAATTTTTTTTAAAAAAATATTATGTAAATGAAATGGGAATAAGACGCATGGAATATTCAACTGTCGAGATTCAGATGATCACAATAGTTGAAACACTAAATTTAATTTGCGTGAAATTGTTGACTAAATATTAGTGACGTGGACAATTATATGGCTCAAAAAAGATGACATGGATAGGTTGCATGAAAGATGTATTATTATTAATTATTGTTAGTGTAGATAACATGGACAATTGATTGGCTAAAATAGTGTGTGATGTGGATAGGTTGCATGTTGAGATAGAAAAAGATTAGACCAGCCAAAACAATAATTTATAAGTCTACTCAATTGACTACGTGAGCCAGATACAAGAGAATCTTCATCGGCTTCTCCCATGCTCTCTCATCAGTCCAAAGGGGTCAAACCTTTCCACAGAATGATTTTTCCTGCGTCACACGCTTATGAAGCATAGTTGCTGTCAACACCTGGTGACAAATGCACACTACGGGAAAGCCACAAGACGCTGACGGCCGACTTATACGCCGACGGCCAAATGTCGGGGCCGTCGGCGTACAGACGACCTAAAGGAAGCCGCGAACGCGGCCGTTGGCGTAAAAACCCCGTCGGCGTAGCCCGACATAGGCCGACGCCAGCCGTCGGCGTCTACAATGCCGTCGGCGTATAAGGCCCGCCGTGACGGAACGCAGACTGGGCACTGGTGAATGTGCACAACCTCTCGAGAGTGTAAACCTATGATCATAGCCGTGTTCCCGGTTACGCACAATTCTGAGCAGCTCGACAAGGATGATGGAATTCATTCCAATTACATAAATAAAACTTTGATGGGTGAACAAAGGTAGAAGAGACACTAGGTTTCATGCCATCTTTGTCTCATATTTAGATGGAAAAGAAAATGATTTAACAGATAGGATAAAGTTGGATTTACACAAAGACCCTTGAACTCCACCAGTCAGATATGCATATAGATACTAGAGTTTGCCATATGAGTCCACAAGTGTCACTTGCCAGATCCATTCCAATGGTTCTGACCAATTTTTTGTTGTAACCTACGCGCTGCAGGTTATTCTGCCGAAGAGTAAGGAATGTTAGAGGTTTCGAGTCTGCAACCAACATGTCTGGCTGTAGCACATGAAGATGATGAGGCTCCATGCTATTTATGTTTTCCGCTGCTGAAACTTTGTAAAATGCTAGCCTTCAATGCCACATACGTCTGGCGTATCTATAAGTTTTGATGTTCCATGCTTGATTATATATCAGTGCCACATATTTTTATATCATTTTGGCATGATTTATGGAACTAACCTATTAACAAGAGGCCCAGTGCTAGTTCCTGTTTTCTGCTGTCTTTTTGTTTCAGAAAAGTTGTTCTGGGTAGTTTCTCGGATTGTGCTGATAATTTACGGGAATTATTTCCAATATGAAACAAAGACGGATCCCGAAGGACGGCCGGAGGGGAGGCACCCAGCCTCCAGGTGCCACCCAGGCACAGCCCAGGGGCAGGCCGTGGCTAGGGCCCACCTAGGCACCTCCTTCGCCTCCTCGCACCGCCTAAAGGACAGACCCAGTGCACCGAGGCTCCTCGCACCGCCTCTTCGCCTATAAATTCTCCTCTGACCTAAAAACACCGAAGGGGCGATCATATTCTCCATAAGACGTCCGAGGCCGCCGCCATCTCAAACCCTAGTTCGGGAGGGTTCTGCAGCTCTTCCCGGCACCCTGCCGAAGAGGGGAATCGACACCGGAGGCATCTACACCACCATGCCTGCCTCCGGAGTGATGCGTGAGTAGTCCACCATGGGATTACGGATCCATAGCAGTAGCTAGATGGTTGTATCTCCTCCTTGCACTCCATTGTTTAGATCTTGTGAACTGCCTATCATGATCAAGATCATATTATCTGTAACTGCTACATGATTGTGTTTGCATGAATCCGATTAATTGTGAAAGTCATTACTTTTGTTCATCTATATGTTGTGTTTTATCTATGATCTTGCATGCTCTCCGATGCTAGTGGATGCTTTGGCCAAGTAATTATTAGTGTTGTATGAGGGAGTATTTATGCTAGATAGTGGGTTCATGCCTCTCTTGTCTGAGCTCGGGTTGACAGAAACGATTAAGACAAGAGATGTGCTGTTGCCACTAGGGAGAAAACAGCGGTGTGATTTCCTTGTGTTATTTACATTGCTTACATTATGCACTTTATTGCAATGATCTGTTACTTGCAACTTAATATTTTTGGGTGACATGCTGGATAGAGATCCCAGAGTGGATTATTAGTCATAGATGCAGTTGGAAGACGGTCTATGTATTTTGACGTAATGCCCATATTAGATGAAGCGGTGAACTATATTGTCTTATGATAGCCTTGTTGTGCGCCCACAATTCTATCAATTGCCATGCTTTAATTTGTTTACCCATCATGTATATCTTTTGGAGAGACACATCTAGTGAACTGTGGATCCCGGTCCTATTTTGCTACATTGCTTACAACTGTTTTAATAGATTTTCATCATCATTTGCTCGCTGGTCATGTTTCAATCTCATCATATTTTACATCCACACATTTAATCCTTTGTGTTCCGCAAGCCGGAGAGATTGACAACCTCTCTGTTTTGTTGGGGCAAAGTGTAACGCCCCAAGATCGGTAATATGCTGACTTGAGCGTTCCAGCCAAATCCGCATAATAACGATCCTAGGACGCCCACCAGGCATAACGTGCACGTCGCAACACACACGTTATGCAGGTGGAATTGTAATAACATTACAACAGTTCTCGATGGAAACCACAAAAGAACATATATACAACAACGGCTCACCGAGTCAATAACAAAAGATACAACATAAAGAACCAAGGAACAGCGGAAGCGAATAGCGTTCGAGTACGGACAAGATACAAATTGGACTAAGAGTCCTGAAGATAAACGAAGGCACCATATCCCTGCCCAGGCCAAGCCGGAGGGATTCCCAAGCTAACGTCGTCAGACTTCAAACCTGTTGGATGCATTGGAATAGCAGCCCCGAAGGGGTCATTACTATAAACCGTACTGGCAAGTAATACTCATAAGATATCAAAGCTGGAATTCCGGGGAAAAAGGGTTGCGATTGAGACGGCGACAAGCAGTACTAACAACTTATAGAGACACGATACAACTTCCGTCTAAAGAGACAAGGTAAGAGAGCGCATAAGGAACCAACTATACTACTCACCACATCAAAACCCGCCCAAATATTACTCCCTCGAACAACCACCCGCGAGGAAGCAATCAGGGCAACTCACATGGTGAATCAGTTTTATGGGTTATTATTCAAGTGATCTATCTTACTAGTCATGTTATAATCATTTGGTGCAAGTTATCTATGATCTTTTTAGCCAGCGCATTTCACCAAGTCGTCCATAACCGCGGACATGGCTTTTCGAAAAGATTTAACCCTGCAGGGATGCACCAATGAACCCAGACGCATCAAAACACTCGTTTAGAGGTGTACCGGTGGAGCGTTCGACACAATACTTCCCTTCTCTACAAACAAGTCCATGAAGCCACCTAGCTAGGTTTGATCCACCTTGAGAGTCTGGCCGAAGCTTCGAGGTGGGACTAACCGTTGCGTGAACGGCTTTGGGAGGGAACACTCATACGATTGCCCCTCCTTTCACATTCGATAAACACTCATGCCGCAACCCTACTGTAAGTAACCACGTATCCATCATCATCTTACCTTCTCATCATCATCATCGTTGTATGCGCGCAAATGGAAACACCCGAACTACTTGTGCCACCTGGACAGGTTTGAGGATCCGCTAATAGATTGCGGGGAGGCCCATAGAACTCCCACATGTGGTTAGTGCGCTCACTCTTGGATTAGCGAAAAATAACTCGAGTCCTAGGCGACACTAGCAGAACAAAACACCACGATTGGCCTTCCGCCGGTGCCTTATCTTTATTATATTATTCCCATCGCAACAGAAATTAAAGATTAACATTTTAGTTGAGCCTAGCTATCATGTTATAAGCAAGACTAGATAAAGAGATAACAGGAGTCAAGCAAAGCACCTAAACATGCACTACGACTCGCAAGGCTAACAAGGTAAACAAGCAGCAGGTAATAGGATGTGGGGTTGTGGCTTATCATGGCTGCAAGGAAACAAGCAAATAGGACCGAGACGTCATGAAAGTAGTTATTCATCCGGAGTCGGGGTAGTCGAGGTAGTCGACGTAATGGAAGTAGTTGTACTCGGGTCGTTGAAAGTGCATGGTTGCCCCCATGCATGGTTTTGGTAATTAATGACAATCTCTATTGACTAATATTTGAATTGAGCCATATTTGTAGGTGTCCATTAGCTTGCTTGTCTCCATTTGTTGGAGTCAAGGTCTTGGTTGTTCTCCATGTATTGGAGTCGAGGTTAAGGGAAGAAGATTATTTGTTAATCAAGGCCAAGGTGTTCGTCATCAAGACAAAGGCCAAGTGAAGATATGCCGAAGTAGAGCGTCTCCCATCTTGGTGTATGGGGGAGCATCAAGTGAATCTTCACCGAAGCGCAATCGAGGAAGGTGGTGCGTCTTGAGGAGATGAAGATTGTCTTCATCGACCTCAAGTGGATTTATGCACAAGGCAAAGGTATGATCTTGATAGGGTTTCTATTTTACCCGTCTCATATTGTTTAGTGAGAGACCGGATTATAGGATAGATAACCGTACTATCAAGAGGGGCTCTCGACCGAATATCGTGATCGTATCGCCGTAGAGAGCACAAACCTTTGCACCCATGCAATAATCTTTATTGGTTCTTATTTGTCTCTAATCGTGGTGTGGTCTTGGTGCTTATCGTGCTCGTCATGACAAAGCTAAGTTCACGGAAAACGGTTCTCATATGCGTCTTCTATTACGGTTTCGGTATTGGAGATTTTGCCGATTCATCCGTGCGGGAGATTTATCTCTTCCATTTATTTGCAAAATCTCCATTGCTTGTTCGCCATTTTCAAAGGTTGCATTTGAGATCCTCTTTCCAACAAAATTGGTTTTATTTCATTCGGACTTCAATTGCAAAAGATACGACATTTCTCGTTTACGAAAAAGAGTATTTACCTTTCCCCATTTGTTTTTATAATATATTGTTGGACTATGATGTTTCTATGCATATTCTTGTTGTTCTCATTGTGACGATTCCAACGAGTCCAAGATCATCGAAATCGGAGTCCGGATGAAAAAGTTATTGCAGTTTTCGTTCTGCTGTTTCTGTCATCGAAATCGGAGTCCGGATATTCCGGTCCTTCTAGAAATATCCGATTCGAAATATCCGGTTACCTCCAGAAGGTTTCATCTGGTGCGCGACTTGGGGGGCGGAAATTCCGGTCCAAACATGAACCGGAATATCCGGTCCCAGTTTTCCTGCAACGGCTCTTTTTCTTGGGGACCTATATAAGGCCCCCTTCTTCCCCAAAGGGTTGAGCACGTTTTCCCCTCTCTCTCCCACCATTGTTGACCTTAAAAAGCTTGCCCCTCTTCCAATTCCTCCCATGATTCTTGTATATCTTTGAGGGAAAAGAGAGAGGAGATCTAGATCTACATTTCAACCAAACAAAATCTCCTCTAAGTAGGGGGAACTCGTGGGATCTAGATTTTGGAGTTCTTGGTGTTTCTCCTTTGTTCTTCCTCCTAAATCCCTCCATAGCATTAGTTGCTTTGGTTGGATTTTGGGGAGAAGGATTTGACCACTTGGTGTGTTCTTGCCTTTTGCATTAGGTGCATTGGGTTGTGCTCCCCACGGTGATTCGTGGGATTGAAGGTTGGGAGCTTGTTACTCTTGGGTCATTGGACCCTAGACGGTGTTGTGGTGATTCTTGGGAGCCTCCAATTCGGTTGTGTATGCGTGCCCCAAGCCTTGTGGTGTAAAGGCTCCAGATTCCGCCTCGAAGGATTCCGATAGTGGAAGGTGAACCAAACTTTTGGGTGCGGTTCATCGGAGAATAGGGTGAGGCCTTTGTGGCATCTTGAGTAGGCCTTTTGTGGCGAGCTCACACCCCTCCAACGAGACGTACTCCCTTAACAAGGAGGAACTCGGGAATACATCCTCGTCTCTGCGTGCCTCGATTATCTCTATACCCGAGCTTTTACTTATGCAATTTACATTGTGATAGCCTTCGTGCTTGAAGTTTATATCTAGGTATCACCTTGTTGCTTGCCTTGTTTAGCATAAGTTGTTGGTACACTTTAGGTAAACCTACAATTTTAGGTTGTTGGCTTGTTAATTTAAACACCTAGTTTTATTCCGCAATTATCAAGACCCTAAATAGAAAAAGTGTTAATCGCCTATTCACCCCCCCCCCCCCGCCCTCTAGGCGATATCCGGGACATCGTTTGTTCTTTAAATTGGTATCTGAGCCTCGTCTCTCTTGTTTGGCTTTACCGCCTAGAGAGTAAAGATGTCGTCTAGGGATTTAGTGCACAATTCCTTATTTAGATTTAATGGCACAAATTTTAATGTTTGGAAAACTCATATGCTTAATCACTTACGGGTCTTGGACCCCAATATTGAGCGTATCTTAGATATAGGTTTTTCTACTCCATAGGATTACGAAAGTACGACTTTAGATGATGAGAAAAACTTATATCTAGATGCTCTATCTTCTAATGAGTTTTGCAAATTTGTGAGTGTTGTAGTTTTCGAGTCAATCATGCCTCTCCGGGATACTCATGAATTATGGACCAAGCTTCAAGAAAAATATGGAGTGTCCAACTCTATTGAGGATGATTGTTCTCCCTCCACTTCCGGCCGTGACGAGATCTCGTCTTCATCTACTTCACCAAAATGTGGTAAGCCACAAACTAATGTGATGGTGAGTAGTGATAGGTTTGCAATATTGATAGTGATCTCATTTTTTATGATCTTCTGTCTCTATCTTGTTGCAAGGCCTCATCTTTGGACCAAAGAACACATAGCACTATAAATATCATACATGCTAGTGTTGATAGTCCTTGCATATCATCCAAAAATTGCTTAGATAAATCTAATGATGATATGCTTGCTTTGTCTTGTTCCACTGATAAAAATGCTTGTGTTCCCTCTAACTCTTGCATGAATAATAATGTAGAGGAAACCCAATTAATTTTGGAACAAGATTTGAACTTGAGTAGTTCAAAAATCAATTATTCTTCTTCATCCATCACTCATTGCCTTATGGCTAAATCTTCTTCTAGTTATGACAATGGTAATGATCATGATAATGATAATGATAATGATAATGATAATGATAATATTGATGAAGAAGATGATGTTGAAAAGGTTAATGCTCTCCTCCAAAATAAAGGTCTAATGATTCTTAAAGCCCTCCCTAACAATAAAAATGCTCAAGCTATTCTCTTTGAAATCATGGAGGTGCTAATTGAGCACGGGGAGACTATTGAGGCCTTAGAAGCAAGCCTTGAAGAAAAGGGTAAGATCAAAAGAGATGATGTTATGGAAAAGGCATCGTTAGAAGATGCTCTTGAGGAAGAGCATGAGACTCGTGCTTCTCTAGAGGAGAAATTAGAATCTATCGAGGAGTCTCATAATGAAATAATTGCTAAAATCAGTAAAGAACGTGACCATGCTCATGCTAAATATAAAGTCACGAAAAATGAAAATGCTAGATTAAATGATGATCTTGCCAAGTTGTCTTCCTCTATTCCTAATGTAAATGATGCTTGTGCTACTAACTCTATTTCTTGTGAAGCATCTACTTTGAAGGAGAATGTTGAGCTAAGGGCTCAACTTGAGTTGCTAACTAGCAAGTATAGGGAGTTGGAAGAAAGTCATGAAAAGCTATCTAGCTCTAATGATGATCTTGTAGCGTCCTATGCTAGTCTAAAGTTAGCTCATGCGGCCCTCGCCACCAAGGTAACGTCTTGTGAGCCTCATGTGGATAATAGCACAACCTTAACCAAAAATGCTATATTGCCATATGCTAGTCCTAGTAGTTCATCCACTACAAATGTTGCTACATCATGTGATGAATTATTTCTTTGCCTTGTTGCTCTAACAATGATGCATCTACCTCCTCTAGTTCTTGTGTTATCACTAACCATGTAGAGAAAAGAGGAGAGCTCAAGGCCCAAGCCACTTCTATGAAGAAAGGCTAGGAAAAGCGTCATGAAGGGAAGCGTGCACTTGACAACATGTTGAGTGTGCAACAATCCCCCAATGACAAGAGTGTACTTGGATTCAACTCTAACAACAAGAACAAGTCCAAGGTTGAGAAGAAGAAGGACCAAGTTCAAATCAAGAATCCGGCCAACATCATTTGCTTCCAGTGCAAGCTGGAAGGGCACCATGTTCGTGATTGCCCAATGAAGAAGAAGTAGCCTCTTAGTGAGAAGCAACTAGGGAAGTGGCCTCTTGTTCAATCTCGTGCTCAACCACAAGTTGAACAAAGGCCAACTCCTAAGAAGACTCAAGTTATTGCTCCTCGAGTTGAGGATCCTATTAAGAAGAAGAAGAGTCGGTGTTGCTACCTTTGCCGTGGCAAAGGTCATTTTGCTTCTTCATGCACTAATGGTACCTCATCCAACCCTATCATAATTGATGATGTTTATTCTCTTGGGAAGGATAGAGTTGGCAATGTGTTTGCCAAATTTATGGGAGCTCAAAGTGGTGTCAAGAAAAGCACCATTTGGGTTCCCAAGCCTATTGTGACTAACCTCTTAGGACCCAACTTGGTTGGGGACCAACAAGCTCAAACTTGATCAATAGGTTGTGTTAGAGGACATTGGTGACTTGGCTACTCTTTTTGAAGAATTAAGGGATCTTCATGGTTTTATTTCTCAAGCCAAGTCAATTGGATTATCACATATCTATCTCATATCCAATGCTTCCTCCTTGTGGTAACTTGTATTTAATTCATATATACATTGAAAGTTGCTTGCTCCCTTGCATGTGTTAGTTTTGTTCCTAGCATGTGCTTGTATATGATATGCTACTTTCCTACTTGTCTTGTTATTCAAGGTTGTGTATGATAGTTGTATATCATGTATGTGTAATTTGTGTGTTGAGCTTTATTGAATCTTGTGTGAATTTCATTTGGCTCTTTGAGATATTAATGGACTATCCCATTTTGGGGGAGTGATGTGCTTTGTGCACCTCACAAACCTAAAAATGTGTGTACATGAGGCACACCACCTAGTATTGATATTTCAATATTATCTAGCTACTATGTGGTATGTCATATTCATGAGAAATTCAAATTCTATAATGTCCATTAATTTCTCTAATTGGTTTTATTTGCCTCTTGTTTAAAAATAAAATGAATTATCACATTATGGGGGAGTAATAAGCTATGTGCATATTACAATCCCATAAAAATGTGAACATTTGAGTTTTGCCACTTAGAGTTGATATTGTAAATTATTTTATTCCTATGTGGCATGTTTGCTTGATCAAGTTCCAAATTTTCTTGTGGTTATCTTTTGGCTCTTGTTTGCGTGAGTTTGCTTGGGGTGGTTTTTCTCTAATATCCATTTCCATATATTAGTTGAGAAACCATTTGTTTCATCTTATTTTAACCATGGCTTGGCCAGTTGGTTCGAATAGTTGAAACTACCAACAAACCTTTTTCGAAATAAAACGCCATATTTCTCATTTCTTACGTTTTATTTCTTATCTCTTGCCATATGCTTATTTGTTGTGAAGTTGGTCTTGAACATCATTCCTTTATACCACTGAGAAATATCTCTATATGCTCCTTGTCCATGACAAGTGATACTAGTAATTGTGATGGATTTTGTAGACCATCTTCACATTGGCTCTTGCGTTGACTTGCTTTATCTATTGCCTTACTTGCCTTTTGAATGGATCCTATTTTTCAATAGGTAGTGTTTAGTGTTGTAAATAAAATATGGAGAGTAATGATCCCTTGTGCATGCATTTTGTACGTATTCAAATGCAAATATCAAAGATAATGCATGAATATTGGGGGAGCATTCCTTTTTATTTAGAACACTAACCTATCTCTCAATTTTTGATCCTTTCAATTGGCATTTGATTCTTTATCTTGTGTTGGTACCTTCAATTGGTATTAATTGGAATTTAATATCTCCTCCATAGATATTTGTTCCAATTGATATTTATTGTGGGAGTCTTGATACCTTTTTGCTTTATCTTACTTTACTTGATTTCGGTCAAGCTTTATCCTCTTCTTGGTATCTTTTCTCCTAGTTGGTATTTTTTGTTTCCAATTGGTATCTTACTTTCAATTGGTGTCTTATCTCTCTTGTGTTGTTTGATTTGATTCCTATTGATATCACACTTCATGTGTTGATGTGTTTTGGAATCAATCATTTGTTGGTTTGTTTTTTTCCTCAATCATGTGTTGATTTGGATTTTGATATAATTTGGACAACCTTTTGTGTCACACTTTGGTGTGCTCTCTTCTTGGTTGACTTGGTGTTTTTGTCCAAATTGTATCTTGTTTGGTTCTTGTAAGTCTATGTATGCATATTTACTAATATATACTCCCTCCGTTCCATGATGTAAGGTGTATAGTTTTTTGAGAAAAATTCCAAAATATAAGGTGTATTATGATTTTTAGACAATTTCACTACTCCAAAGATGAGGTTAAATACTTTCACTGAGATATTTGACAGATTTTTTTAAATTTGTAGATGTTAGTAACAAATCTCTCTCCGATTCTCTCCATGTGAAATGATTGCACCATTTATAAAATTCACATGTCTTAATATTCGTGCCAGAAAACTATACGCACTACATTCAGGAATGGAGGGAGTATTCTATATGGCATGCTAGCCTTTCTAGTTCCAATATATAGGGGATACTCCACCGAATCCTAAATCGGCTAAGATGTGCATGAAATTCAATTTCATATCCATATGCACATATTTATGTGGAGTGTTTCCTATATATTGTAGTTTGTCTAACTACTATGGTACCCAATGAGTTTGGGAACCATTTTGTACTCTAATTGTGTTTTAGGTACAATGGAGATGCATTGGATGCTTGCCTCATTCATAAGGAAGGTGTTCTCACCATGTGATTGTTGGAGTCAAGCTTTGATGACAAACCAACTCTCATCATCTTCATCGTCAATGCATCTCAGTAAAAAGTATCCATCTCATGCATACCTTTCTAGTTTTCAACCTTGTGTAGGTTGCCTCTTGGCATGAAGTCTCTTATATGCAATTGTTGTGGTTTTTGCCTTTTGCTTCACTTAATATATCTTTGTGATATGTGTGATGAATTTGCAAAAACCTTTTCTTCAATTGATATTATTTCCTTGTGATACTTGTTGCCTAACTCAAAGCATCTCCACTATCTCTTGTTCCCTTAGTGATATGTGTGATGCATTTGATATATTTGAAGTTCATTCATATACAATGAGATAAATTTGAGATATGTGCTATGCCTTTAAGCAACAATCTCGTTTGTATATTTATGACTTCTTTTTGGATACCTTGTTCTCTTCTTCCCGAACCATTTCGTATGTACATGTTTCTTTGTGGATGTATATCACCAACGATTTGTCTACTTAGAAATCTATACATATGAGAGAGGTCACCTTTAGTTGGTATCCTAATTTTTGAGCTACCTTGCTTTTATCTATAATTCTTTGGTGGCTCCATTTTATCTCATGAGTGCTTGTCTCATTGTTTATTGGTATCTTTGCACACTCATGTATTTGTTGAGGATCTTTTACTTCGTGCTTACCATGATGAGCATGTTGATTTTCATTTGACTAAATGCTCTCACTAGCTTTTGGCATTTTCAATTGGTTTTAGTTTCCAATTGGTATCCCTAAGCTTGTGAACATATTTCTTTAAAAGATCTTCTTATTTCGGTTGGGCCTATCTTATGTTGAATTTTTGAAAATTGGTATCTTCTTATGGCTCAACCACATCTATGGTGCAAGTGCTATGATTTGCTTTTGCATTATGCACTCTTGCACTTGTTGAGTGTTCTCGATGTTTTTGGGGGAGCGAGTATGCCATTTTTGTGCACTTCTCTATAGTGCATGAACATTGGGGAGCTTCTCCAGTTTTATTTAGAACTCTCGCTTTGGATCTTTCGATTGCTTTTATCCTTTGTGGAGATGTTTAAAATGACTTCATCCTTTTGCAATCTTTTGATCCTCAATATAGTTTGATTTCCTCTAATTTTTCGTTTAAAAGGGATTATCTATGGAGGAACTCATATTATATTGGCTCTCTAAATTTTTCTTCCCATTTCGGCAATCGATGCCAATGGGGGAGAAGTTTAGAGGGTTTAAGGGAATTTGGGTTTTATTGTTTTGTTGCATTTGCCTTTAATGCGCTTTGCATCCTTGCTTGTTTGTCTTGCAAGGATGCTTTATTCTTTATATAAACCCTCTTAAACCGGATTGTCATCAATTACCAAAATGGGGGAGATTGAAAGTGCATGGTTGCCCCATGCATGGTTTTGGCAATTAATGACAATCTCTATTGACTAATATTTGCATTGATCTATATTTGTAGGTGTCCATTAGCTTGCTTGTCTCCATTTGTTGGAGTCAAGGTCTTGGTTGTTCTCCATGTGTTGGAGTCGAGGTTAAGGGAAGAAGATTATTTGTTAATCAAGGCCAAGGTGTTCGTCATCAAGACAAAGCCCAAGTGAAGATATGCCGAAGTAGTGCATCTCCCATCTTGGTGTATGGGGGAGCATCATGTGAATCTTCACCGAAGCACAATCGAGGAAGGTGGCGTGTCTTGAGGAGATGAAGATCGTCTTCATTGACCTCAAGTGGATTTATGTGCAAGGCAAAGGTATGATCTTGATAGGGTTTCTATTTTACCCGTCTCATATTGTTTAGTGAGAGACCGGATTATAGGTAGATAACCGTACTATCAAGAGGGGCTCTCGACCGAATATCGTGATCGTATCGCCGTAGAGAGCACAAACCTTTGCACCCATGCAATCATCTTTATTGGTTCTTATTTGTCTCTAATCGTGGTGTGGTCTTGGTGCTTGTCGTGCTCGTCATGACAAAGCTAAGTTCACCGAAAACGGTTTTCATATGCGTCTTCTATTGCGGTTTCGGTATTGGAGATTTTTCCGGTTCATCCGTTCGGGAGATTTATCTCTTCCATTTCTTTGCAAAATCTCCATTGCTTGTTCGCCATTTTCAAAGGTTGCATTTGAGGTCCTCTTTCCAACAAAATTGGTTTTACTTCATTCAGACATCAATTGCAAAAGATACGGCATTTCTCGTTTACGAAAAAGAGTTTTTACCTTTCCTCATTTGTTTTTATAATATATTGTTGAACTATGATGTTTCTCTGCATATTCATGTTGTGCTCGTTGTGACGATTCCAACGAGTCCAAGATCATCGAAATCGGAGTCCGGATGAAAAAGTTATTGCAGTTTTCGTTTTGCTGTTTCTGTCAGTTTTCAGAAAACCGGATATTCCGGTCTTTTAGAAATATCCGGTTACCTCCAGAAGGTTTCATCTGGTGCGCGACTTGGGGGGCGGAAATTCCGGTCCAAACATGAACCGGAATATCCGGTCCCATTTTTCCTGCAACGGCTCTTTTTCTTGGGAACCTATATAAGGCCCCCTTCTTCCCCAAAGGGTGGAGCACATTTTTCCCTCTCTCTCCCACCATTGTTGACCTTGAAATGCTTGCCCCTCTCCCAATTCCTCCCATGATTCTTGCATATCTAGATCTACATTTCAACCAAACAAAATATCCTCTAAGTGGGGGGAACTCGTGGGATCTAGATTTTGCTGTTCTTGGTGTTTCTCCTTTGTTCTTCCTCCTAAATCCCATAGCATTAGTTGCTTTGGTTGGATTATGGGGAGAAGGATTTGACCACTTGGTGTGTTCTTGCCTTTTGCATTAGGTACATTGGGTTGTGCTCCCCACGGTGATTCGTGGGATTGAAGGTTGGGAGCTTGTTACTCTTGGGTCATTGGACCCTAGACGGTGTTGTGGTGATTCTTGGGAGCCTCCAATTCGGTTGTGGATGCGTGCCCCAAGCCTTGTGGTGTAAAGGCTCCGGATTCTGCCTCGAAGGATTCCGATAGTGGAAGGTGAACCAAACCTTTGGGTGCGGTTTATCAGAGAATAGGGTGAGGTATTTGTGGCATCTTGAGTAGGCCTTTTGTGGCGAGCTCACACCCCTCCAACGAGACGTACTCCCTTAACAAGGAGGAACTCAGGAATACATCCTCGTCTCCGCGTGCCTCAGTTATCTCTATACCCGAACTTTTACTTTTGCAATTTACATTGTGATAGCCTTCGTGCTTGAAGTTTATATCTAGCTATCACGTTGTTGCTTGCCTTGTTTAGCATAAGTTGTTGGTGCACTTTAGGTAAAGCTAGAATTTTAGGTTGTTGGCTTGTTAATTTAAACACCTAGTTTTATTCCGCAATTATCACGACCCTAAATAGAAAAATTGTTAATCGCCTATTCACCCCCCCCCCTCTAGGCGACATCCGGGACATCGTTTGTTCTTTCAGTCGTCGTCGTTGCGGACCTTGTCATTTTGGGCTTCGGGGTCTACGGGGTCCGGGGTGTCGTGGATCGAGGATCGGGCACCGGTCTTCGTTCACGGAGTCGGGGGAGATCTTGTCGTATCGCGTTTCATGGTCGTCGTGGTTCACGCCATCGGGGTGTCAGAGATCTTGGCGTATCCATCTTCGGTCATCGGGTCGGAGAACTCGGATTCACGGAGTCGGGGTACTCGGTCGTCGTGGAAGTAGTCCTTATCGTATCCACATGGTCGGGTCGCCGGCTTCACGACGGAATCGGAAACGGAAACTTGGCGTCGGGGATCGAGCTTCACGACGGGATCAGGCATCGGGAAATAGCATCGGGAACGGAATCGAGGAACTTTCCGGTTGGGAAACAGGTATCGGGAAACGTTCACGGAGGTGGAGACACGGCGCCGGGAACGGATACGAGCATGACACGGCGTCGTGCAACAGCAGGGACGGAAATGGAGATGGGAGCGTCGGAGACATCCACGGCAGAAGGCTCGCACGGGCATGATGGGGAGAGGAGCTGACGGGAGCTCGCGGGACGGAGCAGCAGGAGGCACGGGGACAGCAGGCCGGCGGGCGGCCTGAGGACAGGAGGAGGCCGGGCGCGGGCGGGAGTAAGCAGGCGGCGGGGTCGAGCAGGAAGGGGGCCGGGGCGCACGGCGGCGGCGTCGGGAGCAGAGGCGCGGCGGCGCGATGGAAGGAGAGGACGGGAAGCAAGGCGGCGCGGGGGACGGGGACGAGGTCGACCGGCCGGGGACGGGGTGGTGCACAGGGGAGGAGGAACGGGCCGTGCGGGAGGAGCTTGAGGTGGCCGGAGGGGGTAGGTAGGGGAGCGGGCGGCCGGAGGGAGCAAGGGGTCGGCGGCTCGGGGCGGAGGAGCCCGGGACAGCCATGGCGCGAGGAGGAGTAGCCGCGGCGGCGGCGCACCATGGGAGGAGGAGCTCGACCTAGGGGGAAGGGAGGTGAGGCCGAGCTGGGAGGCGCAAGGAGGCGTAGGAGGGAGGTGCGGTGAGGTCGGGGATGCGGGGGAGGAAGAAGGTGAGGGAGGAGGAAGAGGATGTCGTGCGTGGTGGAAGGAGTGGCCAGGGAAAAAAATTGAGGAAAGAAAAAAAAGGATAAAAGAAAAATAAGAATGTTGAAAGCTTGCCATGTGATAGCACATTTGGGCTAACTACCAACCAAGACTCTTGTCAATCTCACAACTTCATAATTTTAATCACAATGGTTCATGTTTATTAAATGCAATAGTAAGGTGTGAGAGCTATTTAACCAACTTTCCCATAACAATCAATAACATAAGCATTTTAATCCAGAGGTATAGATAATACAAAGTAACATGATAAACATACTCGGAATAGCATAAAGCTAATAGGTAGATATGGTGGACTCACTGGAAAAACTTTGGTTGAAGGTGTTGGAAACAAGTTTTTACTTGTTGGAATTTTTTGGCTAGCAAAAGGGAGAAAGTTGACCGTCTAAATGCATGCACAAGTGTCCATTGAACTACAAAGTAAAGTAACATTCAGCATCAAAACATGAATAAGAGATAGCTCTTGATAAAACACTTACAAATTAACACTCATTAAAAAGCACATGAATCATGCAACTATATGTATCTTTTAAATCAACTCAAACATCCCTTTCCCAATCTTATTATTTAGCATCCAACTTTATTCAACCCAAACTTCTAGTAGCTCTCTCATATATAAATGATAGTTGTGGTCTCAAAACAAAAATAAAAAAAAAGCAAATAAAAGACGCTCCAAGTTTATGCGATAAAGTGTATTGATCGAAAAACAGAAGTTAGACATGTGCAAACCGAGAGTGTGTTGGTCCAGTGGGGTTGTCTTCACATCCCCAAACTTATGGTCTTCACCTGTAACATCCCAAAATTTTGGAATGTTAAAAATCACAAGAAAATAAAACTTTTTGACAAAGGAAGAAAACTTTTGAGAACTGTTTGACAAATATCTTAAATTATAAGAAAATCTAGAAGGTAAAAAAGGTATTATGACCTATTAAAAAGTATTTTGAGTTTTCAAATATTTCAAATAAATTATCTATTTTAAAGTTTTGAAGTTGAAATAATTGCTTTGGGAAAATATAACCCCTAAAAGTATTTTTGGACTTATTACCATATCATTTTTGTAAAAAAGTTTCCCAAATTATTGTCTTGAAATTAAAATGATCTTGCTAAGATATATATCAAAATTATTACTTTTGATATTCTAGTTTTTATTTAAAATAAAAGGGTATTAAAATAAATTTCTAAAACCATATTGAAATTGGCATAAAGGTGCCAAATATGTCAATATGAATATTTTGAATTTCATTATTTTGTTTTAAATTATAAAAGTACCAAAATGTTTAATTTATGACAAGCTTTCCAAAAAAGTATATATTTCATATTTTTCTGAAATCTTTAGAATCAAAACTGACTTCAAAAGTGAGTTCCAATAATAGAAACAGAAAAAGAAAAGAAGAAAGAAAAAAAAACATTCGGGCCGACCCAAGCGGGCTAGCCTTCCTCCTTTTTTTCTCTCCCTCTTCTCTATCTTGCATCTTTTCTTCATTAGGCCGAATCTGGTCTGGCCCATTCAGCCCATCAAATCGTCTTCCTCCTCACGCAGCACGTACACGCACCCATGGCTGTATCTCTTCCCATCCATACCCGCCTATTCTAGTGGTCATTTCATTTCGACTTCAACACGAAATTTGTTGGATATTTACTGGAGATTCCATTCAGGGGAATTAATTCCCACTTCCACGCCTTAATTATTCAACTCGACTCAGTGCACCGAATGCCAAGTATTGGCATGCATCTCCCGATCTCCCCCGTCAGCCCCTATAAAGGAGAACCAATCGCGTCTCTTTGGGACTCTTGGCATCCTCCACCACTTTGGTTCATCAACTTTCTTCAGGGGAGCTTTGTACTGTCCGTTCCTTAAAGTCTTAGTTTAGATCTTGGTGAGTTCATCGGACTGGTACGTCTCATACGTTGGTTATTTCTTCAATTCCTTCCACTGGTTTATTGTCCTAAATCTCTTCTACCTCCTAGACATCCTCCCGGCGCCCAAGGTCTCTTAGAGCGAGCACATCACGGTAGCCCGACGTCACCGCCGCCGTGACCCCGACCCCGACGTGGTGAGCATCCGTTTGGCCCCAGAACCATGTCCACCACGTTCACCTTTTACTCGTGCATCCGTATGAACTCTTTATTGAATTTTTTTGACGCAGTCAAGCAACAAGGACGTCCACCACCCGAAGTTTACGACAGCGTGATCCACTCCAGTCGGCAACCAACAACGTTCGAGGACGTGTGCGTTATTCCCGATGACTTCCCTACCTTAGACACGACAAGGATAACCCCGTCCACTACTTCCCACACTCAAACGACCACCGGAACGACAATATCTTCCATGATCGAGTCGCCGTCACCACGACGACCTTTTCCGGCGAATTTTCCCGGTGAGCCATTAGCTTTTTTTTACCTTCTGATCTATATCATGTGGCCCTGTTATAACCAATTAACTAAATCGTTATCATTCAATCGGAATCTACCATATATTAGATCTTTTTCTTTTCCGTCCATTTTGGACAGAAATTGTATCCATCTTGCAAAAATCATATCTTTTGATCTGTTCATCCAAATTTAGCAAATAATATATCGTTGAAATCCTTAGAACATATAGATTATAATTCTTTCATTTGTTTCAAGTTCTTACAATGATAAAATATTCATATTTCGAAATGAGAGATATTGAGTATTTTTGTCATAACTTAAATTCTATAATTCCTTTCAATTGATTCCTTTTGCAAATGGAATATATTGGAGTTGTATATCCACTAGTACCCATGTTCAAATTGCTAGAACTCATTCACTAAAGTTTTCTTCAAAATTTACAAAGTAAATCCTTCTATGCCATATATCATAATTTATCAACCCTATTTGTTTAATTCCTTTCCTATGAGCTTATTTATCATAGGTGTCCGCCATTATCATAGATGCACTATCTATCACAAATCAACTTCAGTCGATCCATTTTCTGGAAATCAAACCCTAAACCAAGTATTGTTATTTATTTTCCTCTAAGAAATTCTTGTGACCATGCACCCATCATCATCCCCAATATAATTCATGCCTACCCAAACCCATGTGTAACCTATACTATTTTGATAAGTGTTGTCACACACTATTAAATAGTATTGTAGTTGCACAATTTGGGACTCACGTAATTCTATTCACTTGGGCCATCCTAAATTCTATCTATCCTTTGTGCAGCATATCAATTCCTTCCAATATATCTAAATGATACATTTCTTTCTAAGTTTTTTCACTCGATGACTTTGTCATCCAACACCTCAAGACCATATCTTGCAAGCCATTCTCAAGCCTTAATCCTTTTTGCCTAATGATCTGTAAGATAGAAAAGAATAAAATAAAAGAATAACAAATCTTTCTAATTGTTTGCATTGCTTATTTTGTTGCTATGAATGGTATGTTTATGTGATGTTATTTTATTTTATAGTTTGAACGGAGTGCTATGAGCTACGTTGAAAAGAGTGTGTGAGCAACGACTTCTATCAAAGGCAAGTGATACTCCAGCATAAAAGTCCTACTATTTTACTATTTGCACTTTAGCTATTTCAGTAGTATGCATGATAGTAATATTATCACTATGCTATGCTAGACCTGTTTAGCATTACTCCAAATATTTCTAAGTGTCTAGTACCTACATGATAACTTAGTAGAAGTGCTATGCTATGTGTTTTGTTATGAAAAGCTAATTTCCACTAAGTTAAACAACTACCTGGGTGGCAATTGATTTTGCTCTATTGGTGGTACTTAGTTGAGTGGCTGCTCATGGCCATTTCCATGGTTATACCTGAGTATGTGCACTTGTGAACGGCCACCCAGGAACAAAGAGATTTAAGTCGCTCCAAGTTTAGATTGCTTCCAGTGCAGCCACTTGGTATTATGGCTCTGCCTTGACTAAGTAAGTTCTAGGAACCTGATTCCGGTAGTTCTCAGCGGATGAATGTCTTGTATGGGTCTGCATGATGAACAGGGGACTGGTTCCCAAAGGTCTCGTCTTCATCTTCACATTTCCTTTTCACTTCAAGAAGGTCAAGGACAGAATGGGTTTGATGAAGTCTCGTGGTGAAAGTGTACAACCTCTCGAGAGTGTAAAACTATGATCATAGCCGTGTCCCCGGTTACGGACAATTCTGAGTAACTGGACAAGGATGTTGATGGAAAATCTCCTCATTCCAATTTCATAAATAAAACTTTGATGGGTGAACAAGGGTAGAATAGACACTGGTTTTCATGCCAGCTTTGTCTCGTATTTAGATGGAAAAGAAAATGATTTCAAAGATAGGATAAAGTTGGTTTTACGCAAAGAGCCTTGAACTCCACCAGCCAGATATGCATATAGGTACTAGAGTTTGCCATTATGAGTCCACAAGTATCACTTGCCAGATCCATTCCAATGGTTCTGACTAATTTTTGGCTGTAGCCTACGCGTTGCAGGTTGTTCTGTCGAAGAGTAAGGAACGTTAGAGGTTTCGAGTCTGCAACCAACATGTCTGCCTGTGGCACATGAAGATGATGAGGCTCCATGCTATTTATGTTTTCCGCTGCTGAACTTTGTAAAATGCTAGTCTTTGGCTATGCAAGTTGTAATGAATTACTTTTCTGGATCTTCGATGTAATAGATATTTGACGCATTTGCATGATATTACATCTTGAACTGTGGTGCTAGCTATTCGATCCAGGGACTAGCACAGAACACAGGGATCTTGGCCTATTTAAAGGCAGGGTCGCTAGATCACCATCCTTGGATAGCTCTTGGTGCATCTCCTCTAATCCCTGTGAAAAAACTTCAAAACACTGTTTCTCTCATTTCTTTTCTGTAGGGTGACATTAGTAGTGATAAACAAATGAATTACTTGGTGCATAGAATCCTTAGACAAAAATTAATATTAATTTCCAGAGAGTGTATAATGTTGTATGCATACTTATAAACTAAATTGGATAAAAAAGATTCAACATAAAAGTTCAAAGAATGCATCAAACAAAATGGGACAAAATCTGTCCAGAAAAACAGAAGCTGTGAAACTCATTTTTCTACCAGAATTAATCATATCTAAAAATTCTGAAACAATTCATGCATACAGAGGATGAAAAGTTGCAGTTGAAAGGAAAATTTTAGCTCATTCGGAGTTACAGAATAGGAATTAAAAATAAAACCATGCACAGATTTTTGCTGGAATAAAATCTCCGAATGCAAATAGCAACTTTTTCAAACCAAAATAGGTAAAACTTGGCACTTTATTAAAAATTCCAGAAACAAAACTAAAAACTAAGTCTCTTATGACAGCGAGAGGACACAAAGAAAATCAAAAATAAAAACAACCGGGTTGCCTCCCGTAAAGCGCTTTCTTTATAGCCATATAGCTAGGCTTACTTACTTGGTATCAAGATGGTTGGAGTGAAGTGGCTTGATGTCCCCAAGCTTGAATTCTTGTACTTCTTCGAAACATGTAGGGTGAGCCTAGGGGTAACGTCCCCAAGCTTGAGTGTTTGTCCCTCTTGATCATTGTTCATCACACTCAACTCTTCCACTTGAAAATTTCTTTACACAAAACTTATCATAAAACTTGATTAGAGGGGTTAGAGTCTCCATAAATTAAATCCATATAGGTACAGCAAAGACATATCATGAGTTGATTCTAAAAATTAACTACTATTACTATGGTTGTGTATTGCTCTTTGATCAATAGAACTAAACAAAACACAAGTAATGAGAGTAATGCAAAATAAAGACAGAATCTGTCAAAAACTGGACAGCTCGTAAAGAGTGAATTTTCAGAGGCACTTACGTTGCTCATATCAGCAAATTTTGAACTAATGGAATGTGTATTAATAACTGAAGATTGCTGTTGTAAAATTTCAGGTCAAAATACCTTCTCTGTGATTTTTAACATTTTTTGCAGTGAAGCTTAGGAATCTGTTTTCTGGATAGCCATGATAGTTTTAATGATGCTCACATAGGAATAAGAATTGAAACGCAAAGGTGAGCATCAAGGGAAAAATATGAAACATATTTAAGTCTCAACCACTTCCTATGCATTGGGATCTTGTAAGAAAATAAATTATTGAAACACAAAGCAAGTACCATAGGAAGATAAAACAAGAGCAATTTCAAGACTTTGAACTTAAAGAGAGGAAATGTAATAATATTGAAATGTTTAGAACCATATTTTCCCCTCTCATGATAGTTACAAGTAGTGGAAACAAATTTGACAAAGGAACTTTTAGATTGGTGCAACCTTTCAAACTTAGGAACATATAGAGGATTATTAAAACTATCATGTAAGATATTAACATGTTTTACTCTCTCAAAATAATTGCAAGAAGCACCATAAACATGATGGCCATGGGTGAAATGGTTATTAGTATAAGATAATTTCAGCCAACATAAGTGCTTTTGAACATATAAAAGCTTCTCCTCTATGGTGTGAATAGAGAGTTCAAAAATAAGGTAGGACTCTCATAAGTGAGAGTGTTGTCACAAGCTGCAAGTATATCATTTTTATCCTCACATAATTTAGTAACAAGTTCTAAACATGGAGGATTATCAAGAAAAATAGGACCATCATCCAAAGCATTATCATATAGCATATTTAAGCAATACTCCTCATTATCATCTTTAAAAATTATTATCAATAATGTTCTTATTAGGCATAGGTTGGTATTTCTCCTCTTCTTGGGGTTGCATGGGCATCCCCAAGCTTAGGTTTTTATCCTCCTCTTCCTGCAAAATATTAGTATTTTCCGTGGCAGTTAGGAGTAAAATATTTAAGAAAAACCTTCCTCAAAATACTCCATTCAATAGTGACTTCTTCATCCAAAGACATGAACCAGATACGAACATTACCGGATAAAGATAAATATAATAGCTTCCTTTTACCTGATCCCCAGAAATACCAGGAAGAATAAATAAACCACATATTTCTTCAATTGTCTCCACATGTTCACGTGCAGACTTAGTGCCATCCCCTGTAAATGGATTTTTCATAACTCTTTTAACATGACCAATGGGAATTTTAAATCCCACTTTAGGTACCTCAGACATAGTAGTTTCAACCCCTTTAGGAGCATTAGCATAAGCACTTTCATATAAAGCAAGATGCAGCGAAGCACGATTCATAAATGCCATAGTAAAATTTAGATAAAACAGTAAATAAAATTCGGCTTTCAAGTGTCCTTACCAAACTTCTTACCAATAGCGCTACGCTCCCCGACAACGGCGCCAGAAAAGTATCTTGATGACTCCCAAGTGCAGGAGATCAATTGTAGTACCTTTCGATTAGAAAAGGTTGTCGAACCCATGAGGAGCTGAAGGTATTGGTTAACAAGAATGCATGGTAAATAAAACAATGAAAGATGCAAGTGTTTTTGGGATTTTTGGTAAAAATGCTGAAGGTAAATGGTAGCAAGTAGAAGCTCTGAAAGAGAGAAAGCCCAATCCTCTATGCAGCAAGAGGACAAGCTCAAGTGTGTGTTTCTTATAGGAAATAAGGCCTAGGGATCATACTTTCACTAGTGGATACTCTCAACAATAATAATATAATTGAATACATAGATATTTCCTCTTCACTATGCTACCCCGAACTATCCTCCGGTTGGATAACGAACATCAATCCATTGTGTAGGGCTATAAAAGCACACCTTAAAGTCGCATTCCACATCTAGGGAACCCCACACTGTCAACTTGAGCACCCTAAGATAGTACTAGACAAACACCACAATTTCATAGAGACATCCAACACAAATAATAACTCATGATAAGTATTCCTGTAATCTTTAGCCTAAGAGCCACACACGGTGCGCACACTGTCAAGTTCGCACCATGGGACAAAGGTGACTCCGGAGATTACATTAATAAAACCACTTGAGTAGCATAATTCATAAGATAATGAAGAGTAACATCTATGGATTCAACTAGATTACAAAGCTCATGATCACATAAAGATCACACCATGGGAGAGAGAGATAAACCACATAGCTACCGGCATGAGCCCTCAGCCCCGAGGGAGACTACTCCCTCTTCATCATGGAGACGGTGGAGATGTCGTTAGGGGAGATGGAGACCACCCCGGGTAGCGCCCCGCTGGAGTTTTCCCCCTCCAATCTGCAGCTTCAGGTCTCTGTTTCATGGTTTCTGTGTTTCGGCGGCGCTCCCCTCTGGAAAACATCGGGGGACTATTTTTATAGTCGGTTTTAGGTCACGAGGAAGCTTCGGGAAGAAAGATCGACGGCAGCGGAGCCACGAGGGGGAAAATAGGGTGCCTCACGCGGCCAGGGAATCTGGCCGCGTGGGACCATCCAATTTCCTCCTCGGACTTCCTTTTTTGCGGATCCTTGGCTCCTACGTCTTCTTCCTTCCAAATATTGAGCCCCGTAAATTTTCAGGTCATTTGGACTTTGTTTGGGTCCCTGAAACTCAAAAATATAGAAAATAGGGTTTTCTGCCAGTGCAGGGTTAATTCCAGAAAAATAGGAAAACTCTGAAATATTCCTAAAATCAATAGAAAACAATGATATAACCCTTATATGATGCAAACATGATTAAAATATAAGTAATATAATGCAAAGTTCATGTATACATTTTACATGCATCAGCCTCTTATGCTAAAGGAAACAATGATTTTGATAATCTTGAACAAATTGAAGAATTTGTTGTTTTCATGGGTGCCTATGAAATTACTTCGGTGCTTAAAGATATTGATGATGCTTCTTACAAATATAATTTTTTGTTATACTTGGATATTGCCTTGAGTATTACAATGATAACCCTTATATTACTGAATTTCTTGAGAGACCTTATCCTCGAAAAGAATAGATTGTTGCCTTGCAGGAAACCATGGAAGAAGAATTTGCTGAAGCTGAGATCTCATTGGATCAAAAAGAGCAGGAGAGTGAAGGACAAACAGAGGATCTACCTCCTAATGATAGTAACTCTCTAACTCTTACATTATATAATTACCCTCCATCCTTATCAAAGGAGGATGAATGTTATGTTCCCATGGATTCTCTTGAAATATCCCTTTTGAGGAAATTGATGCTTGCTACACTTATGACCACGCTTCCCCTATTAAACATCACCCAAAACACAACCAAACCAAAAAGAAACAGAATGTAGAAATAAAATGGGATACGGTTGTTTATGATGACTTATGCTATGAAGTTTATGATGGTCCTGTGTTACTTGATGATATTAATTATAATACTACTGAAAATTATTATGAGAGAGGTAAATATCTTATATTTACTAATTGGAGGCACCGTACGAGCCTCCACGTTAACTCTAGGAGAAAATAGAACTACATGCGTTAGTTTTCCTCCAAACCATCCTAAGTCGTTGGATTAAGAATCCTAATCCACATACATTACGTCTCTTTGTTGCGTCCTCTACCCATTGCCGAGCATCCCATGCTCTAGGGTTTCAAGTGCCATGGCGGCCTAACGCTATTCCTCCTGGGCAGTTGCTCTTCGGCCGCCATCGTCGATGCGACAATCTCGCGACTGAACGTGTCTATCTGGTCGTCGCAGCTGGCCGACAAGGGCAAGACGTACCAAGCTGCCTCTTTACAACTCCCAACCCTATAGCCAGCTCCTGGCATCATTATCAATCTGGTGTGAGCACCCCGTCAAGATCAGGAGGCGATATGGAATTGTAGGTATGGACTTCGCCTAGCAGTAGACCTACAGTTGATTCTGCACATCGTAAACCATTAGAGCTGCTGTGCAGTTCCGGCCTTCTGAGCATGTGTGTGGCCGGCGGGCGAACGTGAAGCCAATGGGCAACAACTGCTACGAGTCTCCCATGCATGTCCATAACTACATCTGTAAGTAGGTGTTTCCTTCTTCGGGTCATAATTCCAAGGCAATCATCAATTTTTTCTTCAAAGTATTCGTTTATCTGTTTGTGCAGCTGAGCATTGTTCCTTATAACTACTTGAATGCTTGGATCACCTTCCCATCAACCTGAGTAGGTCCTGTCACCGTCCTCCCATCAGCACAATCGATATCGGGCAAAATCTGAACTGAAAAAATTAACAATCCTACTCCTACCTTCGTGAATAGGTCTCTCCATCAGCAACACGCCACTGGCCAATGCTCAGGGAAAGTCAAGTTGTCTTTTACCTATGACATAAATCGATTGTATCTTCAGTGGTTTGGGAAAAATTGGTGGAGACGCAATCTAATTGTCTGATGGTTTAGTTGGTGTAGTTTCGGACGAATGGGCGATCCGTTCACGCTGAGAAGCTAAGCTGGCAAGGAGTGGATGTCCAACGACCGATCATGCATGACAAGGTTGGCGACACATGTGTTTCCTTAAGGGATGCCAAACATGGACAAATGGTATTATATTTGTTAGTTTCCAAATGGTTGATTCTTAAGTTATTTATTTGCAGTACTAAACAGTTCATTGCCTCCTTATACTCATGTGTTTCCTTTATGGTTTTCCTGAAAACCAGGAGCTCTTAATTTTAAGGGTTTGTCCACCTGATTATAGCCTTTGTTAGTAAATAAATTTAGTTCCATGGCTTAAAATTTTCCAACCGCTGCATTTACTGAATGTCATCTTCTTGCTCAAAATTTTCAGATGTTCGTGCAGTTCAATGGAGAAAAAGGATGTGGTATGCACTCCAGGTTGTGCAAGAATAAAGGGAATTATATTACTGGAATTATTAATGATGTGTTGTGTTATTTTGCAGACTTTCTAGCGCTCAGTTCTTATCTTGGCAGGGGATGCTTAGTGATGACTTATTTGTAAAAAGTATAATCATTGAATATTCACGGAAATATAAAATCCAGTCACGTAATTTTAATGTGTAACATATGTTTTTTTTCTTCCGATCAGGTCCAAGTTCAGGTATGCTGCAGTAATTATTTCATTCTCATCTTATGCACCATATAAAATATTTTGAGTTCTAAACTTACCAACTTACGACTTCAGAATTTTCCCACAGTTGTTACAACAAACCTTTTTGTAGTGGATTTGTGTTCAATTATAGAAAATAAACTCATACCTTTGAGATTATCTTATTGGTATAGTCACCAATTTTGTAACAATGTCAAACTCCATGTTCGCTCTACTCCATGTTGTTCTTTCTGTTTATACGTAAATTCCTTCTTATGTGCATTTGTTTCATATAGTTTAATAATGACTGCACCTATGGTTTGAAAGAAGATCTCTTTGAATGTTCTTAGGCTAGGGATCAAATATAGGAAAGTAGCTACACCCAAAGTAGTATGGATTATGCTGTTACACGACTCTTAAAGATATATATAAGTCTATCCGGCAGTAATTGGACACTTCGTTTGGCAGGTACTACTCTAATCTTTGTTTGCCCTTTCCCACTCTACAACACAATCTTGACAAGATATAATGTTGCCATGCGCTAGAGATAGCTAGCTGCGCATGCTCCACCTATTTCTGACCATTTATTTTCTCTTAACCGTCCATTCAATTTTGCTGATATATCATACTAGAATCATGAAACAAAGGTGATGAGTTGTAATGTCATCACAAACTTTGTACCTGAATATATTTAATTTAAAATAAATCCTGGACTTTCTTAGCCTTAAAATTTGGTTGTCCTCTTTTCTCAACATAAATACCTAAAGATTGTGTCACATGAGACAAAATTCCAACATGCCAAAGAAATAAATCAAATTTTTTAAATTGTGGGCATTACATGCTTCTCAAATGTGGGTATATTGTACGTAGTTATCTTTTCAGTAAAGCCAAGTAACAGCTCTATATTCTCCCAATGGATTATTAAACAATTCATAGCAAATAAATTGGAGAATTACTTTTCCGGCTTACTCTATATCGATCTTTGTAGTTAACATCTAACAAAACATCTTGGTAGTTAAGATATATACTAAAATATATTTGGACTTGATACTTCATATGTAGTTCTCCTTGATTCTTCTTAGTTTTAAATTATTTTCGCTCATTCCTTATAACTGATTATCCATATATTTCTGCTACATGGGACAAAGATATGCCAACACGTTGAATGCATCCTTCTTATTTGTGGGTTTATAGTACATAATATTTTGTAGAGTAAGTGAAAATAAAATCATTTAAAAGACACTATTCACTCCATATAGTTCTTGGTAGATATATTTTTTCGGTACTAGAAATTGATAGCGTACCTTTATCGTAATATCCCACTTGGTTGCCTTTTTTATTTGCAATTTAATGAATGTACTAACGATTTGGATAAGGATACATGTTATTACATAAATTTATATTCTTTCTACTTCAAACATACAGTTTTAGACTACAACCTAAGTACTATTTATCATTTGGCCAGTTCAGAACAGTGGATCTAATTCTGTTCTTTAGCAAACTAGAACTGGACAAAATTTTCAAAAACTGATGTCTGAGCAGTTTCACTACATGAAAAGCATGATACAATCCAAAACATTCAGGTGTGCATAAGCAGAAACAGTCTAATCAAGAAATTATAACTATAGAATAATAAACTTCTGGACAAAATGTTGTTGAATTATGATATGTGATCATCAACATCACTAGCCCGTGCAGTTGCACGGGTTAATGACTAGTGTTATTATAATTCCTATCATTATAAAAAATTGAGGTTGCTCTTGTTCTACTTTTATATACGGGTTGCTTTATGCCTCAATGATTTTATAAGAAAGAGTTTCTCTCTCTATGTTAAAAGTTTTATTTTACCTTCCTATGCTTGTCATTATGTTCTTCATGGATTTATTTGTTTGCAAAATACCAATGCATAGGAAGGTGGTTAGGCTTAAATTTGTTTGATATTGGTTTCTTGATGCTCTCTTTTGTTGCAACTTTTATTCTTATGAGAGCATCATTAAAATATTTTGCCTATCTAAAACGCGTTAAAAAAAGCGCTTGTTGGGAGGCAACCAATTTTTTGGTTTCTTTGAGTTTTGGGTTATGTTACTTCGGTAGCAACTCCCTTGTATTTTTTTGTTTTGGTTTTTGGTGCCAAGAATAGCCTCTAAAGAGAGGAAGACTAATCGGTGAGTTTGTTGTCCAGAAACAGATTTCTATTCTTCACTGTTCGAAAATGTAAAAAATCACAGAACGTTATATGTGGCTGAATTTTTTTTGAAAGCAGGCAACAGGGTTTTGTATACCTTCTCTGGTTTTATATTTTATGATTTGACGTCCGGAGGTGTCCCGAAAAATTCATCTTTATAGTCTGTTCTGTTTTTGACAGATTCTGTCCTTATTTTTGCATTGCTTCTTTCACGGGCAAAGTGAAGCTTTTTCAAAGCTAAAGCTTTACTTAGACCTTTGTGAAAGTAGCTAATGTTGTAAAAAAATAAGTTCATGATATGTGCTTTGGAACCGAAAGAAGATATTGTTTTTGTGGACTAACCCCTCTAATGAAGTTGATATAAGTTTTGCGTGAAGTAAGTTTTTAAGTATCCAAGTGCGAGGTGATGAAGGAAGATCAAGAAGGGATAAAAGACTAAGCTTGGGGAGGCTCCCCATGGACCCTCCTCTGAAATATTTAAGAAGTCACAAGCATCTAATCTTGGGGATGCCCAAGGCATCCCCTTCTTCATCAACAATCATCGGTTTTTCTCATGATACTATATTTTTATTCCTCTACTCATTATGCGCTGTTCTTGGAGCGTCAGTTTGTTTTTACTTCCAGTTTGTTTGTGTTTAGTTATCTGGTCTTTGCAATGATTTGGATCCATGCATGCTTGTTTGGGAGAGAGAGACGCTCCGATTTTCATGATACACTCCAGTGCTTCACGTATATGTGTTGAGTGTTTAGCGTTTGTTATTTTTGCTTCAGCTCTTGTTTTCAAGCATCTCTTGTTCAGAGTTGTTAGATTTTGTAGTTAGGAAGTATTGATCTTGTTGCTTCACCCTTTTAGTTTTGTTTCAAATAAGTTTATTGGTGTTTGGTTAAGTGGAAATTATCATGTAGAAAGTGTAAAAAGTGCTGCTTAATCTTGTAAATCATTGTCTTGAATCTTTGATACTTGTCAATTGTTTAGAGATATGAAGTAGATTAATGCTTAAACTTGTGTATCATCTAGTAAGAATGTATTAGTAAAGAACTACTGTAAAGCTTTAAAATTGTGGTGCTTGTCCTGCTTGGTAGTTCTCAAAGTCTAGATATTCTTTTTGCAAAGAGTTGGTTTGGCTAACAAGGTAGACGGTGTGAAGTCTAGTGGTTATGCATGATGTATATCTGTAGAAATTCCTTGAACCAAGTTGATGTTATGTGTTTGCTTGATATCCTGCTATGCCAAAAAAAAAATTCCGTACTGAGAGGGAATACTTCTCGTGCATCCGACTCTTGAGCCAAATATCTTTGCCATTTGTGTCCACCATACCTACCTACATGTGGTATTTCCCTGCCACTCCATGTAAATTTTTCATGTGCTATCTTTAAAACTTTTAAAATTCTCCTTTTGTGATCCTGTTTTTAAGCTCATGAGGAAGCAGTAGGAAGCTAGATATAACCTGTGACAAGCAAGGTCATTCCCCCCCTTTCACCCGATGTTGATGGTTCCTCACTTGAATCAACCCGAGAGCGGCTTAAGCAAAATATAAATATAACTCACCATTATCCTCCGCACAATGAAAATCTGAGAAATCAGCTCAACATTAGTTAGTGGTGAAACCAAGGAGAAAGAGGAATGTACTCATTCCTCGAACCAGCCGCTCTCACAAGTCTAAAAGCCTTGCTTGAAATGGGGGACTAGCTAGTTTCTCTACTGTGAAGTCGTTGACGAAAGCATGCATATCTCAAAATTGTTTTACTTTGTCAAAAAAAAAAAAAAAGCTCTAGCACATGGCTAATCCATGCTTCCCTCTACGAGGGGCCTTTCTTTTACTTTTATGTTGAGTCAGCCTTCCTCTTCCTTCTTAACTCCCTCAAGCAATCACTTGGTATCAACTTTGGTTCATGTTTACTTCATGTTATCTTTGTGTCTAACTGTGAAAACTTTGTATTGACTTTATGTTGAGATAAACAAGTTGCAAGTTGAAGCTTTTTGCTGAAAACATAAATCTTCCTTTGTGTTGGCCAAACTCCTTTGTTGAACTAATATTTCTTTGTGTGATATCAATCATTGTCAAGTGTTATGCTTTTAAATCTCCAAAGTGCTCTTTTCTAGTTAATTCTTGCTTAGATGTTACACCTGGTTAATCATTGTTTGTTTCATTCAATGAAACTTTGTTTTAAATCAATGCATTCAGTTCATATGCTTTACATGATTATATGATCAAGATTGTGTTGGTAGCATGTCACTTCAAAAATTATTTTGTTACCACTTACCTACTCCAGGACGAGCATGAGTTAAGCTTGGGGATTTTTTGATGTTCCATGCTTGATTATATATCAGTGCCATGATTGCTACTGATGAAGAGTTGGGTGATGCCCCAAGCGAAGGCGGAGATGTAGCAAGCAGCAGTTTTCCCTCGTTAACGAACTGAGGTTTATCGAACCAGTAGGACCTTGAAATCAACAACAAAGTGAATGTTGAAGATCTCTGGTGCTTAATCTTCAACAGACGTGGACCTGCACACACTCAACCAAAATACTTTGCCCCCAACGGCGGAAAGGTTGTCAATCTTTCCGGTCTCGCAGAAAACAAAGCGGTTAATTGTATAGTGAAATAGATGAATTATGAAAATGGACCAGAGGAGTAATGATGATGAAAAGTGATGAACAAAGGTTGCAATCAATGTAAAAAGATGGACCGGGGGCCATGGGTTCACTAGTGGAGTCTCTCAAGTAAATAGAACATTCATATGATGGGCAAACAAATAACAGCTAGGCAATTGACAAGATTATAACACAAACTTAATATAGCTATGACAAAGAGAACATGATAATATTTAAGTAGGCATCACGACAATGAACAAAGACTATTGAGTCCAACTCCATATTTGTCTAAAAAGTCCACTGTGGGATCGCTATCCAGCCTGTCACCCATCGGTATTAAGTTGCAAGCAATAGACATTTGCATTAAGTAAAGCGCATGAAGTAAGCAATATTAAATATCAAAATAGACTTTAACACCGCTGTTTTACCCTTAGTAGCAACATCACACCCTCGCCCTTAGACGTTTCTGTCACTCGTGCCCAGGAACAAAAGGGGGCATGAACCCACTATCTAGCATAAATACTCTCTCTTGGAGATACACACAATCACTTGGCCAAAGTAACTATGCACATCAGAGAGCATGCAAGAACATAAATCAACATATAAGAATCATGCACAATCTGATCATAACTTTATAATCCATCGGATCCCAGCAAACACATCACATAGCATTACAATAATCGATCTTGATCATGTTAGGCAGCCCACAAGATCATAAGACATGAAGCACAAGAGAGAGAGACTACCATCTAGCTACTGCCATGGACCCAAGGTCCAAGGTGGGACTACTCACAAATCATCCCGGAGGAAGGCATGGCGATGAAGAGCCACTCCGGGATCGATCTCTAATGACCCACAAGTGTAGGGGATCGCAATCGTCTTCGCGGGTAGTTTGACCCTAATTTATTGATTCGACACAAGGGGAGGCAAAGAATATTTATAAGCCTTAGCAGTTGAGTTGTCAATTCAACCACACCTGAAAAGGATTTCTCTCGAAGCAATTTATCAGTAGTAATAGTGATTTGATGGCTGCAGTAGAATAGTAACAGCGGTAATAAAACAAAGACAACAATGATGACGGTAAAAGTAATGATTGTAAACAACGGGATTAAAACATCATAGGCATAGGGACAGATAGACGGGCGTTGCATGAATAAGATAGCTCATGAAATGAACATAACTAAGCACGAAGCAAATAAATATATAAATAGCATCCAAGTATCAAACAGTCATAGGCATGTATTCCTAATTTAGCCGTACGTGCTTACAATAAGAACTTGCACGGCATCTTTTGTCCTGCCATCCTGTTTCAGTCGGGCCAATTAAGGAACAAATGGCAATTAAGGTGTTCCTTTTAATAGAACACCAGATCAAAGCATTAACACACAATGAATACATGTAACCCTCGAGTTGTCAGCCATTCCCATCGATGTCCCCTTTTCTGTCACTCGGGGTCTCCGGTTCCGGTTGAAAACAAGTGCATACAACTAGTAGATAGGATCCAAACAACAATTACACTCATGCAAACATAAGTGTTCAGATCTGAAAACATGGCACCCGGGCCCAAAGTGACAAGCATTAAGCATAACTAGTTGCACCAACAATGATTAACACAAATAGAGGATACTAGGCATCGTGCCCTAACAATTTGGCATCGAATTACATGAGCAAACTTATTCAATCCCTTCCATCCCCTTGCCGACATCAGGGAACTACTCACACATGGAGGGGGACGATATGTATGGTTGATGGAGAGGCGTTGGCGCTGACGATAGCGGCTACCTCCACTCTGGCAGGGTGCCGGAACAGCGATCCTGGACCCCGAATTTAGGGTTCGTGATGGCGGCGGAGCTCCGTAAGGTTTCTGAAAAAGTGTTCGGGGGCCCGTCGTTTTAGGTCGAGAGGGAGCTTATAAGCGAAGGAGGTCGCCAGAGGCGGTCCCAGGGGTAGGGGCGCCCCCTACCACGGCCTAGGGGCCACCCGCGGGTGGGGCCCGCCCCTGCTCCTGGGGTGGCCCCCCTTCGGGGTCTTCCGCTTCCGAGGCTTATTCTTTTTATAATTTTTCTGGAATTTTCCGCGAACTTCTGAGCCCTGCACAAAAGAAAGACACCAAATGCAATTCTGCTGAAAACAACGTCAGTTCGGGTTAGTTCCAAACAAATTCATTAATAATCAGAGGCAAAACAATAGCAAAGTGTTTGGAAAAGTAGATACGTTTGCGACGTATCAATCTCCCCTCCGGCAGAGTGCCGGGTTCTGCTTCAGAATCACCCCCGAACTAGGGTTTGAGTTGACGGCGCCTCGGGATGACTTTTCTGGAAAATAATGGCCGTCCCGTCGTTTTTAGGGTTTTAGATATTTTTTAGGCGTCGGAGGGGGCCGAGGGGACCCACCAGGAGCAGGGGCGGGTCCCACCCGTAGGCCAAGGGGGGTCCGCGGCAGGAGGCCGTCCCTGCCCTGTGGGTGGCCCCAGAGCTGCGCTTTGGTCTTCTGGTGTCTTCCGTCGCATGAAAAATCTCCGTAAATTTTCAGCTCAATCCGACGATATTTCTTGTGGTGGATTTTCTGAAATACAAAAACAGCATAAACAGGAAACTGGCATTGGGCATCTTGTCAATAGGTTAGTCCGACAAAATGTGTAAAAATGATTAATATGATAATAAAAACATGTGACAACATCACAAAACTAGCATGGATCAATCAAAAATTATAGATACGTTTGACACATATCAACATCACCAAGCTTAACTCGTACTCGTCCTCGAGTAGGTAAGTGATAACAAAATATTCTTTAATGAGACATGCAACCAACACAATCGTGATCAAGATAGTAATGTATAGCATAGAATTTGAATGAAGTGCTACAAAACAATTGTCTATAGTTGATAGCAAGAATGCAATGAATAACCAAGTTGAATCATTTAAGCAAAACCTTTCATAAATAGTATGTTAAAGACATGAAAGAAATGTGATCCACATATTTGATTAATTCACAAAGGTAACAATTCCATGACAAAAGTGTTTGAGAATCAAAACAAAGAAGATGTAAGTTTTAGCAAAAAAGCTTAAACTTCCAACAGTAAAGTCAATATAAAGATTTATGTTTAATCTGACGATGCAATATGATCAATGATACCCAGGGTCAATGTTAGATGTTTGCTTTGGTGGAGATAGAAGGAAGAGGAAAACTGACTCAACATTAAAAGTAAAAGAAAGGCCCTTCGCAGAGGGAAGCAGGGATTAGTCATGTGCTAGAGCTTTTTATTTTTACGAAACAGATGTAAAACAATTTTGAGACATGCATGCTTTTGTCAACGACTTCACAACAGAGAAGCTATCTAGTCCCCCATAACAAGCAAGGCTTTTAGACTTGTGAGAGTAGCTGGTTTTTAGAGAAGCGAGTACGCTCCTCTTTCTCCTTGGTTTCACCACTGTCCAATGTTTTGAGTTGATTTCTCAGATTTTCATTGCGCGGAGGAGAATGGTGAGTTGTATTTATATTTTGCTTAAGCTGCTCTCGGGTTGATTCAAGTGAAGACGTAATCCATCGACACTGGGTGAAAGGGGGGAAATAACCTTGCTCATCACGAGTTATATCTAGCTCTCTACTGCTCCCTCATGAGCTTAAAAACAGAGGCACAAAAAGTAATATTTTGAATTTTTAAAGATAGCACATGAAAAATTTACTTGGAATGGCAAGAAATACCATGCATAGGTAGATATGGTGGACTCAGCTGGCAAGATAGTTTGGCTTTGGAATTTGGATGCACAAGTGAACCATACACTCAGTACGAATGTTTGGGCTTAGCAAAGAAGTTTTTTGAAGAAAACATCTAATATTAACCGGTAACAGAGTAACATAAGACATTAGTCAATCATAACCATAAAAGCTCCACACTGTCTCCCTTATTGACCAAACAATTCTTTTGATGGAAAGATTAGCTTAATGAATTAACAACTACGAAACACCACACAGTTTCAAGTTTTTAACAGTATTTGTTTACTAATCAATTCCACTAAAATAACCAGCAAATTTAAGCATTCATCTTAATATCTCAAAACAAATGAGAAGTATCAAGTATCCACACAATGATCTACAATACTATGCAGGCTTTCGTTTCATTCCACTATCACATGAATAGCATTTTGTCACTTTGACAATTCAAGAAATTTATCAATAACAACTCTCCAACGAATATGAGTGAAGAACATCAGAGTTTAACAACAACTACTAGCAGCTCTAAAGAAGATAAAAGCTAAAAGCGAGAGCTTACTAGCAAACAAACAGTAGCTAAGAATACTCAACAAAATATAAGCAAAACAAAGGAGTATTCAAACGAAAAAGCGGAGCGTGTCTCTCTACCACACAAACAAAGCAAGCATCCAACAAGCATATGACCAGCAAACAAACAAACAAAACTGAAAGTAAAAGGATGCTCCACGTATAGCACATAATATCTAAAGTGATAAAAACTTAGTTCAACGAAGACGACCTCATGATAGTCGATGAAGCACAGGGGATGCCTTGGGCATCCCAAAGCTTTGATGCTTGATAGTTCTTGATATTCAGAGGGTGTGCCATGGGGGCATCCCCAAGCTTGAGCTCTGATCCATCTTCAATTTCTTCATTATCCTCTCATTTGTAACTTAAAAACTCACTTCACACAAAACTTCTCATAAACTGATTAGAGTGTAAATGCACATGTGTTCAACTCAAGGCAAATTGCAAACAACTTTATTAGGAATTAGATACTGTTCACTAAGCCTCAATGTGGCACTCCACCTCTAGAGTATCACATCTGACGATAGTAAAGAGACGAATACGAAATAAAAGCAGAATCTGTCAAAATCTGAATAGTCTATAAAGATCGAATTTTTAGAGGCACTTCTGTAGCTCAAATCAGAAAAGTCAAAACTAACGAAAGATAGATAAACGTATTAGGCTTGCTGTATAAAAATTTCAGGAAAAGATAAAATTCAGAGATTGTTTGGATTTTCGGAGAGTGAAGGACAGAAATCTGTTTCTGGACAGCAAAACAATACCTCACACTTTCAATGCGTTAGAGGCTAAACTTGGCACAAAAAACCAAAAGAAAAAGATACAATGAAGTTGTTACAGAGGCAACAACTTCAAAACTCAATAAAAGTAAAAAGCAAACTGATGTAGCCCCACATGTGGACAACACCATGGACACCACGCCGAATGGTACAATGACACGATCAAGAGTCAAGGCTCTTCATGAAAAGGTGACCTCGCTCCTCTCGGTGTGTGACCTAGACCTCCCTTTGAATGGTTTTCTACTTCATGCTGGTACCTTGTGCATACTCAGGATCCACCCGGATGATGACCCACAATGGAGTCGAGAAGAGGTCCAAGATGATGGAGAAGGTGACCAAGAGAAGACCACAAAGGATGGACAACGAGAGGAAGAAGGAGGCGAAGACAGGCAGACCGGCCTCCAGCCCGGCCTAGGCTGGCCCCCAGGCCGGCACCCCTCCAGTGCTTGCCGGCCTCCCAGCCAGCCTAGGCCAGACCCTAGGCCGGCCACCCTGCCGAGACCGCCGGTCTGTAAGTGGTCGAATTGGTGTTGCATATGCAGCCTTGAATTTTGCTACTGAGTAATATTCATGTAAATATGGGTACATATTTAACTTCGGCTTGGAAGCCAAGAAAAGTATGGCATGCTCACATGGCTTCCCACTGTGTTGCCACTCAAGACAAGTGCATTCATGCACTTCAGTGTCAACAACATGCCTCCTGCCAGTTTTGTTATCTCTAACTTCAGCACCCCACAATGAAGATTTCTCAACAGACAAGTGTGTAAGATTTCTGCTCCTATTGACAACCTGCTGTACCACTGCCGGCAGCTTATCCCCTTGCAGAACGTCACCAATCCTTCTTCTCAATTCCCACAAGCGCATGATCATGATCCTGATTTGGTCAACCATGTCATGCACAGGCAAGTCTTTTAACCCCTTCACCTTGTTGTTAAAACTCTCTGCCAAGTCATTGTTGATATGATCACACTTGATTGCAGTATTAAATCCTGACCTGTACCATAATAGAGAATGATGGGTTTGCAGCCATGTACCAAAATCATTCTCGCTACATGCTGCCATTATCTTACCCAGATGATATGAATGTGTTTGGGTAGTGTAAGATCTAGCTGCCGGCCACATGCGCCCAAATTCTTCCCCTCTGAATTTTTTGATCAAATTCATCCACATATGGCCGAAGCACTCTCTCTGCTCAGCATGGGGAAGCACAGTCTTGACTGCATTTTCTAGCCCTTTACATGCATCTGTGTGGATTGCCAAAGGTGACACGGGCCATAAGCATCTTTTCAAATGAGTCATAAACCATGTCCACGAAGCCTCGGTCTCTGATTGAAACATGCCTATAGCTTTAACAGGGAACATCCAGTTATGTCCATCTAGAGCATTACATGCTGCCAATTGACCATTCCACTTTCCAGTTAAAAAAGAGAAGTCTATGCTTAAATATGGACGATAACCTGCTTTGAAGCCATCTATGCAAGGTTTTTAATGCCATAAAAAACTTAGAGAAGTAGACCTTGCCATCCTCTGTTACTTCAGTATCAATCTCGACAACACTGCCAGGTGACCTCTCCAATACCTCTGATTGGAAGTTGTAAAGCATCCTAAATGTATTTGCCCAATAACCATATAATGCTTTCATTGCCCTTTGTTTTGCCTTCCACACTGTGGTATATTTCACCACAATTGGGTAGTCCTTTTCCAAATCTGTTTTAAGCTTCTTTGCTGTAGTGTTTGGTGTCTTGGCGAAAATAGGAGTGATCTTTTCTGCAATCCAAGCATGTGATGTCATTGAGGTTACATTATGTGAACTAGGTTGGTTTGGGCCATTCGTCCCGGTTCCCCAACCGGGACTAGCAAATCGGGACGAATGCTAGTCCCGGTTGGGACACCAACCGGGACGAATGGGGAGGGTCTTTCATCCCGGTTCGTATTACGAACCGGGACGAAAGACCCGTCAGATTTTTTCACCTTTTTCAGAAATTTCAGAAAATTGTTTAAATTTGTAAAATCAATAATGCTTATTCTGTAATTCATAAAAATATGAATAAAATACCAAAATGATCAGAAAAATAAGACCTATTTGATTATGTCAAATGCATGCATGTTTAAAAAACTTAAATTAAATATTTTTTAGAACTATAAAAATGCCACTACTAGTGAAATATGGTGAACCACTATTACACATATCGTCACGAATATATTACACACATCTCATTCGTCGTCTCTGCCGTGTGGTTCCATAGTTTCTGCAAAATACGAAAGTTATTTTCGGAGCCGTCTCTGCCGTGTAGTTCGGAAAACTTGTAGGAATAGAACGGTATTAGAAGGAAAGGCGCGCGTTGCTGCGCCCGTTGTTTTTAAGCGTCGTCATGGTAATATATATGACAAATAATTCAGCATTTCATCTTGTCTGAAACGGAACAAATTTGAATTGTAGTAATAATATGACACATTTCGATATCATTGTACTTCACATGAACATCACTTGAGCAAAATTGTACACAGCTCCAATTACACGGTGCACCGATTTAAAACATCAGAGTATACAATTCTATCAATTCATACAAATAATTCTATGAATTCCATCAATTCATACAAAACTGTATCAAATCCAATTCTATCGTAAATAAATAAATAAATAACTGTACCAAATCCAATTCTATCATACAGATAAATATGAAGCCTAAAATTATTGGATTTTGGATAAATATTTATTTATACAAATATGAAGCCTAAAATCATAAATAAATATGAAGCCTAAGCATAGGGAACGTGGTTTTACATCTGAAGCCTCATATGTCAAAGCCATTAGTCAGCAAAAAGAGTGCCTACAAGAACGAAGTAGAAATAAATGCATTGTTCTTGCATTTACCCTTGGTTCTGTAGACAGTCTTCTTGCAAGCATAATGGACTATTCTAATCATCGGCTTGCATTAAGAATAGCCAAGAAGACAACATTATTTCTTTCGGCTCATAAATAACAGCAAAATCAGCTAACACTAAATCATTCCAAATTGACTTAGCAAATTTTTCTAATAACATTTCTAACACTAAATTTCCTAACACTAAATTTCTAACACTAAATTTCCTACCACTAAATTTCCTACACTACAAAACAACACAAAATGTACCTAAACTACACACCTAATTTATACTCTACCACCTTAGCAAAATTTCTACTAACACTTGGTCGACTAAGCAAAATCAACTAAGCAAAATCTACTAAGCAAAATCAACTAAGCAAAATTTCAACTAAGCAAAATATACACACCTAATTTCTACTCTACACACCACCTTAGAAAAATTTCTACTAACACCTAAGCAAAATCTATAAAATTTGCACTAAAATTACACCTAATCTGCACTAAAATTACACCTAATTTGCTAACACTAAAATGCCTAACACTAAATTACACTAAAAAACAAAACAAAAAACAACTAAACCCAAAAAAACTACCTCTTGCGGACGGCGGATCGGCCGGAGGCGCGGCCCTGCGGCGGCGAGGCGGAGGAGTACGGGCGACGCGGCGGCGGAGAGGCGGTGGCGAGGCGGAGGAGTAGGGCGCGTGGAGGCCGGCGGCGAGGCGGAGGAGAGCGGGCGCGTAGAGGAGAGGCGCGGGCGCGTGGAGGAGAGGCGGCGGCGAGGCGGAGGAGGCTCGCGCGTGGTGGAGGAGGCGCGGCCGGAGGAGCGGGCGGCGGAGGGCGGCGCGGGAAATTTCGGCAGCCTGACGGCGCTCGATCGGGTTTTCCGCGCTCCGGTCCTTAGCGAAATGAGAGGAGTTGGGGGAGAAGAAGAGGCCGGCCAGATTTAAAAGGTAAAGACCTTTAGGTCCGGTTGGTGGCACCAGCCGGGACCAAAGGGTCTTTAGCTCCGGTTGGTGGCACCAACCGGGACCAAAGCCTACCCTTTTGTCCCGGTTGGTGGTACCAACCGGACCTAAAGGTCATTTTCGGCGGCACCGAAAAGGCGCGCGCCAAAATACCCTTTGGTCCCGGTTCGTGGCATGAACCGGGACCAATGCCCTGAAAATTTTAATGCCCTGAAAATTTTAAGTTCTTAATGTTGTTCCCGCCTTTTTTTCTTATTAAGGTGTTTGAATATGAATTTCATATGGTTTTGAATTTGAAAAGACTTTCAACATGAAAAGTGTTTAAATTTGAATAAATAATTTTTGGAATTTGAACTTAATTAAGTCATTAATTAAATTTATAAATTCAATATCTTTTCATCTGTTTATCAGAAAAATGCAATTAAAATATCAAATTGTTGATAAAAATGTAATCTATCTATTTATATAATTTATATATATTCATTTAATTTATATCTATTGAATTAATTCATATCTATTTTTGCCATATTATTGAATTGAATCTCACTAAACTTTCAACATGAAAAGTGTTTAAATTTGAGCTCCAACGGTGCATTTGATACGGTACAGAATGACAACAGTGGATCAGTTGTCCTAACAATCTTAGTCATACTCCTGCCTAGGCCTGTAATACTCGTACTCGTAGTCGCCGTCATCATCGTCGTCGCTGTCATCGTACTCATACGGCGCTCGTGGCTCGAACCTCGACGGGTGAGCACCCCCGGACTGCATGTTAGGGTAGCGCAGGCGGGGGTTATCGCCAGCCATGATGTAGTTCATAATGCCCTGGAGAGTCCGGCCAGCCCACCACAGCTGACGGCCGGCCTCGTTGAAGTCCGAAGGAGGAGGGCCATCCCCCTCGTACCTGGCGAGCGCCCTCTCACGCCGATTGATGAAGAAGGCTTCCCAAGTCGGGCGGTAGTCGGGATGCCAGCCCGAATCCATCCGCTGCTCCGGTGTGAGTTCGAGGTAGTAGTGGTTCGTGATGGCCGCCCGGCGCGCCACACCTTGAGGGATAGGAGGGACCGGCACGCCTCCGGCGCTCAGCATCCAGCCGGCGGGGACGCGGTAGCCGGGCGGGCAGGGGAGTTTGAGGCGGAAAGCTCCTCCGCCTGACGGTAGGTTAGTACGGTGGAAGCCATGGAAGAGTGATGAGGTTGCAGATATGAGTTTAGATGTGATATATATAGTGAGAAATTGCGGAAAGACGAAGGAGGGAAGCTGTGGAAGAAGCACACGGATCGTGTGTTTCCTTCGAGTGCTTGTGAGCCGTTGGATCAGAGTTGTGTTTCTTTCGAGTGCTTGTGAGCTGTTGGATCGTGTGCACACGGATCGTGTGTTTCTTTCAAGCGCTTGGGAGCTATTGGATCAGGGCCTTTAGTACCGGTTCGTGTTACCAACCGGGACTAAAGAAGCACACGGATTGTGTGTTTCCTTCGAGCGCTTTTGAGTCGTTGGATCAGAGTTGTGTTTCTTTCGAGTGCTTGTGATCTGTTGGATCGTGTGCACACGGATCGTGTGTTTCTTTCAAGCGCTTGTGAGTTGTTGGATCAGGGCCTTTAGTACCGGTTCGTGTTACCAACCGGGACTAAAGAAGCACACGGATCGTGTGTTTATCTCAAGCGCTTGTGAGCCGTTGGATCAGGGTGTGTTTCTTTTGAGGGCTTGTGAGTTGTTGGATCTGCACTCCCACCTCATCCACAGTTACACCTTCTAATCGCCTATAAATAGCGACGTCCCTGCAGCGAACGGCACACAACGAGCGTCTACCTTTGTCATCGAACCCAATGGTTGGATTTAGCCTACCTGCTGGCATGTTCCCTGGCATTATTGTGTTTGTCCTTGTTCGCCGGCCAGCCATTGGAGCCACCACAGAATGGGCAAAACTAGTGTTGGATCAGCCACATGACCCTATATGCAAATCATTCGGATTCCCGTCATACAGCCCAACGGTGCATTTGATATGCAGGCACTCACGAGCCACTGTTGGGCTGTATGACGGGGAAACCGTGTGCATTTGATAAAAGGTTTAATACATTAATTATTACACATCACCAACAACATCCCTATCTAGTGTTCACTTGTTTCTTCATGTGTGTCCCTTTCTTCTGATTGCGCCGTAGCCATGGACAATCTTCATCAGGCAAGAGAACTGCAATGGCGATCACAGACTTTGAAACTAACTTCGACCGGTTCCTGAGCCGCGGGGTGCTAAGCCGCCGGCACTGCGCATCCAAAGAGAAGGAACCCTCACAGGGTCATAGCTCATGTGAGAAGGAACCCTCTGAAGAAACGACCACCTACTATCATACTGCCTATCCAATAGATACATGTAGCGACGGACGTGCTCATCCTCCTCCCTGATATGGCGACGTACCTCCTCCTCGGGGGTCGGCTCCCTCTGCACCGAGCGTGGCACACGCGACGGCCGCCACAGAAGATCCGGGTCGACGACGTCACCCGAATTCCTCACAAAGTTGCGTGTCCCGGAAGGTAGCACTTCCCAGTGCCAGCCCGGTGGAGCCCAGTCGCGCACATCGCCCCTCTGGTCCAACATGATGTGATATGGCAATGGCGGCCAAGCCTACATATATATAGTGAGAAATTGCGTGAAGACGAAGGCGGGAAGCGGTGGAAGAAGCACACGGATCGTGTGTTTCCTTCGAGCGCTTGTGAGCTGTTGGATCAGAGTTGTGTTTCTTTCGAGTGCTTGTGAGCCGTTGGATCAGAGTTGTGTTTCTTTCGAGTGCTTGTGAGCTGTTGGATCGTGTGCACACGGATCGTGTGTTTCCTGTGAGCGGTTGTGAGCCGTTGGATCAGAGTGTGTTTCTTTCGAGCCCTTGTGAGCTGTTGGATCTCAAGCAGAAGATAAGGCACACATATCAATGCTCCTTTTTTCCCGGTTCCAGCTACCAACCGGGACTAAAGATGAAGATTTCCCCTGATCTTTTAGCTATAAATACCAACCGGGACTAAAGACCGAATACAAATTACATAAAAGGTTTAATGCATTTGGGAACACTCGATCATACATATATTAATTGTGTAATGCATTTGACAACACTCATACATAAAAAGTTTTTGAGAACACTCATGCATTTGACATGATCTCTATGATCGCTTTTTCGGCCGTAACCATGGAGTTTCTTCATTATGTAACGGGATGCTTGGGTCAGTTTTCACTGTGAAGGGCGGAATTTCATCAAACTTATTATAGTCTGCTGACATGTCTGTCTTGTCCTCGACTCCCACGATGTTTCTTTTTCCTGAAAGAACTATGTGACACTTTGGCTCATCGTGTGATGTATTTGTTTCCATATCTTTTCTTTTTTTCGATCTGGAGCTCATGTCCTTCACATAGAAAACCTGAGCCACATCATTGGATAGGATGAATGGTTCGCCTCTGTACGCAAGATTCTTGAGATCCACTGTTGTCATTCCGTACAGCTGGTCTACCTTTACCCCTTCTCCATTCATGTTGACCCAACTGCACCGAAACAAAGGGACCTTAAAAGTAGGTCCATAGTCAAGTTCCCCTATCTCCTCTATGTAACCATAGTATGTGTCCTTTTTTCCATTCTCGTCTGTTGCATCAAAGCGAACACCACTGTTTTGGTTGGTACTCTTTTTATCTTGGGCGATCGTGTAAAATGTATTCCCATTTATCTCGTACACTTGGAAAGTCAATACAGTCGAAGATGGTGACGCGACCAATAAGTAGAGTTGATCTCCAACATCGGTGTCATTCATGAGATGTAATCGCAACCAACTGCCGAAAGTCTCCATGTGTTTTTGTTTAATCCAGGAGTCAGGCTTTCCTGGGTTTTTGGAGCATACAATATTCTTGTGTACCTCGATATACGGAGCCACGAAGGTGGAACTTTGTAAAACTGTGTAGTGTGCTTCAGTGAAAGAATGCCCGTCCCTATATATCATTGATTTCTTTCGTAGCGTGCCTTTTCCACTAAGTCTCCCCTCATGCCGCGATTTAGGAAGACCAATCGACTTAATGTCGGGAAATAAAGTCAACACAAAACTCAATGACATCCTCTGTTCCATAGCCTTTGGAGATGCTTCCTTCTGGCCTAGCACGGTTATGAACATATATCTTCAAGACTCCCATGAACCTCTCGAAGGTGAACATATTGTGTAGAAATACAGGACTGAGAATTACAATCTCGTCGACTAGGTGAACCAGGATATGCGTCATAATATTGAAAAATGATGAGGGGAACACCAACTCAAAACTAACAAGACATTGTGACACATCCTTCTGTAACCTTGTCAGACTTTCTTGATCGATTACCTTCTGAGATATTGCATTGAGAAATGCACATAGCTTCACAATGGGTACTCGAACATTTTCCGATAGAAGCCCCCTCAATGCAATCGGAAGCAACTGCGTCATAATCACATGGCAATCATGAGACTTCAGGTTTTGGAATTTTTTATCTGCCATATTTATTATTCCCTTTATATTTGACGAGAAGCCAGCCGGGACCTTGATACTGCTCAGGCATTCAAAAAATATTTCCTTCTCTGCTTTCATAAGAGCGTAGCTGCTTAAGTAATGACGCCATTTATCCGTATGCTTGTTGTTTGGATCTTTCATACGCTGCTGGTCCTCCCTTGCTTCCGCTGTATGTTTTGTCTTCCCATACACGCCGAGAAAGCCTAGCAGGTTCACGCAAATATTCTTTGTCACGTGCATCACGTCGATTGAAGACCGGACCTATAGGACTTTCCAATAGGGTAGCTCCCAAAATATAGATTTCTTCTTCCACATGGGTGCGTGTCCGGTAGCGACGTCTTTCGGAACAGATTGACTGCCAGGACCCTTTCCAAATATTACTTCTATATCCTTGACCATACCAAATATAGCATCACCATCAGAGAGGTTAGGCTTCTTCCGGTGATCTGCCTCACCATTGAAATGCTTGCCTTTATTTCTTACGGGGTGACTGCCTGGAAGAAATTGACGACACCTCAGATACACGACCTTCTTACATTTTTCTAAATATGTACCTTTAGTCTTATCTAAACAGTGCGTGCATGCGTTTTATCACTTGTTTGACTGTACTGAAATGTTACTAAGAGCAGGCCAATCATTGATGGTTACGAACAGCAACGCTCGTAGGTCAAATTCCATCTGTTTGTGCTTATCCCACACACGTACACCTGGTATGGCCCACAACTGCAAAAGTTCATCAACTAATGGCCTTAGGTACACATCAATGTCGTTGCCGGGTTGCTTCGAGCCTTGGATGAGAACGGGCATCATAATGAACTTCCGCTTCATGCACAACCAAGGAGGAAGGTTGTAGATACATAGAGTCATGGGCCAGGTGCTGTGACTGCTGCTCTGCTCCCCAAAAAGATTCATACCGTCTGTACTTAGACCAAACCATAAGTTTCTTGCGTCACCTGCAAAGTCCGAGAACTCTCTCTCGATTTTTCTCCACTGCGACCCATCGGCGGGGTGTCTCAACTTCCCGTCTTTCTTACGCTGTTCTTTGTGCCATCGTAACAATCTGGCATGCTTTTTGTTTCTGAACATACGTTTTAACCGTGGTATTATAGGAGCATACCACATAACCTTAGCAGGAATCCTCTTCCTGGGGGGCTCGTCATTGCCCTCAACATCAACAGGGTCATCTTGTCTAATCTTATACCGCAGTGCAGTGCATACCGGACATACATCCAAATTCTCGTACTCCTCACCGCGGTAAAGGATGCAGTCATTGATGCATGCATGTATCTTCTGCATATCTAATCCTAGAGGGCAGATAGCCTTCTTTGTTTCGTACGTAGTCTCGGGCAATTCGTTATCCTTTGAAAGCTTCGGCTTCATTATTTTCAATAACTTCTCAAATCCCTTGTCAGGTAAACCAGTCTCTGTCTTCCATTTCAGCAATTCCAGTGTGGTACCGAGCTTTGTGCTGCCATCTTCGCAATTTGGGTACAGCAACTTTTTGTGATCCTCTAGCATGGCCTCCAACTTCAGCTTCTCCTTTTCTGTATCGCATTCTCGTTTTGCATCAGAAATGACCCGACCAAGACCATCATCAGGCTCATCTGTCACCCGTTGTTCTTCACCTCGTTCTTCTTCATTGTCTTTCATCGCAGTATCACCGTATTCTTTAGGGAACATAGGATAGTTCTTATCATTCTTTTCTTTTTCATTGTCTTTCATCATAACCCCTCTTTCTCCGTGCTTGGTCCAACAATTATATCTGGGCATGAAACCTCTCCGAAGCAGGTGGCCTTGAAGGGTTCTCGAGGAAGAGTGCTACTTAACGTTCCGACAGTCCACACATGGACAAGGCATAAAATCATCATATTTGTTTGCCTCAGCCACATGGATAAATTTATGCAGGCCTGTAATAAAATCAGAACTGCGTCAGTCGCCGTACATCCATCGCTGCTTTTCATCCATCTGCATATCATATAATTAAGTTTATCAAATACAATTAGAATAACATATTGAATACTGAAATGACCACCGTACATCGACACATGCAATATTTCTGTATCAATTATAGATGAAAAGGATAAAGTTGCTAACCTCGGTCGAGGATATCATTTTGTGTGAACTTAAGTGTGGCTCGGGCATTTCATCGAACACATCTTGTGCGTGGCAAAGGAAAAAAAACTAGCACCCACTTCCCACCAATCCAAGCAAAAAAAATAACAGAGGAGAGAATAAGGGGGGGGGGGGGGGTTACGTATATAGCCAGGGGAGGGGCATTAGTCCCGGTTCGTGCCACGAACCGGGACCAAAGCTCGGGCATTAGTCCCGGTTCGTGGCACGAACCGGGACCAAAGCCTCCGCGACAGCTTTGGTCCCGGTTCGTGGCACGAACCGGGACGAATGTCCCCAACCGAACCGGGACCAATGCTTCATGAGCTCCTGGCAGGTCGAACCGGTGCCAATGCCAGGCATTGGTCCCGGTTTGTATGGGAACCGGGCTTAATGCCTTTTTCTGGCTTTCCCAAAGCCTCTTTTTCTACTAGTGTATGCACCACGAAGGGACCTAAACGTATGTTATTTCAACATTTTGACCAGTCAAGATTAGTGTCCAAATCATCATCATCAAATTGGTATTATCCTAAATTTATTGTTAATATATACAATATTTATCGGTAGGCAATAGGTCGGCATAGGAATTGATCAATTGATGGTGAAAGTATCATGCTTTGATTGTATGAATATCAACAGCTAGCTTGAATACGCAACCAAAGTGCCAAACTCAAGCGGCTATAAGTAGCTGCAAGCCACAGCAGCAAACCTCCATTTCTCCATCGCTAGCTGCAAGTCAGTAGTCACAGGCCAGAACAACAACAATGGCGTCCTCCCGCCTGCTGGCCCTCCTCCTTGTCCTCGCTGTCGCCACCGCGACCGACGCTACCACCATCACCGTCGTCAACAGATGCTCCTACACGATTTGGCCGGGCGCGCTACCGGGCGGCGGCGTGCGTCTCGACCCGGGCCAGTCGTGGCCGCTCAACATGCCGGCCGGCACCGCGGGGGCCAGGGTGTGGCCGCGCACGGGGTGCACCTTCGACGGAAGCGGCCGCGGTCACTGCATCACCGGCGACTGCGCCGGTGCACTGTCATGTGCAGTCTCCGGTGAGCAGCCCGCCACGCTTGCCGAGTACACGCTCGGCCGGGGCGGGGGCCAGGACTTTTTCGACCTGTCCGTCATCGACGGGTTCAACGTTCCGATCAGTTTCCAGCCCGTGGGCGGAGCGTCGTGCCGTGGCGCGAGCTGCGCCGTGGACATCACGCACCAGTGTCTACCGGAGCTGCAGGTCGCCGGAGGGTGCATGAGCGCGTGCGGCAAGTTCGGCGGCGACACCTACTGCTGCAGGGGCCAGTTCACGGACAACTGCCCACCCACCTACTACTCGATGTTCTTCAAGAACAAGTGCCCTGACGCGTACAGCTACGCCAAGGACGACCAGACCAGCACCTTCACCTGCCCAGCAGGAACCAACTACCAGATCATCTTCTGCCCCTCCAATGCTCTTATATCAGATGCATAATTCACGGATGCAACAAACGGCGTATAAGTTTATACTTGGATCAATAAGGACTACCCTAAGCGAAAAGTCCATTCGTAGGCCGAGCTACATGTAGCCCTCTATCTGGGCCACCCAATTCACATCGGGATTTGCGCCACAGTGTCGATTCATGTACGTATTTCTCACACCCGAACCGCAGTAAATCTTGTATCAGACCGTATTTGAGTTGGAACATGTTTCGTGGTTAATGTGCCATCCAACCGTTTCTCATGGGCTAATTTATTGAGAGCGAAGGATTGGACGCAGGTCTTACCGTTGGAGCTGTCCCGGCCCACAATCTTTTTAGTGTACAAAGAAGAGAGCTGCGATATGGTTTTCTAAAAAATTTGAATCCGCAAATTTGACTTTCAAAAAATTCTGAAAACAACTATGGTCGTAGATAATACTATGATCTACCACTGTGAAAAATTTTAAGCGCAAATTCGAAATATTTTGATCTACGCAAAAAAGAGAAATCTGGCAAGATTTCAAATTTTTTAGATTGCGCACTGTTCACCGAGTCAGCTCTGCGGATTTTCTCTTTTTTGCTCAGAACAGAATAGAAGAAATTTTTTATTGAAAATTTTCACAGTGATAGATCAATGTATTATCTACAACTATGATTTTTTTCAGAATTTTTCGATACAAAAATTTGCAGATTCAATTTTTTTGGAAAATGCACAATTCAAATTAAACTTCCTCTCTACACGCACACAGAATATCTCTTTATAGTGTACAAAAAAATTGAGGCTAAAACATAGAATAATCATGATATCTTCAAATAGATCAACGAGTGTCAAAGTTACATGACAATGCGACAGACCAAGGTCGGCCGAAAACAAATTCATTAAAAATCATGTTGATGCTCAGAGACAAGAACTTCACTTCTCGTGCTCAAGGGGTGGGAACATCAGTCAGGAAACCTGTGCGAGTTCCTATCATCTGAAATTGATGGCTCAGCCATGACCATTGAAGACACATTTTGATCACAAGCCAACTTCGACCTCTCTTCTAGGCTCATCCCATCCTTCACAATGCTAACCTTAGTGAGACACTTGGTGAATTCGGTCATCTTCTCCATAGCCATTGTGTATGCTTCAACATTACCATCACCCAACTGAACGATATCAAGCGCCGCCCGGTACAGTTTTGGAATGCCTATATGTGGCGCTTTTTAGCGGGCCTTGATCCTTCTGATACCTCACAAATTCATCGGTTAGGATATCTCTTTCATCTTTTGTCCATCGCTTCATCACGTGCTTAGCTGGTATTTCTAGCACATCATTCTTAACCATTACCTGCTTGTCAAATACAAACTAACTCAGTCGGAAGAGCGCATGCCGCAATGCAAAACATTAACAGTATCAAATAGCTCACGAAACGCAAATTTTACCTTCAGAATGTACCAACAGATGGGTTCACCACCAGGCCAGACTTGCGGTCAGCGTAATCTCTGATGGAAGATTCGAGAGCACTTCTGGGTTGTTCTCTCGTTCCTGGGCAGTCCTCCCAATCCTAACCCTAAATTTAAAAATTAAGTAGTCAATGATTAGTATTCATGACACTTCATGATGTGGGAGCTTACAATCTACAGCTCGGAACCACACTTCTGTATAGCTCGAGCACTACTAGATCATTCAGACAATCATTACTCTGTTTTTTTGTTTTTTTGAGGGACAACCATTACTCTGTTTAATTACCATTGAACGAAACACTAAATGGATTTTACATACTATAATTATGCACACGAGAAGCTACCAGTATTAATAGAAAGATATCAATCGCCGCAACAGGCTCACCAAATCTATGCAAACTGGATTATGCTTCTCTTGCAGCAGTACCATCAAAATGGCCATGCCATGAGTAGGTGCAACGGGGAAGATTACCTCCTTGTCTACCCATCAACTGCGTTGGAATTAGATGGCTTTGACGCCGAATCTACCTCGTCGCCGTCCTCAGGCACACAATCGACATCATCCACCGATTGCCTTGAACGCTTGCACCCCAAAATGGTGGACCGACTTGAAGAGATGCCAGGGGGACCCTGGTGTAGTTTGGCCGAAGTCATAGCCGAGTTGCAGGTTTCAGCAAGAACAAGCGACGCCTCCACCGCAACCACCAAGCTAGCAGACTCCACACAGACCGTAGGCTGCATAGACAGCAGCCGGGACTTGTCGACAGCGTCCTGCTGCAGCACGTCACCTGCGGACTCACGCGGTACAAGTCTGCACAGATAGGAGAAGAGATCTGCATCTCAGCTCGTCGCCAGATCCGATTAACTGTAAGTAAAGGGGCACTTTCGTGTGGATGCAGATCATTACCTGGAGTCAACGCTATCGAAGAAAAATTCCAGCCCAGCATTCAGATCTTCCATATCGCGGCACCCTCCCTGCGCACTGTATTTTTTCGCCGGAGTTGGGGAAGAGAGGTAGAGCTTCAGCAACAGGGCGACGATATCGACTCGACCTCCACCGCCCCTCCCTCGGGTGGTAATAGCCAGCCGGCATTACTGCAGCTCAGGATCGAGGCAGGTACAAGGAGGATCCAGTGCCGTACCTCGAATTTTTCTGTACCAGCCCATCATGCGCCGACCACAGGCACATGTACATGCGCAACCGTACGCTGGCGCAATACACGGGCATATATCCATCACCAAACATTATCCATTCGTAACTATTCCCCGAGTATGCCGGATGGAGAGCTCAGCGATCGAACAAACGGCATGGATACCGGGCTACATGTAGCCCGGCCTCTATATCGCCGCCCTCCTACCCTAAGAGCAACCCCAGCCGTTGGGCAACCCCAGGGCGATTTGCCGGCGTAAAATCGGTCGTCCTGGCGCCGGCGTATAAAAGAGCCCTGGGGGCAGGCTGTTTTCCAGTCGTTGGCTTTTTTTTCGCCGCCCATGCATCCGCCGCCCACACATCCGCCGCAAAAGCCTCCGCCGCCCACACATCCGCCGCCCATGCCTCCACCGTCGGAGAACGTTCCCCGGCCGCTGCCGAAGCAAAAGCCTCCGAAGCCCAATCCACCGAAACCCAAACCGAGACCCAGGCCGGCCTCGGTGCGCGACCAGATCAACAACGGCGTCGCCGCCCCGGACCCCTCCTCCTCGTGCTCTCCGCCTCCGTCCTCACCGCCTCCGCACCCCTTCGCGTCCGCCGCCCTCACGCACCGTCACGCTGCAGCAGCAGGAGGTGTCCTGCTGCCGCTGAACCACCACCACGCCGTCGACGAGGAGGGAAATCCGGTTGTTCTGGTCCCGGAGACGGCGGGGGAAAAGGACTCGGGCTCGGACGACGGCGACGGGACGCACCACGCGGCCATCACCGCGCGCCATCGCGGCCATCACCGCGCTGGTCTTCGATGCCGAGAAGTGCCGCGCCGCGGGGCTCGCCCTCGGCGCCGACGAAGGTGGCGGCCTCGCCAAGTTCCAGGACGGGAAAACCCAGGCGTGCGGCCTGCTGGTGCTGGAGCCGAGGGGGGCGGACGCGACGGAGGCTGCCTGTGGTGGCGCTGGCGAGGTGCGGGCCGACGGCGCGAGGGAGGCGAGCGAGCGGCGCGTGGGGTAGGTGGAGGGGAAAAGAAAAGAAAAAGGGAGGAGAGAGGAGAGAGGAGAAGAGGGACAGGGAGACTGGATATTTTTTGCATGTAAAAGGCAACGCCGGCGCCCCCAGGCCAAACCCAGCAGGCTGGGTTCGGCCTGGGTTCGCCGGCGTATTTTTTTGTCTAATCCGGCGAAAATTGGGGTCGTGGGGCACGGCTGGGAATATTTTGTGCCGCCGGCGTATAAAAAGTGCTCTGGGGGGCTCCTGGGGGCTGGCTGAGTTGCTCTAAGTTGTATGCGCCATATATAGGTCACATATGCATGCATGGCTAGTGTGTGTATGTGGATCGGTAAATAAATGTGGAATTTCAACTTACTAATAGCATCTCCCAACAAAGGCTGCAAATTTTTGCGCGCTAATTTTTTTTAAAGCATGCAGGGCCGTTTGCAATTTTAGCGCGGGGGCGGTGCGAGGTTTTTCCAGACGCGGCATCTCGGAGTAGAACACGCCGGACGGCCGCGCGCACACGCCGTGGTAGCCGGAGGCGATCAAGGGGCCGCGGTGGTGAGGAGGCATGGCAAAGGAGGGGAGCGGCGGTGCGAGCGCGTGCAGTGCGAATGGAAGTTTCAGAGGTGGTTGGCGGCGCGTGTTTACCAACGCGCTGCAATCAGCGCCCATTATATAGCACGCGCTACCGGTTTATCCCGCACGCGCTATTTTTCCGTGTCAGCTGGAGTGGCGCGCACGCTTCCCGCGCGCTGAACTGACGGTTTTTCCATAGTGCGCCTTTTTAGCGACTCTATTGGAGATGCTGTAATATGTGTTTTTCGGATGTGTTAAAATCAGTTATATTTTCTCACCGTGTGCACTAGCTATCTCGGCCGATCAATCTCCATCTTTGTTTTTTTTTTGCGTGTAGTCTTTGGGTTACACTAATCAGTTAGTTCTCTAAATATTCTCGAAAACAGTTTGTTCTCTTAACCTACTATACAAATTACGGTTAGCCTTTTGTATTATTTTAATTCGCCTTGTAATGTGTAAAGTAATAATAAATATTTGGTTTTGATGAAAAATCATTAGATTTAACTTATTTTACATTTTATTGTTAAGTACATGGTTGTTAAATTATAATAATGAAAACAGTTCCAAATTTCATGTTAGAATTATTACTCTTCAAAATAACAAGGATGGGCGATAATATCTACCAAATCACAGGCAGCATACATTTTGAAAAAAGAAAAACGAATTTGACGAACCTAAAAAACACATGATATTTCTCAATGTGCGCATTTGATTTATTTTTATTACAGGTTGTTTAAATGCACATGCGCCCACTTCCAAATCCAGGGCCATCCTGAGTCTTAATTGTTGTACATGTCTCATCAATGAGTTTAGCTCATCTTGGCACGTCTACAATTTTTATTTCTATCGCCCACGTACCCACTTTCAACCCCATCTTCGTGAAATCATCCTCCTCTCATATCTCTCTCGTTCTCCAGCAACTTCTTCTTTGGTGCTCTATTGGACTTCTATACTAGCTAGATATAGGGATATGAATAAGATTAAGATGATATATCTTCTCTTCTCTCATTCTTCTTAACTGCTCACACACTTCCTTACACTAGTAGAAAAAAGGGCTTTTGTCCCAACCAAAAAAAGGCATTAGCCCGGTTGCTTCACGAACCGGGACCAATGAGAGTATTAGTCCCGGTTCGATCCGCCAGGACGTCGCACAGAGACCGGAAGGCATTAGTCCCGGTTTGTCCGGGACCTTTAGTCCCGGTTCCAACCACGAACCGAGACTAAAGGTCTCCGCCCGGCAGCCGCCGAGGTGAGAACCCTTTTGTCCCGGTTCATAACACAAACCGGGACTAAAGATTAACCTTTAGTCCCGGTTTGTGTTATGAACCGGGACAAAAGGGTTCGACCACCTTTATCTTCTTCCCTCAGCCCGAGCCATGTCCTCACTTCTCCATTTTTAGTTCGGTTCACTCTCTCCCAAGCTCAAGTTCATTCAATTTTTCTCCACCATTTGTCAAGATTAGCAGCACCCATCTCTTTAAGGGTTAGCAACTTCATCCTTTCTTCCGGCGTTGCGGATTTAGCTCATTTTATTATAGTTTTAGCTCTTTTCATTTTTCTAGTGCAAGCTAGGTTTTTTATGAAATGTCTAAAGGAGTTATTTTGTTTTATACGCAATTTGAGCTCAAATTAAATTATGATTTGTTGTTTCAGTGTCATCGCTACAACGCCGTCGAACCGGGAGCGCCGCCCCGTCGCCGGCACCACCTTGGTGAGCCTCTTGTTCTTATAAAAAATAACAAAATTGTTATTTATATGATTTATATAGTTACTTGTATAATTTTCTTACTTCTATGATTGTTTGATAAATGTATAGTGCCATGTTTTTGATATCCGTCCCCGTCGGCCCTCGTCCGGTTTATGATTCGGATGTGGTATATTATCTGTTATAACTATTTTTTAATTTCGTTTTTATAATAATTATGCCGACCAACACATGACATAGATATTTTTATCTAGGACATATATGAACCGGAAATTCCAACCGACCCTCTTGTTGAGAAGTTAAATTTAGTTGAAAAAAAAACGATGATTTGAAAGAAAATTTGAAACAAATTGAACAAGAGAAGATGAAATTGGAGTTGTATCTTGCCGATGTCGTCGATGATCACAAGATCAAGATGGATGCAATGTGCTTGAAGATTAGAAAGATTAGAAATTATGCCATTAATAAAGAGGCTTGGTATCATTATGCTGTTGGATCAATTGTTACCTTAGTTGCGATTTGGATAGCATTTGTTGTTGCATTTAAATGCATTACATAGTTTGTATGTTAGTTTCAATGTATGTTTTAATTATGAGAACTATGTATCACATTTGGTCACTACTCTAATTTGGTTTTAATGTGATGAGCTTGTATTAATTAATTTGGTCACTTCTCTATTCATGATGTTGTGCGTAATGGTTTTTGATAAACTTAATTATATAATGCAGATGGACCGACAATGGATGTACGGTTACTGACGGACTGACGATTTCATTACGGGGCTGCGTAGTTTTATCAGTGTGGCCGAAGCAAACAATCAGAAAGGTTTTATGTGTTGTCCATGTATTGCCTATCAGAATAAGAAGGATTACTCTTCCTCAAAAATCCTTCACAGCCACCTTCTTCGCACCGGTTTCATGCCCAACTATAATTGTTGGACCTAAGCATGGAGAAATAGGGGTTATGATGGAAGAAAATGAAGAAGAACAGGACGGTGACAACTATCCTATGTACCCTGAATACGGTGATACTGCAACGGGGGAAGCTGAAGATCAGGAGGCATCAGATGAGCCGGCTGATGATCTTGGTCGTGCCATTGCTGATGCACGGAGAGAGTGCGGAACTGATAATGAGAGGTCGAAATTCGCGCGTATGTTAGAGGATCACAACAAACCGTTGTACCCAAATTGCGAAGATGGCCTGAAAAAGCTGGGTAGCACACTGGAATTGCTGCAATGGAAGGCAGAGAATGGTGTGACCGACAAGGGATTTGAAAAATTGCTGAAAATAATGAAGAAGGACCTTCCAAAGGGTAACGAATTGCCCGCCAGTACGTACGAAGCAAAAAAGGTTGTCTGCCCTCTAGGATTAGACGTGCATAAGATACATGCATGCCCTAATGACTGCATCCTCTACCGCGGTGAGGAGTATGAGAATTTGGAGGCATGCCCGGTATGCACTACATTGCGGTATAAGATCAGATGAGATGACCCTGGTGATGTTGAGGGCGAGCGCCCGAGCAAAAGGGTTCCTGCCAAGGTGATGTGGTATGCTCCTATAATACCACGGTTGAAACGTTTGTTCAGAAATAAAGAGCATGCTAGGCTGTTGCGATGGCACAAAGAAGACCGTAAGAAAGACGCGATGTTGAGACACCCGCTGATGGGTCCAAGTGGAGAAAAATCGAGAGAGAGTTCCCGAACTTTGCAGATGATGCAAGGAACTTAAGGTTTGGCCAAATCATAGCACGTGGCCTGTGACTCTATGTATCTATAACCTTCCTACTTGGTTATGCATGAAGCGGAAGTTCATTATGATGCCAGTGCTCATCCAAGGCCCGAAGCAACCCGGCAATGACATTGATGTGTACCTGAGGCCTTTAGTTGAAGAACTTTTACAGTTGTGGCGTGAAGAAGGTGTACGTATGTGGGATGAGCACAAACATGTGGAATTTGACCTACGAGCGTTGCTATTCGTAACTATCAATGATTGGCCAGCTCTTAGTAACCTTTCAGGACAGACAAACAAGGGATACAATGCATGCACGCACTGTTTAGAGGAGACTGATAGTATATATTTGGAGAAATGTAAGAAGGTTGTGTACCTGGGGCATCGTCGATTTCTTCTGACTAAGCATCCCATAAGAAAGAAAGGCAAGCATTTCCAAGGTATGCCCGATCACCGGAGGAAGCCTGACCACCATACTGGTGATGATATATTTGATATGGTCAAGGATCTAGAAGTGATCTTTGGAAAGGGTCCTGGCGGTCAATCTGTTCCGAATGACGGTACCGGAGATGCGCCCATGTGGAAGAAGAATCTATATTTGGGAGCTACCCTATTGGAAAGTACTAGAGGTCCGCTCTTCAATCAACGTGATGCACGTGACAAAGAATCTTTGCGTGAACCTACTAGCTTTCTGGGCGTGTATGGGAAGACAAAAGATACACCGGAAGCACGGGAGGACCAGCAACGATTAAAGACCCAAACAACATGCATCCACATGACAAGACCCGGACCAGCTATGCTCTACCAAGCAGAGAAGCAAATCTTTTTTGAATGCCTGAGCAGTATCAAGGTCCCGTCTGCTTCTCGTCGAATATAAAGGGAATAATAAATATGGCAGANAGCATCCCGTAAGAAAGAAAGGCAAGCATTTCAAAGGTATGCCCGATAATCAGAAGAAGTCTGTCCACCGTACTGGTGATGATATATTTGGTATGGTCAAGAATCTAGAAGTGATCTTTGGAAAGGGTCCTGGCGGTCAATCTATTCCGAATGACGCTACCGGACACGCGTCCATGTGGAAGAAAAAATCTATATTTTGGGAGCTACCCTATTGGAAAGTCCTAGAGGTCCGCTCTTCAATCGACGTGATGCACGTGACGAAGAATCTTTGCGTGAACCTGCTAGGCTTCCTGGGCGTGTATGGGAAGACAAAATATATACCGGAAGCACGGGAAGACCAGCAACGTATAAAAGACCCAGACAACATTCATCCACAGGACAAGACCCGGACCAGCTACACTCTTACCAAAGCAGAGAAGAAAATATTTTTTGAATGCCTGAGCAGTATCAAGGTCCCGTCTGGCTTCTCGTCGAATATAAAGGGAATAATAAATATGGCAGAGAAAAAATTCCAAAACCTGAAGTCTCATGACTGCCACGTGGTTATGACGCAGTTGCTTCCGGTAGCATTGAGAGGGCTTCTACCGGAAAATGTTCGAGTACCCATTGTGAAGCTATGTGCATTCCTCAATGCAATATCTCAGAAGGTAATCAATCCAGATATTCTGCCAAGGTTATAGAATGATGTGGTCCAATGTCTTGTTAGTTTTGAGTTGCTGTTCCCACCATCCTTCTTCAATATTATGATGCATCTCCTGGTTCACCTAGTCGAAGAGATTGTCATTCTCGGTCCTGTATTTCTACACAATATGTTCCCCTTTGAGAGGTTCATGGGAGTTTTAAAGAAATATGTCCATAACCGTGCTAGGCCAGAAGGAAGCATCTCCAAGGGCTATGGAATAGAGGAGGTCATTGAGTTCTGTGTTGACTTTATTCCTGACCTTAAGCCGATTGGTGTTCCACAATCACGGCATGAGGGGAGACTGAGTGGAAAAGGCACGCTAGGAAAGAAAGCAACAATATGTAGAGACGGGCATTCTTTAACTCAAGCACACTACACAGTTCTACAAAGTTCTACCTTGGTGGCTCTGTATATCGAGGAACACATGAATATAGTACGCTCCCAACACCCGAGGCAGTCTGACACCTGGATTACACATGAACATATTGAGACTTTCGGCGGTTGGTTGCGAACACATCTCATGAATAACAACATTGTTGGAGATCAGCTGTACTTGTTGGCCAGGTCACCATCTTCGACTGTATTGACTTTCCAAGGGTATGAGATAAATGGGAATACATTTTACACGATCGCACAAGATAAAAAGAGCACCAACCAAAATAGTGGTGTCCGCTTTGATGCAACAAACAACAATGGGCAAAAGAACACATATTATGGTTACATAGAGGAGATATGGGAACTTGACTATGGAACTTCTTTTAAGGTCCCTTTGTTCGGTGCAAATGGGTCAAGCTGAATGGAGTCGGGGTTCATGTTGACAAGCCGTACGGAATGACAACAGTGGATCTCAACAATCTTGGTTACAGAGACGAACCATTCGTCCTAGCAAATGATGTGGCTCAGGTTTTCGATGTGAAGGACATGTCTACCAAACCGAGAAAAAATAAGCAAACGAATACATCATCCGATGAGCCAAAGCGTCACATAGTTCTTTTAGGGAAAAGAAACATCGTCCTCCGCTCGCGCCCTCCACACGTCCTCGCGCTCACGCCACCAGCGCACCAGCGTGAGCTGCTCCTCCCCGAGCGCGACCATGGCGGCGCATCACTCCTCTTCGCACGCCCGGCGCTCGGCATCGCGCGCATCGGCCGCCTCCATCCACCGCTCCTCCATCTCCATCTGCAGCTACAGATCCACATCTCCTCGTCCGCGCCGCTCCAGAGAACAAATCGAACGCCGGCGGACACAGATCCAACGCCGGCGCACGTAGTAGATCCACTGCCTCCTCACCCAGCAAAATCGTCGCCTCCACGGCGGCGATTGGCGAGTGCAGCGCGCGCGGAGCGAGGCTAGCTAGGGTTTCCGGAGCGAGGTCGATGGGGAATTGCGAGGAGGCATCGGCCGGGCGCGTCTCAACAAAAAATAAAGATATAATTACCTCGCATTTGGGGCCGGGTACCCAACGCTTAGCGCCGGCGGTACATTTTTTAGCGCTGGTGCGCGGGCATAGAACGCGCCGGGGGTATGGGCGGGAGGGGGGGGGGGCGGGCCTGGCTCCCTTTTAGCGTCGGCGCGCTTAATATGGTATGCGTCGGGGGTATCTTTTTACCACCGGCACGTGCGCCTACCTGCGCGCCAGCGGCAAGTACCGCCGACGCACCACTAATTGGGTACGCCGGCGCTATTATATTTTCTATAAGAGTTTTTGTCGTGAGGTTGTCACGGCAAGTACTTCCTCCGGGAAGCTTAGTTTTGGGGCCATTGGTGACCAAGACATAGGAGAGGTTAGTCTCGACGAGGGGACAAGGAGTTTACCCAGGTTCGGCCCCTCTGTTTAGAGGTAAAGACCTACTTCCTGCTTGTTCTTTATTGCTGTGGACTAGTTCTCGTTTACAAGGTTCCGACTCCTTAACTTGGGAGTCGGCGACTACGGGTTTGGCGTTTCTTGAGAGCTTATCGATCTAGGGTCCAGGGCCCTCCTTATAAAGGTGGCCGGGTCCCGGACTTACAACTTATGCCGAGTTACACTTGAATACGGAGTTCTACTCTAGGTCTTCACCTTCCAAGTTGGTACTCCGGGTTGTATTTGGACTCCGGTCTCCGCCGGGTCCTTTCCCTTCTGCTGACTCGTATTGGGCTGGCCGGCTTGTTCCTTGTCCAGCCCATGTTGCTTGACGTGTAACCCGACTTGGGCCTCCTGGGTTCTGGCGGGTCCACTTTCCGGCTCCATGGGGCTACCTGGAAAGTATCCCCCCATCAGTTTTTAGTAGTGAGTCATGGACCCGCTACGTAGTGGCCTTGAGAAGTGGGCGGACATGGGTGAAATGCTCCAGAGGTAATTTCAATCATTATGGCACTATATCGGCAACTTTCGTTCATTTCATGGTATCTAGTAATTAATAAGTCCTTTATTCATTTTCTTGGTCTCGCGGGGCTTGGAAACGGTTCACCAAGAGGGCTCAAAGTGATTGGAAAGAGGAGCTTACATTTAAAGAACTAAGTGTAAATACTAGTAGCTGGACCCGCGCATCTGTTTGATTCTCGTTTCAATACCATTATCATGCTTGATTATTATTTTGATTGAACTTTGTTCTCGTAAAGTGCCCGAGGCAGGGATCCGGGAATAATTTATGTGGATACTACGTCTGCGAGTTCATTCGCGAGACGACATGTGAGACGGGCAAAATCTTAGAACAACTTCGAGTACGTAAACAATATTCACAATATTATGTTATTACCATCAATTGTGTTGAGATTCATTCATATATATTGACCCCCTTCTTTAAATTAAATCGAACGGATGCGGGACGGACTCCTACCAAAGGAACGCGTGCGAGCAATTCAATAGGAGTTGGCGGGATTCTTACTTGAACATGTACTCATATGAAAAGATGGAGAATACCATCCCTATAGTTAGATACTAGGGATCGTAAGCGATATTGTATTGTATATATGGTACTATATATGTAATATGTTCGACCAAGGACGAAGAAAGAGGTCACTTCGATCTCTATATTCATGACGATGTTTGATACGTGTCAAACGTATCTATAATTTTTGATTGATCCATGCTAGTTTTGTGATATTGTCACATGTTTCTATTATCATATTACATCATTTTTATGCATTTTGTTGGACTAACCTATTGACAAGATGCCTAGTGCCAGTTTTCTGTTTTTGTATTTCAGAAAATTTACTTCTGGAAATATTCTCGGAATTGGACGAAAATTTACGGGGAATTTTTACTCGACGGAAGGCACCAGGACACCAAAGGGGAGCCTGGGGGGCCACCCACGGGCCAGGGGAGGCCCCCTGCCATGGCCCCAGGGCCACCCGCTTGTGGGACACGCCCCTGCCCTGTGGGCACCCCCTCGGCCCCCTCCGACGCCTATAAAATCCCATTAAACCTAAAAACATCGAGGCGGCCATTATTTTCCAGAGAAGTCACCCCGACGCGCCGTCACCGTAAACCCTAGTTCGGGGATGATTCTGAAGCTGATCCCGGCACCCTGCCGGAGGGGAGATCGATCCCGGAGGGCTCTTCATCACTATGCCTTCCTCCGGGATGATTTGTGAGTAGTCCCACCTGAAGGGTTCGTTGCATAGAAAATAAAATTTTTCCTACGAAACAAGCGGAAGAAACCCCACGATCTAGATCTATTAGATGAAGGTAGTGAAGGCGAGATCCAATCTCTTACCGTTGAAGAATGATCAAACGCGTTTTGTCGGTTGTAATGCCCGGGGTTTTTCCCCAAATTAGATTTTTGCTTGTTTTTGTTTTTGCATCATCATGACATCAGCATCTTCGCATCGCATGTTTTTGGCAACAAAATTTATTTTTATTAAAATCTATTTTTTATTTTCTAAAATTGTCGGAAAAGATTTTAGCGAGACAGTCGTCTCCTTTTTCTAAAATTAATTGCCAAATTAAATTTGCAAAATAAAAATAAAATTCGAGTGCGCGAGAGAGTAGCACAACCCTGGCCCAAGCCCATCTAACCCCAAACCCTAGGGTTTCCCCCTGGCAGTTTTGTTTTCCCACCCCCTGGGTTTTTGCAGCCACCCTCCTCTCCTTTTGCGCTTTCGCGATCGCGCCCTTCCACCTACCCCCTTTTCCTTTTCCCCCCTCCTTTCTTTTCTCTCCTCCTCTTTTCTTTTCTTCCTTTCTTTTTCCCTTTTCTTTCTCCTCCTTTCCCCTTATCCTCCTTCTCTCTCCCGTGCTTCTTCTCCCGCACCACCACCCGCACCACCGAGCTCCCGCACCAGCACGCACCTCCCCTGCCGCCGGCTGGCCGACCTCGCCTCTCTCCTCCTCCCTCTTCCACCTGTCACCGGCCGCCGTCCCTGCCTGTCCCGACCCGTCTCCGTTTCCTCCGCGCCTCCCTTCCTCGACGCCGACCTCGCCCCGCTCCGCGTCCTCGACCCTGGCCGGCCGTCCTCGCCCTGTCTCGCCCGCGGCCGGACCCTCTCCTCTCGGCCGCTCCCTTCCCCGGCACCACGCGCCACTTCCCTGCTCCTCGCCCGCGCCGCGCCCTCTCCCGGTCCTCCTCGGCTCGTCCTCCCGTGGCCGCCTCGCCGGCCTCCTCCCGCGCGCCTCGGCCGCCGCCCACCGTCACCTCGACCCCGGCGTCCTCCGCCCTGCTCCATCCCGCGACGGCCTCGCCTGGCTCGCCTCCCGTGGCTCCCTGCTGCTCTGTCCCGCGCCACCAGGGCCGCACCCCGCCGGCCCTCGTCGCCCCGGCCTTCTCCTGCTCAGCCACTCGCGCCCCGCGCCGAGGTCGGCCTCCCCGCGTGCAAGTTCCTCTGCTGTCGTCGCCCTGCTGTCCATCTCCGCCTCTGTCCGTGTGTCTGTGCTGCTGCCGTGTGTGGTGGCCTCTGTTTCCCGTTGCCGTCCCTGTGCGTGTCTCCGTGCTGCTGCTGCGGCGGTGTTTCCCCGTTTCCCCGCCTCCGTGTTTGCATCTCCGTGTGCGCCCGTTGCCGTGTCTCCGTGTTTCCGTTCCGTCGGGTAGCCGTCTCCGATGCGCGTCCCCGAAGTGTTCCTCTCCGTTCCCGTTTCCCCGCTGTGAAGTGGTTCCCCGGTGTCTTTCCCGTGCCCGTTGCCGGTTCCCCGTTTCCCGGAGTTTCCGTCGTGAAGCCCCAATCCCCGACATTTTTCCCCGACGTATCCCGTTCCCCGGTCCTCGACGACAAGTTTCCCGATTCCCGTCTCCGATCCCGTCGTGAAGCCGGCGACCCGACCGCCGTGGATGCGCCAAGTTCCCCGAAGGCCGAGTACCCCCGATGTCGAACCCCGTCGACCTCGAAGCCCGGAACGACAAGATCCGCCACCACGACTACCCGAGTACGACTACTTCCCCGACGTCGACTACTTCGGCTACTTCAACGACGTCGACTACCTCGACTACAACGACTACTTCGACTCCGGACGGACGTCTACCTCGACTACTTCGACTACGACGACTACTTCGACTACTTCCTCTCCGATCCGAAGACGACGGCTTCCAATCCGGAGATCCTCGATCCGATGTGTGACCCCAACCCTAAACCTCTATATGCCATATATATATCCGTATCTTATAAAATCATGCATCATTAATTAAACATCGCACCTTTATCCATTTAGTCGAATTAAATCAATTTAATTATGGGTTTGTCCGGTGCATCTATATTGTGCACCGATCCCACTTAAAATGTTTTGCCATGTGTTAGGGAATAAAATTTGGACAACCTTTAATTTGTCATGCATCATGTCATCAACATGCCGCTTCTTTTGCCGTAGAAGTAAAATGCATCTTTTCTTTGCCCAGTGTTCGTTGCTTCTTCGGGAATAGGCCGATGAGTTGATGTGAGCAACGACAGGTTCTGCTACCTCTACCGGATTGCAGGCAAGTGATACTCCCTTGCTATCTTCGCTTGTTTTCTGCCTCTCACTCGTCCTATCTTTTGTTCCTTGCTAGCCGTATATTGCGATGCTTGTGTCCCGATCCTATATGCATGTTTCCCTTGCAGCCCTGATATGCCACCACCCCCACATCCTACTACCCTGTTGCTTGTTTATCTTGTTGGCCTTGCGAGTCGTAGTGCATGCTTAGGTTGTTTTGCTCGAGTCTTGTTATCTTATCTAGTCATGCTTTAATATGTTAGTTGGGTTAATTCACATGATTATCTATAATGTTTGGCGATGGGATATAATTAATAAAGATAAGGCACCGGCAGAAGGACAATCGTGGTGTTTTGTTCTGCTAGTGTCGCCTAGGACCCGAGTTCTTGTCCTCTGATCCAAGAATGAGCGCACTACCCACATGTGGGAGGAAATGGGACTCCCCTCGACCTAGTACCGGATCTGCAGCCTCGTCCAGGGCGCCACAAGTAGTTCGGGTGTTTCCATTTGCGCGACGCTTTATTTTGATGCAGGTACGGATGGGACGCCTCCGATACGATGATGGTTACTTACGGTAGGGCTGCGGAGCGTTCGTTTATCGAGTGTGGAAGGAGGGGCAATCGTATGAGTGTTCCCTCCCGAAGCCGTTCTCGCATCGGCTAGGTCCACCTCGGAGCTTCGGCCGGACTTTCAAGGTGGGTCAGACTTAGCTAGGTGGTTCCCTGGACAAGTGTGGTAGTGAAGGAAAGTGTAGCGTCGGATACCCTGCCAGCATACCCCGGAAGTGTGCTAATTGCATGGCAACAAGGGTGGAAGTGCGTGTGGTTACATTTGTGCACCCCTGCAGGGTTAAATCTTTTCGAAAAGCCGTGTCCGCGGTTATGGACGACTTGGTGAAATGTGCTGGCTAACAAGATCATAGACAACTTACACCTAATGATATTAAATTGATTAGTAAGATAGAGCTACTTCAATAATAAATTATAAAATTGCCAACTGTGTGAGTGCCTTTGGGCTTACTGCTCGTAGGATAAACGGGCTGGTAAGGAATTGGCTGGGTTATGTTTGGTGTTAGTATAGATGTTTACCTTATGCGCTCTCTTACCTCCTCTCTATTAGACGATTGTTGTAGTGTGTCTCTATAGGTGGTTAGTGCTGCTTGCTGCTGCCTCAATCGCTAACCCTCTTTCCTCGGAATTCCAGCTTTGATATCTTGTGAGTATTACTTGCCAGTACTGTTTATAGTACTGACCCCTTCGGGGCTGCTATTCCAATGCAGCCAACAGGTTTGAAGTGTGACGACGTTAGCTTGGGAATCCCTCCGGCTAGGCTTGGCCTGGGCAGGGATATGGTGCCTTTGCTTATCTTCAGGACTCTTAGTCCAATTTGTATCTTGTCCGTAGTCGGACGCTACCCGCTTCCGTTGTTATTTGGATCTTTGTATTGTATCTTTGTTCTTGACTCGGTGAGTCGTTGTTGTATATATGTTCTTTTGTGGGTTCCATCGAGAACTGTTGTAATGTTATCACAATTCCACCCGCATAACGTGTGTGTTGCGACCTGCACGTTATGCCTGGTGGGCGTCCTCTAGGATCGTTATTATGCGGATTTGGCGGAAATCACTAAGCCTGCATAGTATCGATCTTGGGGCGTTACAAAGTGGTATCAGAGCTCTGGTTCTTCGATACCCCGCGGGTCCAGTCTGCCTGTAGGATACCCTAGCTAATGGTCGTTGTTTGTAGAGTGTCCAAACTATTTTACTAAAAGCTATTTGAAAAGATCTCAATAGGACTCTTGTTTACTCCTTACCTCCATTCTATTCCTCCTTTTGCCTTATATGATTTAAATCTTCTCTCTTATCTATCTTCCGGTTATAGCATCTCCGTGGGTGGACGATCTTTTGCCTTTACCTAATAGGTTCGATCTGGAAGCAATCTCGACAGACGGTCATCGCCATCAACGTGAGCAAGAACCTCTTGTTAGTGGTGTCGAGAAGATCAACCAGGTGCGACAAGATTCGATAGTTTACCTTGCTCTTCTTCTCCCTTACGGTAGCGTGGATCTCGGGGCGAGATCCCTTGTTAGTGGTGTCGGTTGTAATGCCCGGGGTTTTTCCCCAAATTAGATTTTTGCTTGTTTTTGTTTTTGCATCATCATGACATCAGCATCTTCGCATCGCATGTTTTTGGCAACAAAAATTATTTTTATTAAAATCTATTTTTTATTTTCTAAAATTGTCGGAAAAGATTTTAGCGAGACAGTCGTCTCCTTTTTCTAGAATTAATTGCCAAATTAAATTTGCAAAATAAAAATAAAATTCGAGTGCGCGAGAGAGTAGCACAACCCTGGCCCAAGCCCATCTAACCCCAAACCCTAGGGTTTCCCCCTGGCAGTTTTGTTTTCCCACCCCCTGGGTTTTTGCAGCCACCCTCCTCTCCTTTTGCGCTTTCGCGATCGCGCCCTTCCACCTACCCCCTTTTCCTTTTCCCCCCTCCTTTCTTTTCTCTCCTCCTCTTTTCTTTTCTTCCTTTCTTTTTCCCTTTTCTTTCTCCTCCTTTCCCCTTATCCTCCTTCTCTCTCCCGTGCTTCTTCTCCCGCACCACCACCCGCACCACCGAGCTCCCGCACCAGCACGCACCTCCCCTGCCGCCGGCTGGCCGACCTCGCCTCTCTCCTCCTCCCTCTTCCACCCGTCACCAGCCGCCGTCCCTGCCTGTCCCGACCCGTCTCCGTTTCCTCCGCGCCTCCCTTCCTCGACGCCGACCTCGCCCCGCTCCGCGTCCTCGACCCTGGCCGGCCGTCCTCGCCCTGTCTTGCCCGCGGCCGGACCCTCTCCTCTCGGCCGCTCCCTTCCCCGGCACCACGCGCCACTTCCCTGCTCCTCGCCCGCGCCGCGCCTTCTCCCGGTCCTCCTCGGCTCGTCCTCCCGCGGCCGCCTCGCCGGCCTCCTCCCGCGCGCCTCGGCCGCCGCCCACCGTCACCTCGACCCCGGCGTCCTCCGCCCTGCTCCTCCCCGCGACGGCCTCGCCTGGCTCGCCTCCCGTGGCTCCCTGCTGCTCTGCCCCGCGCCACCAGGGCCGCACCCCGCCGGCCCTCGTTGCCCCGGCCTTCTCCTGCTCGGCCACTCGCGCCCCGCGCCGAGGTCGGCCTCCCCGCGTGCAAGTTCCTCTGCTGTCGTCGCCCTGCTGTCCATCTCCGCCTCTGTCCGTGTGTCTGTGCTGCTGCCGTGTGTGGTGGCCTCTGTTTCCCGTTGCCGTCCCTGTGCGTGTCTCCGTGCTGCTGCTGCGGCGGTGTTTCCCCGTTTCCCCCGCCTCCGTGTTTGCATCTCCGTGTGCGCCCGTTGCCGTGTCTCCGTGTTTCCGTTCCGTCGGGTAGCCGTCTCCGATGCGCGTCCCCGAAGTGTTCCTCTCCGTTCCCGTTTCCCCGCCGTGAAGTGGTTCCCCGGTGTCTTTCCCGTGCCCGTTGCCGGTTCCCCGTTTCCCGGAGTTTCCGTCGTGAAGCCCCAATCCCCGACATTTTTCCCCGACGTATCCCGTTCCCCGGTCCTCGACGACAAGTTTCCCGATTCCCGTCTCCGATCCCGTCGTGAAGCCGGCGACCCGACCGCCGTGGATGCGCCAAGTTCCCCGAAGGCCGAGTACCCCGATGCCGAACCCCGTCGACCTCGAAGCCCGGAACGACAAGATCCGCCACCACGACTACCCGAGTACGACTACTTCCCCGACGTCGACTACTTCGGCTACTTCAACGACGTCGACTACCTCGACTACAACGACTACTTCGACTCCGGACGGACGTCTACCTCGACTACTTCGACTACGACGACTACTTCGACTACTTCCTCTCCGATCCGAAGACGACGGCTTCCAATCCGGAGATCCTCGATCCGATGTGTGACCCCAACCCTAAACCTCTATATGCCATATATATATCCGTATCTTATAAAATCATGCATCATTAATTAAACATCGCACCTTTATCCATTTAGTCGAATTAAATCAATTTAATTATGGGTTTGTCCGGTGCATCTATATTGTGCACCGATCCCACTTAAAATGTTTTGCCATGTGTTAGGGAATAAAATTTGGACAACCTTTAATTTGTCATGCATCATGTCATCAACATGCCGCTTCTTTTGCCATAGAAGTAAAATGCATCTTTTCTTTGCCCAGTGTTCGTTGCTTCTTCGGGAATAGGCCGATGAGTTGATGTGAGCAACGACAGGTTCTGCTACCTCTACCGGATTGCAGGCAAGTGATACTCCCTTGCTATCTTCGCTTGTTTTCTGCCTCTCACTCGTCCTATCTTTTGTTCCTTGCTAGCCGTATATTGCGATGCTTGTGTCCCGATCCTATATGCATGTTTCCCTTGCAGCCCTGATATGCCACCACCCCCACATCCTACTACCCTGTTGCTTGTTTATCTTGTTGGCCTTGCGAGTCGTAGTGCATGCTTAGGTTGTTTTGCTCGAGTCTTGTTATCTTTATCTAGTCATGCTTTAATATGTTAGTTGGGTTAATTCACATGATAATCTATAATGTTTGGCGATGGGATATAATTAATAAAGATAAGGCACCGGCAGAAGGCCAATCGTGGTGTTTTGTTCTGCTAGTGTCGCCTAGGACCCGAGTTCTTGTCCTCTGATCCAAGAATGAGCGCACTACCCACATGTGGGAGGAAATGGGACTCCCCTCGACCTAGTACCGGATCTGCAGCCTTGTCCAGGGCGCCACAAGTAGTTCGGGTGTTTCCATTTGCGCGACGCTTTATTTTGATGCAGGTACGGATGGGACGCCTCCGATACGATGATGGTTACTTACGGTAGGGCTGCGGAGCGTTCGTTTATCGAGTGTGGAAGGAGGGGCAATCGTATGAGTGTTCCCTCCCGAAGCCGTTCTCGCATCGGCTAGGTCCACCTCGGAGCTTCGGCCGGACTTTCAAGGTGGGTCAGACTTAGCTAGGTGGTTCCCTGGACAAGTGTGGTAGTGAAGGAAAGTGTAGCGTCGGATACCCTGCCAGCATACCCCGGAAGTGTGCTAATTGCATGGCAACAAGGGTGGAAGTGCGTGTGGTTACATTTGTGCACCCCTGCAGGGTTAAATCTTTTCGAAAAGCCGTGTCCGCGGTTATGGACGACTTGGTGAAATGTGCTGGCTAACAAGATCATAGACAACTTACACCTAATGATATTAAATTGATTAGTAAGATAGAGCTACTTCAATAATAAATTATAAAATTGCCAACTGTGTGAGTGCCTTTGGGCTTACTGCTCGTAGGATAAACGGGCTGGTAAGGAATTGGCTGGGTTATGTTTGGTGTTAGTATAGATGTTTACCTTATGCGCTCTCTTACCTCCTCTCTATTAGACGATTGTTGTAGTGTGTCTCTATAGGTGGTTAGTGCTGCTTGCTGCTGCCTCAATCGCTAACCCTCTTTCCTCGGAATTCCAGCTTTGATATCTTGTGAGTATTACTTGCCAGTACTGTTTATAGTACTGACCCCTTCGGGGCTGCTATTCCAATGCAGCCAACAGGTTTGAAGTGTGACGACGTTAGCTTGGGAATCCCTCCGGCTAGGCTTGGCCTGGGCAGGGATATGGTGCCTTTGCTTATCTTCAGGACTCTTAGTCCAATTTGTATCTTGTCCGTAGTCGGACGCTACCCGCTTCCGTTGTTATTTGGATCTTTGTATTGTATCTTTGTTCTTGACTCGGTGAGTCGTTGTTGTATATATGTTCTTTTGTGGGTTCCATCGAGAACTGTTGTAATGTTATCACAATTCCACCCGCATAACGTGTGTGTTGCGACCTGCACGTTATGCCTGGTGGGCGTCCTCTAGGATCGTTATTATGCGGATTTGGCGGAAATCACTAAGCCTGCATAGTATCGATCTTGGGGCGTTACAAAGTGGTATCAGAGCTCTGGTTCTTCGATACCCCGCGGGTCCAGTCTGCCTGTAGGATACCCTAGCTAATGGTCGTTGTTGTAGAGTGTCCAAACTATTTTACTAAAAGCTATTTGAAAAGATCTCAATAGGACTCTTGTTTACTCCTTACCTCCATTCTATTCCTCCTTTTGCCTTATATGATTTAAATCTTCTCTCTTATCTATCTTCCGGTTATAGCATCTCCGTGGGTGGACGATCTTTTGCCTTTACCTAATAGGTTCGATCTGGAAGCAATCTCGACAGACGGTCATCGCCATCAACGTGAGCAAGAACCTCTTGTTAGTGGTGTCGAGAAGATCAACCAGGTGCGACAAGATTCGATAGTTTACCTTGCTCTTCTTCTCCCTTACGGTAGCGTGGATCTCGGGGCGAGATCCCTTGTTAGTGGTGTCGGTTGTAATGCCCGGGGTTTTTCCCCAAATTAGATTTTTGCTTGTTTTTGTTTTTGCATCATCATGACATCAGCATCTTCGCATCGCATGTTTTTGGCAACAAAATTATTTTTATTAAAATCTATTTTTTATTTTCTAAAATTGTCGGAAAAGATTTTAGCGAGACAGTCGTCTCCTTTTTCTAGAATTAATTGCCAAATTAAATTTGCAAAATAAAAATAAAATTCGAGTGCGCGAGAGAGTAGCACAACCCTGGCCCAAGCCCATCTAACCCCAAACCCTAGGGTTTCCCCCTGGCAGTTTTGTTTTCCCACCCCCTGGGTTTTTGCAGCCACCCTCCTCTCCTTTTGCGCTTTCGCGATCGCGCCCTTCCACCTACCCCCTTTTCCTTTTCCCCCCTCCTTTCTTTTCTCTCCTCCTCTTTTCTTTTCTTCCTTTCTTTTTCCCTTTTCTTTCTCCTCCTTTCCCCTTATCCTCCTTCTCTCTCCCGTGCTTCTTCTCCCGCACCACCACCCGCACCACCGAGCTCCCGCACCAGCACGCACCTCCCCTGCCGCCGGCTGGCCGACCTCGCCTCTCTCCTCCTTCCTCTTCCACCCGTCACCAGCCGCCGTCCCTGCCTGTCCCGACCCGTCTCCGTTTCCTCCGCGCCTCCCTTCCTCGACGCCGACCTCGCCCCGCTCCGCGTCCTCGACCCTGGCCGGCCGTCCTCGCCCTGTCTCGCCCGCGGCCGGACCCTCTCCTCTCGGCCGCTCCCTTCCCCGGCACCACGCGCCACTTCCCTGCTCCTCGCCCGCGCCGCGCCTTCTCCCGGTCCTCCTCGGCTCGTCCTCCCGCGGCCGCCTCGCCGGCCTCCTCCCGCGCGCCTCGGCCGCCGCCCACCGTCACCTCGACCCCGGCGTCCTCCGCCCTGCTCCTCCCCGCGACGGCCTCGCCTGGCTCGCCTCCCGTGGCTCCCTGCTGCTCTGCCCCGCGCCACCAGGGCCGCACCCCGCCGGCCCTCGTTGCCCCGGCCTTCTCCTGCTCGGCCACTCGCGCCCCGCGCCGAGGTCGGCCTCCCCGCGTGCAAGTTCCTCTGCTGTCGTCGCCCTGCTGTCCATCTCCGCCTCTGTCCGTGTGTCTGTGCTGCTGCCGTGTGTGGTGGCCTCTGTTTCCCGTTGCCGTCCCTGTGCGTGTCTCCGTGCTGCTGCTGCGGCGGTGTTTCCCCGTTTCCCCCGCCTCCGTGTTTGCATCTCCGTGTGCGCCCGTTGCCGTGTCTCCGTGTTTCCGTTCCGTCGGGTAGCCGTCTCCGATGCGCGTCCCCGAAGTGTTCCTCTCCGTTCCCGTTTCCCCGCCGTGAAGTGGTTCCCCGGTGTCTTTCCCGTGCCCGTTGCCGGTTCCCCGTTTCCCGGAGTTTCCGTCGTGAAGCCCCAATCCCCGACATTTTTCCCCGACGTATCCCGTTCCCCGGTCCTCGACGACAAGTTTCCCGATTCCCGTCTCCGATCCCGTCGTGAAGCCGGCGACCCGACCGCCGTGGATGCGCCAAGTTCCCCGAAGGCCGAGTACCCCGATGCCGAACCCCGTCGACCTCGAAGCCCGGAACGACAAGATCCGCCACCACGACTACCCGAGTACGACTACTTCCCCGACGTCGACTACTTCGGCTACTTCAACGACGTCGACTACCTCGACTACAACGACTACTTCGACTCCGGACGGACGTCTACCTCGACTACTTCGACTACGACGACTACTTCGACTACTTCCTCTCCGATCCGAAGACGACGGCTTCCAATCCGGAGATCCTCGATCCGATGTGTGACCCCAACCCTAAACCTCTATATGCCATATATATATCCGTATCTTATAAAATCATGCATCATTAATTAAACATCGCACCTTTATCCATTTAGTCGAATTAAATCAATTTAATTATGGGTTTGTCCGGTGCATCTATATTGTGCACCGACCCCATTTAAAATGCTTTGCCATGTGTTAGGGAATAAAATTTGGACAACCTTTAATTTGTCATGCATCATGTCATCAACATGCCGCTTCTTTTGCCATAGAAGTAAAATGCATCTTTTCTTTGCCCAGTGTTCGTTGCTTCTTCGGGAATAGGCCGATGAGTTGATGTGAGCAACGACAGGTTCTGCTACCTCTACCGGATTGCAGGCAAGTGATACTCCCTTGCTATCTTCGCTTGTTTTCTGCCTCTCACTCGTCCTATCTTTTGTTCCTTGCTAGCCTTATATTGCGATGCTTGTGTCCCGATCCTATATGCATGTTTCCCTTGCAGCCCTGATATGCCACCACCCCCACATCCTACTACCCTGTTGCTTGTTTATCTTGTTGGCCTTGCGAGTCGTAGTGCATGCTTAGGTTGTTTTGCTCGAGTCTTGTTATCTTTATCTAGTCATGCTTTAATATGTTAGTTGGGTTAATTCACATGATAATCTATAATGTTTGGCGATGGGATATAATTAATAAAGATAAGGCACCGGCAGAAGGCCAATCGTGGTGTTTTGTTCTGCTAGTGTCGCCTAGGACCCGAGTTCTTGTCCTCTGATCCAAGAATGAGCGCACTACCCACATGTGGGAGGAAATGGGACTCCCCTCGACCTAGTACCGGATCTGCAGCCTCGTCCAGGGCGCCACAAGTAGTTCGGGTGTTTCCATTTGCGCGACGCTTTATTTTGATGCAGGTACGGATGGGACGCCTCCGATACGATGATGGTTACTTACGGTAGGGCTGCGGAGCGTTCGTTTATCGAGTGTGGAAGGAGGGGCAATCGTATGAGTGTTCCCTCCCGAAGCCGTTCTCGCATCGGCTAGGTCCACCTCGGAGCTTCGGCCGGACTTTCAAGGTGGGTCAGACTTAGCTAGGTGGTTCCCTGGACAAGTGTGGTAGTGAAGGAAAGTGTAGCGTCGGATACCCTGCCAGCATACCCCGGAAGTGTGCTAATTGCATGGCAACAAGGGTGGAAGTGCGTGTGGTTACATTTGTGCACCCCTGCAGGGTTAAATCTTTTCGAAAAGCCGTGTCCGCGGTTATGGACGACTTGGTGAAATGTGCTGGCTAACAAGATCATAGACAACTTACACCTAATGATATTAAATTGATTAGTAAGATAGAGCTACTTCAATAATAAATTATAAAATTGCCAACTGTGTGAGTGCCTTTGGGCTTACTGCTCGTAGGATAAACGGGCTGGTAAGGAATTGGCTGGGTTATGTTTGGTGTTAGTATAGATGTTTACCTTATGCGCTCTCTTACCTCCTCTCTATTAGACGATTGTTGTAGTGTGTCTCTATAGGTGGTTAGTGCTGCTTGCTGCTGCCTCAATCGCTAACCCTCTTTCCTCGGAATTCCAGCTTTGATATCTTGTGAGTATTACTTGCCAGTACTGTTTATAGTACTGACCCCTTCGGGGCTGCTATTCCAATGCAGCCAACAGGTTTGAAGTGTGACGACGTTAGCTTGGGAATCCCTCCGGCTAGGCTTGGCCTGGGCAGGGATATGGTGCCTTTGCTTATCTTCAGGACTCTTAGTCCAATTTGTATCTTGTCCGTAGTCGGACGCTACCCGCTTCCGTTGTTATTTGGATCTTTGTATTGTATCTTTGTTCTTGACTCGGTGAGTCGTTGTTGTATATATGTTCTTTTGTGGGTTCCATCGAGAACTGTTGTAATGTTTTCACAATTCCACCCGCATAACGTGTGTGTTGCGACCTGCACGTTATGCCTGGTGGGCGTCCTCTAGGATCGTTATTATGCGGATTTGGCGGAAATCGCTAAGCCTGCATAGTATCGATCTTGGGGCGTTACATCGGTGTAGGGGTTGGCTAGTCGATCCCCGCAACTAGACGCATCTAGTCGCGAGGAGATGTATTATCCTCGAGATCCAATCCGATGAAGCGCCGCACGAGCAGCACCTCCGCGGTATCCACACATACGGCTCGATGTAGACTCCGCCTTCTTGATCCCGCAAGCAAGGAGGGAGTGGTTAGATAGATCTCAGCAGCACGACGGTTGTGGTGGTGTTGATGGTGGAGATCTCCCACGAGCAGGGCTTCGCCAAGCCAAGCAAGAGGAGAAGGAGGAGGAGGTGGCGCACCAGCCCCTAGGGCTAGGGGGTGGCGCGGCAAGAGGTGGAGGTGGCGGCAGCCCTCCGGGAGGGGTGGCGCAGGAGGTGGTGCGGCTAGGGCTAGGGGGGGCGGCTAGGGTATTGGGCAGCCCCTCCTTGGCCGCACCTCTCCCCTTTATATAGGTGGAGGGGGCCAAGGGGTGCGCCCCCAAATCCCATCTAGGGCCGGCTGCCTTGGGAAACTTGCCCCCAAGCAAGCCGAGTCCTAGAGGAACTAGGGTTCGGCCCCCCCTTTCCTAATGGGGTGCAGCCAAGTCCTAGTCTAACTAGGGCTTGGCCGGCTGGGCCAAGGGGCTGGTGCGGCCAGCCCATTAAGGCTGCTGCACCACCCTTTAGTCCATGTGGGCCCCATATGATGTGGGCCCCACTTCTAGACTCTTCTAGAACCTTCCGGTACCCTGCCGGAATATTCTGGAACTTTTCCGACACCTCCGGAAACCACTTTCCTTATATGAATCTTATTCTCCGGACTCTTCCGGATCTCCTCGTGACGTCTAGGATCCCATCCGAGACTCCGAATCAATATTCATTCATACCATCAATAATCTCATTGCTAACCCTAGCTACATCGGAGCGTTAAGTGTGTGACCCTACGGGTTCGAGAACATGTAGACATGATCAGATCTATAATCAATAGCGGGACCGGGATGACCATATTGACTCCTACATATTCAACGAAGTTCCTTATCGATTAAACCACGATGCCGGAGATTCTTAATCTCGTATACGATTCCCTTTGTCTCACCGACATTTAACTTGCCCGAGATTAGATCGTTGATATCTCCATATCTAGTTTCATCTCGTTACCTGGCAAGTTCTCTTTACTCGTCCATAATATAGGATCTCCGTGATTAACACTTAATCACATGGTTGCAACCTTTCTGATGCTTTATTACCGAGAGGGCCCAGAGATATCTTTTCCGTCACAAGGAAGGACAAATCCCACTCTTGATTCATGTCACCCAACAAATACCATCGGAGATACCTGAAAGCCACCTTTATAATCACCCAGTTACGAAGTGACGTTTGATGTCCACAAAGCATTCCTCCGGTAAATGGGAGTGGCATAATCTCATGGTCTAAGGAAACTATACTTGGCATATATTAAAAGCGTTGACAATGAAACTGAGTGACACGATCATTTGCAACTCTTTATTATTGGGTCTTGTCCATCACATCATTACTCCTAATGATATGACTCCATTATCAAGTGACTATAACAAGTCCATGGTTAGGAAACACTAACCATCTCTTGACTAACGAACTAGTCTAGTAGAGGCTTACTAGGGACACCTGGTTGTTTATATTCCACACATGTATTATGTTTCCAATTAATACAATTATAGCATCGATAATAAACTATTATCATAAACATGAATATGCTAATAAACCATTTTATTATTGCCTCTAGGGCATATTCCCAACACCACCTTGGACCACGGGTCCATGGTAGTAGCTAGATGGTAGTCTCTCTCTTGTGCTTCATGTCTTATGATCTTGTGAGCTGCCTAACATTATCAAGATCGACTATTGTAATGCTATGTGATGTGTTTGTTGGGATCCGATGGATTATGAAGTTATGATCAGATTGTGCATGATTCTTATATGTTGATTTATGTTCTTGCATGCTCTCCGATGTGCGTAGTTACTTTGGCCAAGTGATTGTGTGTATCTCCAAGAGGAAGTATTAAACCCATGGCCCCCCGGTCCATCTTTTTACATTGATTGCAACCTTTATTCATCACTTTTCATCATCATTACTCCACTGGTCCATTTTCATATTTTCATCTATTTCACTATACAATTAACCGCTTTGTTTTCTGCGAGACCGGAAAGATTGACAACCTTTCCGCCGTTGGGGCAAAATATTTTGGTTGAGTGTGTGCAGGTCCACGTCTGTTGAAGATTAAGCGCCAGAGATCTTCAACATTCACTTTGTTGTTGATTTCAAAGTCCTACTGGTTCGATAAACCTCGGTTCGTTAATGAGGGAAAACTGCTACTTGCTACATCCACGCCTTCGCTTGGGGCACCACCCAACGCATCATTCAACACGCTAGCAATGTTGTGTAATGGTTCCTTCATTGTTGTATGTAGTACCGTCGAATTGAATGCAAAACATAAAATAAAAAGAAAAACACTAAATGAAAAAGAAATGAATGGTAAATACAGATGGAAAAGAAAAACACTAAATGAACCCCTAAACCCTAAACCCCAGCAAAAAGAAAAAGCGTCCAGACTGATACGTCTCCAACGTATCTATAATTTCTTATGATCCATGCTTGTTTTCATACCATTTGCTACATGTTTTGTTTACATCTTATAGCATTTTTATGCATTTTCTAGAACTAACCTATTAACAAGGTGCCACAGTGCCAGTTCCTGTTTTCTGCTGTTTTCCCGTTTCAGAAAAGTACTTAAGGAAATATTCTCGGAATTGGACGGGACAAAAAGCAGCAGTCTTATAATTCAATGGACTACACGGAGCCCGAAGGAGAGGACCTGGAGGGCCGTGGGCCGGCCACACCATAGGGTGGCGCGGGACCCATGCCTGCCGCGCCACCAGGTGGTGTGGGGCCCACGGGAGCCCTCCGACGCCGCCCTTTCGCCTATATATTTCCCCCGACGCATAAAACCTAGACGGACCCCGTCATATTCCAAAAAAACATCTGCAGCGCCGCCGCCATCGCCGACAAGTTTCGGGGGACAGAAGTCTCTGTTCCGGCACCCTGCCGGGACGGGGAAGTGCCCCCGGAGCCATCTCCATCGACTCCGGAAGCCATCTCCATCAACTCCACCACCATCTCCATCGTCGTTGCTGACTCCTATGATGAGGAGGGAGTAGTTCTCCCTCGGGGCTAAGGGCTCTACCGGTAGCTATGTGGTTCATCTCTCTCTCCCATGATGTGATCTATATGTGATCATGAGCTTTGCAATCTAGATGCCGTTGTGCTACTCAAGTGGGCTTTATTTATGTGATCTCCGGAGACTCCTTGTCCCACGTGTGTAAAGGTGACCGTGTGTGCACCGTGTGAGTCTTTTAGGCTATATTTCACAAGATACTTGTTCACTGATTTATTATTTGAGTTGGATGTCTCTATGAAATTTTGGTGTGTTAGTACCTCCTATGAATGCTCATGGTCCAGTGTGGGGTATTCATTAGTACTTGGGAATATATCTTTGAGGAGTGCTTTTGCATTCCTACACAATGAATTAGTGTTCGTTATCCAGCCGGAGAATACTTCGGAGTAGTATATTGAAGTGCTTATATTTATATTCAATTATGATTGCTTTGTTGAGAGTGACCACTGGTGAAAGTATGATACCTAGGCCTTGTTTCTAAGCATTGAAACACCGTTTACAACAAGTTCCGCTACATGTTTGCTTGCTGCCATTTTATTTCAGATTGCAATTACTACTTATAATCATCCATATTACTTGTATTTCACTATCTCTTCGCCGAACTAGTGCACCTATACATCTGACAAGTGTATTGGGTGTGTTGGGGACACAAGAGACTTTTTGTATTGTGATTGCAGGGTTGCTTGAGAGGGATACCTTTGACCTCTACCTCCCTGAGTTCGATAAACCTTGGGTGATTCACTTAAGGGAAACTTGCTGCTGTTATACAAACCTCTGCTCTTGGAGGCCCAACACTGTCTACAAGAATAGAAGCGTGTGTAGACATCAAGATATTTTCTGGCGCCGTTGCCGGGGAGGTAAGGTAAGCGGCACTCACACTCCAACAAAGAAGCTATCCGGCAACGAAGCTATTTTCTGACGCCGTGTGAGTGCTCAAAGTTATTCCCTTTAGATTCTGCAATTATATCTTTTTGTTTCTTATTTTTAATTGAAGAAAGTCCATTTTTCGTCCCTGAACTCTTGAGTAAGTTTACTTTTCATCCTAAATTTTTTGTTTGGTCCAAAACAAACCTTGAACTTTTGAAAAAGTTCATAACCCATCTGACCCAAGGAAAATAATGATGTGTACTGCCCCATTGCTTCACCATCTTAATGATGACCGGCTAGTTGTAACTCCCAGCTTGAAGGAGCGAGCATGGAAGTATGAAACGACCACGAGATTCCTCCGATGAGTGTGCCGATGATGGGATTCCATCGACGAGTGTGATGACAACATGATGAACTTGACATCAGTCTGAGCGAGTAGGGAGGTCCGGAGGTGTAGACGGGTTAGAGATGCGGTTGAGTTGGGTCATGGACTCAGACAAGTTTGAAGATCGTGCACGAGTAGGGCGATACGGACTAGCTTTACTACATCGAAGTGGGTCGCCCCGGGTTCTTTGGAGGTTTGGGGATTTAGATTCCAAGTGTGGATTTAGATTCATTGGAAGAGGCGATCAAGATTAGGTTCTTATTCAACCTGGTTTACTTTTTTGTGCTACATGTTGCCCACAAACGTTTTTCTCGAGTTAAATGTAGTATGGACCTTTTCAAGAGTTCAGGTTTTGTTTCAGACCAAACAAAAGTTTTAGGACAAAATGTGAACTTCTCGGAGAGTTCAGGGATGAAAAATGGACTTTCTTCTTTTTAATTTCACTAGTTAGGCTTAATGGAAAACAACAAAAAAATTAGAGATCTTTATGAACTTTATATTGAATTAGGACATGATGCTTTTGAGGAGAAAATTAAAAAACCTATGGAAGTTTGTTTGCATAATAGTGGTAGTAATGTTATTAGTATGAATTCTTTGAACACCATTATTGCTAATGCTATGGAAAAGTCTAAGCTTGGGGAAGCTAGTTTTTATGAAAATGATCTTTTTAGTCCCCCAAGCTTTGAGGAGAAAATTTACTTTGATGATATAATGCCTCCCATATATGATGATTACAATGATGAATATGATATTTTCAGTCCACCTACTATTGAGGAGAAAATTAATTATGATTTCAATATGCCTCCTATATTTGATGATTATGGTGATGAGAATAATATGATAGCTATTTTGTTGAATTTGCTTCCACTACAATTAATAAGAATGACTATGCTTATGAGGGGAGTAATAATTTTATGCATTTGGCTCATGATAAGAATTTTACATGTGATGGTTATATTGTAGAATTTATCAATGATGCTACTGAAAGTTATTATGAGAGAGGGAAACATGGATATATGCATCTCAATAATATTAAGTTTCACCTCTATATGTTGAAATTTTTGAAGTACCACTTGCTTTATCTTCCTATGCTAGTCAATATATGTTTCATGAATTTATTTACTTACAAGATTCCGATGCATGGAAGTGGGTTAGACTTAAATGTGCTTCATATTCTTCTCTTGATGCTCACCTTTGTATTTCATTCTTATTCCTATGTGAGCATCATTAAAACTATCATTGCTGTCTAGAAAACAGATTCCTAAGCTTCACTGAGAAAAATGTTTAAAATCAAAGGAAGGGAATTTTGTCCTGAAACTTTGTGACAGCAATCTTCAGGTATTAACACACAATTTATTAGTTCCACGTTTTCTGATTTGAGCAAGGTAAGTGCCTCAAACAATTCACTCTTTATGGGCTGTTCAGTTTTAGACAGATTCTGTCTTTATTTTGCATTACTCTCATTACTTGTGTTTTGTGTGGTTCTTTTGATTAAAGAGCAATGCAAAACCATAAGTAACAGTAGCTAATGTTTAGAATCCATTCATGATATGTCTTTGCTGTACTTATGAGGATTTAATTTATGGAGAGACTAACCCCTCTAATCAAGTTTTATGAGTTGTGTGTGAAGAGAACTTTCAAGTGGAAGAGTTGAGGGAGACAAACAAAGATCAAGAGGGACAACCATTCAAGCTTGGGGATGCTACCCCTAAGCTCACCATAAATATATCAAGTAAGTGCAAGAATTTAAGCTTGGGGAAGCCAAGCCACCTCACTCCAACCATTTGATAACAGGTAAGTAAGCCTAGCTAAAAGGCTTTAAAGAAAAGCGCTTATGGGAGACAACCCATCATTTTATTTTCAGTATCTTTGCTTTTATTTGAGTCAAGAAGTTTGTTTACTACTGTAGCAACTTCTTTGTATCTTTATTTTCTTGCAATGTTGTGCCAAGTAAGGTCTCTAGTAGAAAGTTTTTGCTATATTTGGATTTCTGCACAGGAAACAGATTTCTGTCTGTCACTGTTAAATTCGTAATTTATTTTAGAAGCGACGAAATGCTTTGAGATTTTGTGTGCTGAATCTTCATATATGTATGAAACTTTTTCTAGTTCAGTTATTTTCGATTTGAGCAACTCTAGTGCCTCGAAAAAATTCGTCTTTACAGACTGTTCAGATTTTGACAGATTCTGCCTTTTATTGTGCATTGCTTCTTTTGCGATGTTTATTTGGATATTTTTGATTCTTTGAGCATCAGTGGCTGTAGCTAATGTTATAATGCATTAAGGTGTGCTTGTGTCACAGTAGAACTTGTGAATTTTTGGTTTATGCACTAACCCTCTAATGAGAATTACTTTGAGTTTGATGTGGTGGAAGTTTTCAAGTAAGCAAAAGGGACGATATGATGAGATCAAGAAGAGTGAAAAGCCTAAGCTTGGGGATGCCCCGGTGGGTCATCCCCAGCAAATTCAAGAAGACTCAAGCATCTAAGCTTGGGGATGCCCAAGGCATCCCCTTCTTCATCGACAAAACTATCAGGTCATCTCTAGTGATACTATATTTTTATTCCACTACATCTTATGTATTTTGCTTAGAGCGTCTGTTTTTATTTTGAGTGTGTGTTTTAGTTTGCTTAATAAGTTGGATCCTAGCATTCTTGTGTGGGAGAGAGACACGCTCCGCTTTTTCATATGAATACTCTTGTGCTTCGCTTATATTTGTTGAGTATTCTTAGCTACTGTCTGCTTTCTAGTAAGCTCTCGCTTTTAGCATGTTATCTTGTTTAGAGCTGCTAGTTCTTTGAGTTAAGATCTCTTGTGTTTCACTCTTATTTGTTAGAGAGTTGTTTTAGTTGCTTGGTTGATGTGTTAGATTGGAAAATGCTATGCTTGTGATAGTGGTATAAAATAGAGAAAAGCTGCATAGTCTTGTAGACCATTGTGTAGATAACTTGCTCCTCTTCAATTGTTTTGAGGTATTAAAATAACTAATGGTTAAAATATGTTGGTTAATGTTGTTAAGAGCTGATTAGTGAAGATGTGTTAGTAAAGCGTGGAGCCGTACTTTTCTGAACTAAAAACAACTTAAGTCAAAGTGCTTTAGTGTCGTGATTTCCTCTTAGTTGAAAAGAAGTTTCTAATGGTATAGTTACTGCAACGGTCGGGGAAGCCAACGGGGCACTTGTGTCGCCGCCACGATCCCTCTCGGGGTGTCTCTAACAATTTGTAAAACTTTGATACTGTTGGTTGTTTGCAATATACGACATGCTATGTGAGTTTTTGGTTTTTGGCACTTCCACCTCCATATTTTGCTAGCCTCTTCGGTACTTTGCATTGCCCTTTTTCACATTGAGATTGGTGCATACTTCGCAAGTACATCCAACCCCGTGGGAGATCTTCATCTTGTTCTCCTACACATAAGCCAACTATCTTCCTCAAAACAGCCACCATATCTACCTATCACAGCATTTCCATAGCTGTTCCGAGATATATTGCCATGCAACATCCATCATTTACATTACATGACTTTATGTCATTTTTACTTCATTACCATATAGTATTGCTTGACCATTTGAGTTAGTGTGATGCGTGGTTTTCCACATGTTTTACATCTTTTCCACACTACGCTCGATCATGCATATCCACCATACACCATGTATTAGTCTTTGAGTTTTGAGTACACCAAAAAAGTGTGATGATCATCTTGTAAAATAGAGTGTTGCCTCTACCTGTGAGCATATTGAAAAGAGTTCAAAGTGGCCAATCAAAAGAGTCCAAAAGAGACCAATGAGAGAAAAATATAAAAGAGCCACAAAGACCTCAAAAAGCAAAAAGCAAAAAAAGAAAATAAAATGAGAGAGGGGGCAACACTACTATCCTTTTATTCCACACTTGTGCTAGTAGCACCTACATCATTGTAGTGATTTTTCATGATTCATTAGTATAACTATGTGGGGACCAAACGTTATAGAACTTGGCTTGTATATTCCAATGATGAGCCTCCTCAAGTGAGCTCTAGGTCTTCATGAGCAAGCAAGTTGGATGCACCCCCACTAGTTCCATTGGAGAGCTTCCATTCATATAGCTCTATGTGCATCCGTTGCATGGCAATCACTACTCCTCATTCAGTGTCTACTACGGGACTTCCTCTTGTCTTATGGTTACCTCTTCCACTGTTTGAGCCTTTCTTTTTGGCCTTCCAAACCCCCATTATTATTCTCTTTGCCATAACATCATGGTGCCAAGCCTTCTTCTTGCTTGTATTAGTTGAGTGGACTACATAACAGTTGATAAGTTAAGTGGATGGATTAAGGACACTTGACTTGAGCTTGGCTATTTCTATTATTGACTGAATTTGATGCTTTGAAGATTGATTGACATTTTACATTGGAGACACAATTTACTATCCTTCTTTCTAAACCTTATGTATGGTTCCTTGTCTCCAACACGTTGATTCATGAAAAGTTCTAGCTTCTTATAGCTAGCATTTGTTAATCATTGTTTGCTTAATGTCAACTATAGACAATTGTTTTGGATCACCTTATTCACATCATGTGCTTTGCATTGCTATGTTGATCTAGATTGTGAGTTAGCATGTCTCCTAAGAAATTATTTGTTATCGTTTTACCTACTCGAGGACGAGTAGAACTAAGCTTGGGGATGCTGATACGTCTCCAACGTATCTATAATTTCTTATGATCCATGCTTGTTTTCATACCATTTGCTACATGTTTTGTTTACATCTTATAGCATTTTTATGCATTTTCTGGAACTAACCTATTAACAAGGTGCCACAGCGCCAGTTCCTGTTTTCTGCTGTTTTCCCGTTTCAGAAAAGTACTTAAGGAAATATTCTCGGAATTGGACGGGACAAAAAGCAGCAATCTTATAATTCAATGGACTACACGGAGCCCGAAGGAGAGGACCTGGAGGGCCGTGGGCCGGCCACACCATAGGGTGACGCGGGACCCATGCCTGCCGCGCCACCAGGTGGTGTGGGGCCCACGGGAGCCCTCCGACGCCGCCCTTTCGCCTATATATTGCCCCCGACGCATAAAACCTAGACGGACCCCGTCATATTCCAAAAAAACATCTGTAGCGCCGCCGCCATCGCCGACAAGTTTCGGGGGACAGAAGTCTCTGTTCCGGCACCCTGCCGGGACGGGGAAGTGCCCCCGGAGCCATCTCCATCGACTCCACCACCATCTTCATCGCCGTTGCTGACTCCCATGATGAGGAGGGAGTAGTTCTCCCTTGGGGCTGAGGGCCGTACCGGTAGCCATGTGGTCTATATCTCTCTCTCCCATGATGTGATCTATATGTGATCATGAGCTTTGCAATCTAGATGTTGTTATGTTACTCAAGTGGGCTTTATTTATGTGATCTCCGGAGACTCCTTGTCCCACGTGTGTAAAGGTGACAGTGTGTGCACCGTGTGAGTCTTTTAGGCTATATTTCACAAGATACTTGTTCACTGATTTATTATTTGAGTTGGATGTCTCTATGAAATTGTGGTGTGTTAGTACCTCCTATGAATGCTCATGGTCCAGTGTGGGGGTATTCATTAGTACTTGGGAATATATCTTTGAGGAGTGCTTTTGCATTCCTACACAATGAATTAGTGTTCGTTATCAGCCGGAGAATACTTCGGAGTAGTATATTGAAGTGCTTATATTTATATTCAATTATGATTGCTTGTTGAGAGTGACCACTGGTGAAAGTATGATCCCTAGGCCTTGTTTCTAAGCATTGAAACACCGTTTACAACAAGTTCTGCTACATGTTTGCTTGCTGCCATTTTTATTTCAGATTGCAATTACTACTTATAATCATCCATATTACTTGTATTTCACTATCTCTTCGCCGAACTAGTGCACCTATACATCTGACAAGTGTATTGGGTGTGTTGGGGACACAAGAGACTTTTTGTATTGTGATTGCAGGGTTGCTTGAGAGGGATACCTTTGACCTCTACCTCCCTGAGTTCGATAAACCTTGGGTGATTCACTTGAGGGAAACTTGCTGCTGTTATAAAAACCTCTGCTCTTGGAGGCCCAACACTGTCTACAAGAATAGAAGCGTGTGTAGACATCACAGACCTTTAGTCCCGGTTGGTGTTACCAACCGGGACTAAAGCGTCTCCTACCCCGGCGCTCGACAGCGGCCCACGTGGATACCCTTTAGTCCCGGTTCGTAACACAACCGGGACTAAAGGGGTGGGCCTTTAGTCCCGATTGCGCAGTCCCGGTTGCGCAACCGGGACTAAAGGCCCTCTGGGCCCGGGACAAAAGCCCCCTTTTCCACTAGTGGAAGTTTTCATCGTTTCCGCCGCGCAGGTTGGGGATGGAATGGAATTGCTACTCGCAAAAAAAATAGTAGCAAGTCGGGTTGTCGGCACAGTGGAAACCAGGGTACCACGGGCCGGCCTGCCAGGGCCCACAAGATTCTTTGGATGATTTTTGCTGAGGACCAGGCTCTCCAGCCCTGGCGAGCCCCGCGAGGGCTTTTTCCCTCGCGAGGGTCTTTTCTCCTCGCCGAGGATTTTCTCCCCTGGCAAGGGATCGCAACTCGACAAGGTGTCTCCGACGCCACCCGCAATTCTGCTAAGGACCAAGCCGAAGGGCTCGGCGAGGCTCCTTCCTCATGAAGCCATCTCTGCCTCCACGGCAGGGCGCACATGGGCTCTGCGTCATGTGCAGAGTGACGCGCACGTCTGCGCGCGATGACGACGACGCCGCAGTTGCCATTTCCATGTATAAAGGAGTCAACAGAGCAGCACCAAGCAAAGCGGACAACGAGTACTGCCCCTTTGGTGATAAGGGAACCGTCTGCAGCTACGCTCCAAGGGCGACGTCACCGTGGGACCCGTTCACCTCCGCAGCGCCAGCCCGCCGCCCGTTGGACGGTGGCCTTTTCCAGCTTTGGTGTCGCCGCTCCCCTGCCGTGGACCGCGTCCATGGATCTTAGCTTTATGGTAGACTCCACCTTTTTGGTGCGCCGCGCCTCCTCCTTCGTCGCCATGTGGTAGCCCTTCCCGCCCAAATATTTAGGCGGAAGAGGCCCGAGACACCTATAAAAGGAGGGGAGGCACGCCCGTGCAAAGGGTTCGATCTCTGGTAGGCATTCAGGGTTCACAAGTTCACCATCTTGGAGCTCAGAAGAAACCCTAGCCATTGTTAGCCACCTCGAGCTCGACAAGCTCTCCTTGTACTGTAAACTCTTCAAGCAGTGCAATACACCACAGCAGGACGTAGGGGTTTTACCTCCACAAGAGGGCCCTGAACCTGGGTAAGACCGAGTGTTCCATCTCTGCAGCGTTTGCCCCGCAGCGAGTCTGACGAGCACCGTCGCCGGAGCACGTTGAGGGTTGTTTGATTCCGCGTTCAGCCCCTTACTCGATCCTTCTCGAGACACCCCCAGTTCCTGGGACAGTTCTCCGACATTTGGCGCGCCAGGTAGGGGGCTGAGGCGCATCTTCAACCTCGACGCAGCCATGGCCGGCCCTTCTCGCGCCGAACGACTCGCTCGCCAGACGGCCAGCGCCGCCACCGCCCCTCCTGCTGGCAACCCGCGCGGCCGCCCGCGCGGGAGCGCTGCCCCGGCGCGCCGCGTCGACCCCGAGGCCCCGCGTCGAGCACCCAGAGGACGACGACATCGACCACGCTGAGGACGACCTCGGCGAAGAGGAGGCCTCCTCCCTGCACCCGTCGTGGGACCGTGCTGCCTCCTCGCTGGGCCGCCCCGCGCCCAGCCCGGCGACTGCGCTTCTCATGGTGCAGGAGCTACTGCAGTACCGTCCCACGCCGGACGCTCAGGAGGCCTGGCTCAACCGCGTCTCCGAACTCATCAGCGCCGCTCGCGCCGCCGCACCCGCACCGTCTCGCTCC
>QRDG01000150.1:3468335-3510682 GCA_012064385.1 Puccinellia tenuiflora
AAAGTTTTCACTGAGAAAATTTGTTTAGAGATCAAAAGAAAAGATATACAGATTCCTCTGTGAATTTTGTTTAGATCTTCAACTAAATTCTCTAGGAGAATTTTGTTTAAAGATCAAAAGAAAAGTCTTTTAAGACAAAGTTTTTGCTAAAAAGTGATCTCTTTTCAAATTCAGTGAATTTGTTTAGACCTTTAATTAAATTCTCTAGGAGAATTTCAATTAAAGGACAGAAAAGTCTTTTATGACAAAGAATTGCTAAAAGTTGATCTCTTTTCAAATTCAGTGAATTTGTTTAGAGAACAGACCAGAACAGTACATGTTTTGTGAAACACAAAGAATATTTTTACAGTTTCTACTGCAAAGAAAAAGGACTCTCCTCTAATTAGATTGGAACCAACGGGAAAATTTAATTAGAGAGGAGGAAAAAGAGAAATACTTGTTTAATAGATTAATTATGGTATTGTTATTTTCTGACCAACGTTGATGATAACAGTACTATAATTATATGAATTCTATAGTCAAAGGGCTAGATCTCTGATAATTTTGCATCAAAGTGATCAATTTTCAGAGAAAAGATAAAAGATGCTACTCGTTTGCATCTAACAGATAAATTTTCAAAGAAAAGATAAAAGATCAAGAGATGCTCTTGAACTATAGAAAAATGTATATTTCTTGTTTCCGCTGCAATAGAATTGATGATAATGTTATTCTCTGAACAGAGTTCTTTATTGCAATAGAAATATTATCATCATATTGTTTATAAGTTTTGTGCATTAATTCTATTTCTGCCCAACGGTGATGTAGAATTAGTGTAGAAAGAAAATGTTTCATTCTAATTCTGCCCAACGGTGATTTAGAATATAAAAGAAAGTTTTAATGTGCATATCTTTAACCAGAAAAATGTAGGGTTAATTTTATGCTCATTATTGTTTATTATTATTGAATATTTTCTCAGACAAAGATTCTCATGGTTTCATTCGTGAAATCAAAAGGATGGGTACTTGTTACCCGAAAGATGACCAAGTAAGGTCATAAAGTAAGAGAGTATGTTCTCTCTAAAGAATGACTGCAAAAGGAAAAGAATTCTTGGATGTTAATCCAAGAATACAAATAGATCATCGAGAGTCTTGTTTGACAAATGTCTTTCATGTACTCTCCATGCAGAAAAGAAAGAAATCATTCTGAGCTTTGTTTAACGAATTTCTTTCATGTACTCTATATGAAGAATTTTTTTAAACGAGCAACATGAATGCTTAATTTGACTAACGTTGGATTAAGCATGTGTATAAAAGAGTATTCAGATTTATTTCTGAATTTGATGATTCAATATGCAGTCTAAAGATCCAATTGTGGCATCTATGTCATACCCGCATGTCGGGAAAAGACGATAATAATACCCACGTGGTGGGAAAAGTCTGGGAAAATACCCGCATGGCGGGAGAAAATTTTGACAAAGGACTTATCCTGTATGATAGGAGAAAGATGTGACGAATCATGTGTTTTTATATCGATTGCACATTTTATGTGTCATAGTTATAAAACACTTAATGAGTCAAAAGAGAATAAAGTTACAAATGAACCTCAGTTAAGGATGGTATGCAAGTGTGACTTGCAAAAAGTATCATTGAGAAAGAACTCTTGTGAGTTTTGAAAAGGAATAAAAAAAAAGTACTCCCATACGTTAAAAGATAACTTCATTTTGAATGAAGCAGATAATCAAAAGTTTCGAAATTGTGGCAAAAGGTTCTTGCCACATTTCGAGGGGGAGATAGAGAGTATTACAGAATAGACCCCCTATACCTCAGATAATGTGATGCACATTATGTATCTAGGTGATCTATGATGAATTGTGATCGTCTGGGGGAGTACGACGATCACAATAATGATACCCCTAAAGTAAAAAGATAGATGTATTCTTGGATATTTTATAGCTCCGGAAGGAGACTAAGGATGGTACTCAAAGTGCCATAAAGAAGACAGATTGACAGAATAATAGAATAAACCCAAATAAAAAGGATTAAGGATACACCATTTTCGAGAAAATGGAGTAATCTGGGGGAGCATGGTATGAATATACCTAAGGCTCGAATAGTTTTTATCTGGGGGAGCTTGTTGCTTTATAAAAGAGATGAACAAGTAAACATGGATCTTGTGATTTAAATCCTTGTAACAGCTATTGCCTTTTGGCAATAAGAGACTACAGAATGAATTGCCTCTAGGCAATGACAGAGCAACAACATCCCCATATGAGAAAAACAGATGACTATAAAGTCTATATCAGAGAAATTTAAATGGAGGTTGATCCCACCTCATTTACAGACTATAAAGCAGCGCTCAATCGATTTTGACAAGTGTCTACTTGTCTTAATGATTAGAGACTATGTGAATCCTGACGATGTTTTGGGACTCATAAGTAATTTCCAATGGAGCCAAAACAGTAGGCTATAAAGGGTCTACATCAACAATGTGACTCCAAAGGAAATATGTGAAAAATGATTTTAAATCGAAAGTTTTGCGCTAAGAGAATAGACAGATTATAATGAGTGCTAATGGCACATAATGATCTGAGTTACATCAGATGAAAGCAAAAGGGATCTTATGGACTAGAGCAAGTCTCTAGAATCAAAAGTCATTTTGGGTTAAAGAAAATGAGAGGACAATCGCATTTGTGCAAACTCATAGAATGGGAAATTCATTTCCTAATCCCGTGTATGTGGATGATATCCTACTTGATAGTGGTGATGTCAATCTACTACCGGCAGAGAAAGGAAGTCCTTGTCCTCAAAAGAATATTCTCGATAGAGTGTCTCTCGTTATAAGTATCGAGATTTACTGAGAAAAGAAGAAAAGGGGTATTAGAAATATCACATGGACATGCTGAGAAGAAGTCTCTATAGCATGCATGTCGAGAAAACCTACGCCTGTTCTTATTGACAAGGGTAATGGAATTGGGAACTTTAGTGTTCCAAGAGATAACAAAGAATGGATCAAATGGATATGGTACCATATGCTTCCGCTGTTGGTTGCTCAATATTACCCTGAAAATTCACGTATCCGGGTTGTTTTGGCAATGTCCAATCCAGATATAGATCACTGGAATGGAATCAAAGATATCGGCCTCATGCTAAAAGAAACATTGTGCTCTCAAAAGATTGTGAGTACAAAGATAGATCTATAAGAGTGCTTTCAAAAGGTTGTGAGTACTCTGAAAGAATTTTGTGAAATATATAGCGAAATCCACAATTGTCGCTAAATTTCACATTTGGAGTTTTTGTGTGGAAAATCTCCAAAGAATTAAAAGATTGACATCAGTGTGATGTAAAGACATGTTATAGCATCATATGAGGCTGAGGGATAGGCAAAATGGTTAAGTAAACCTGTACCCGGAATTGATAATGGTTGACAACAGCAGTAACCATAAAGTAATTCACTCCTAAGACAACGAGTCAAGTGTGGTGCCAAACACATTGACACAAAGTTATACGTTGTAAAGGAGAAAGTTCGGAATTATGTTGAAATGCTTGGAGGATAAGAGGAAGAGATAAAAGAAACACACAAGTGTTTGCAGATCTGCTAATTAAAGGCTTACCGCCCAGTGTGTTTGGAGAACACATAGTCGACATGGGTTTATGGTATAGTCTATATGTTTTCCGGACAACAAAGAGGCCCAAAAAGATTAAAGAATTTGTTTCAAAACAAAGAGGTATATTGTAGCTGTCTGATTCTATCGGCAATTGAGCTGAGACGATGAAACATGCTCTATGTATCGATCTGTGATGAAATAAGTAAAGTTAAAAGTAAAAGTTGAGATCAAGGGGGAGAATGTTAGGTTGATCTCATCCGGTCGAACCCCAACGGGTTGATCGGACCCCTTGACCGCGTCCTGATCGGGGATGCCCAACCGCACCAAGGTTGGTGGGCCCCTGTGACCCGCGCTACATAAAGGGTGGGGGCCGGTAGCACACTGATCACGAGGTTCACCTCAGGCCACCGCCCCACCAACATCCCCTACCGATCGAGGGATAGCGCGGTGCTCACGGGAAGCACCACCGACGCCGCTGCCTACACCGCAGCCACTGTCCACTGTCACCACCGCCGCCGTCCACCATGGCCGGCAGTTCGAGCTCGGCGTCCACAGCAAGGTAGACACGCCGATCATCTCTCTCTCTCCCTCTCGGTCTCTCTCTCTCATCCTGGTCCCGAAACCCTAATTCATGAGAAGAAGGGAAGAAACCCTAACAGAATCCACTGCTCACTTACCGGCTGAGCTGCTCATCACAATGCATCTCTAGGCAAAGAGGGTTGAAATCTCCGGCTACGTCGATATTAATGACCGATGTGGCTTGTGGAGAAACCGATGCGTTCCTAGAATCCTGAAAGCCCTGAGTCTGGCCGTTATCGATATTAACGACCGACACATCTTGGAGGCGGCGGTGCCTCCTCGTCGTCGGACGACTCCACGGGCGCCACCTCAGGCGGCTCGTTGTCAGTGCGGCTGGTGGTGGCGAAGCTGTGGTGACGGCAAGCGTGCTCGGATTGCACGATGACGTCCCAGTAGGGCGCCTCCGCGTTGAAAGGAGGCACGTGGCTACGCTCCTCCTCCGTCACTGCGCCGGCGGCGTCCGAGTCCCACATCGCCCGGATGTAGTCCAGCCTCGCCTGACCGGTGAGGGGCGGCGCAACCGGGACGTTGTCCAGGTTGACCAGCCAGCCGTCCGGCAGGCTAAGGTCGGCGGGCCGAGGGAGGTAGTCGCGCACGGTCGTCGACCTGCGGGGGCGGAGGAGGCGGAGGGGGTGGTGGTTGCAGCGCCGCAGCCCTAGCCGCCGCAATCCGGATCCCCTAGATCCGGCGTAGCTCATTGCGGCGTTGGCAGTGCACCAACGATATCGCGTCAAGGAAAGGAAGAGGGCGGTGGTGGAGTGTGTGAGACGAGAGGGCTGGTGGTTTTAAAGCCGGTCGAAGGAGTGGAGATGCCGTCGCCATTAACGCCAAGACGGCATGCATACCGCTACGTGGCTCTGCGGTGCTGCATCGAGGTGACGCTTCACTGCGCCGCCACCTAGCCACTGAAACCATGCGCCGCCTGACGGCCCGTGCAACGATGCGACGACTCGACACTAAAACGACGAGGCACCTGCATCGCTGCCGCGTGCGGTGAGATCTCGACGCGTCGTTTCGTGTGGCTGACGGGCGGGTTAGATCTGTCGGAGGCTCGGGCCGGACAGTATCCGGTACCGCGAAGGCATCTCCCAAATTTGGAGGCCCTGTTGGCGGTGTCGAACAGTTTTTGGGCCGGACAAAGCNGCAGTTGACGGGTCTGGGGCCGAAAGTATAGAGGCCATGGGCCGCTAGTGCTGGCTGCGCACCGCACGCGCGCGGCGCGTAAAGAAATGGGCCATGGGCCGAAAGTGGAGAGCCGTGGGCTGGGCCACGTGAATTCTGGGCAGAGTTTTTTTTCTGTTTTTTATTTTTTCAGAAGCTGTTTTTGGTTGTTTTTTGTCTAATTTTTAGGCAAATTTCAACTACTTTTTTTCTATTCAAAAATTATCCAACGAAATTTTGTTTAGGAAAAAGAAAAGTAAAAGAAAAGCTTCTGCAAGGTATAAAGTTCATGAATTTTTAATTCATGTTTTTTCCGCTGCAAATAGAGAAATGTGCTCCTTTTAAATTTAAAAGGTTAAAAGAATTAAAAGAGAGAATTAAAATTTAAGAGGAGCATGTTAAAGTGATTATTTCAATGTTTACGCTTCTGTTAAAATTTTCACTGAGAAAATTTGTTTAGAGATCAAAAGAAAAGATATACAGATTCCATTGTGAATTTGTTTAGATCTTTAATTAAATTCTCTAGGAGAATTTTAATTAAAGGATAGAAAAGTCTTTTAAGACAAAGTTTTTGTTAAAAGATGATCTCTTTTCAAATTCAGTGAATTTTGTTTAGATCTTTATTTAAATTCTCTAGGAGAATTTTAATTAAAGGACAGAAAAGTCTTTCATGACAAAGATTTTGCTAAAAGATTATCTCTTTTCAGATTCAATGAATTTGTTTAGAGAACAGACCAGAACAGTACAATGTTTGTGAAATACAGAGAATATTTTACAGTTTCTACTGTAAATTAAAAGGACTCTCCTCTAATTAAAATGGAACCAACGGGAAAATTTAATTAGAGAGGAGGAAAAAGATAAATACTCGTTTAACAGATTAATTATGATATTGTTATTTTCTGACCAACGTTGATGATATCAGTACTATAATTATATGAGTTCTATAGTCAAAGGGCTAGATCTCTGATAATTTGCATCTAAGTGATCAATTTTCAGAGAAAAGATAAAAGATCAAGAAATGCTCTTGAACTATAGAAGTATGTATATTTCATTTTTCCGCTGCAATAGAGTTGATGATAATGTTATTTTCTGAACAGAGTTCTTTATTGCGATAGAAATATTATCATCATATTGTTTATAAGTTTTATGCATTGATTCTATTTATGCCCAATGGTGATGTAGAATTAGTGTAGAAAGATGATGTTTCATTCTAATTCTGCCCAACGGTGATTTAGAATATAAAAGAAAGTTTTAAAAGTTTAATGTGCATATTTTTAACCAGAACCATGTAGGGTTAATTTTATGCTCATTATTGTTTATTATTATTATTGAATGTTTTTTCAGACAAAGATGCTCATGCTTTCATTCGTGAAAGCAAAAGATGGGTACTTGTGACCCGAAAGATGACCAAGTAAGGTCATAAAGTAAGAGAATATGTTCTCTCTAAAGAATGACTGCAAAAAGAAAAAGAATTCTTTGATATTAATCCAAGAATACAAATAGATCATTGAGAGTCTTGTTTGACAAATGTCTTTCAGGTACTCTCCATGAAGAAAACAAAGAAATCATCCTGAGTTTTGTTTAACGAATTTCTTTCATCTACTCTATATGAAGAAATTTTTTAAACGAGCAACATGAATGCTTAATTTGACTAACGTTGGATTAAGCATGTGTATCAAAGAGTATTCAGATTTATTTCTGAATTTGATGATTCAATATGCAGTCTAAAGAGCCAATTGTGTCATCTATGTCTCTTGATTACCCGCATGACGGGAAAAGACGATAATACCCGCATGACGGGAAAAGACGATAATAATACCCACGTGGTGGGTAAAGTCTGGGAAAATACCCGTATGACAGGAGAAAAGATGTGACGACTCATGTGTCTTTATATCAATTGCACATTTTATGTGTCATAGTTATAAAACACTTAATGAGTCAAAAGAGAATAAAGTTACAAATGAACCTCAAGTTAAGAATGGTATGCAAGTGTGACTTGCAAAAAGTATCATTGAGAAAGAACTCTTGTGAGTTTTGAAAAGGGAATAAGGAAAAAGTACTCCCATACATTAAAAGACAACTTCATTTTGAATAAAGCAGATAATCAAAGTTTCGAAATTGTGGCAAAAGGTTCTTGCCACATTTCGAGGGGGAGATAGAGAGTATTAAAGAATAGACTCCCCTAAGTGATCTATGATGAATTGTGATCGTCTGGGGAGTACAACGATCACAATAATGATACCCCTAAAGTAAAGAGATAGATGTATTCTTGGATTTTTTACAGCTCCGAAAGGAGACTAAGGACGGTACTCAAAGTGCCATAAAGAAGACAGAATGACAGAATAAACCCAAATAAAAAGGATTAAGGATACACCATTTTGGAGAAAATGGAGTAATCTGGGGGAGCATGGTATGAACATACCTAAGGCTCGAATAGTTTTTATCTAGGGGAGCTTGTTGCTTCATAAATGAGATGAACAAGTAAACATGGATTTTGTGTTCTAGGTCCTTGTAAGAGCTATTGCCTTTTTGGCAATAGAAGACTACAGAAAGAATTGCCTCTAGGCAATGACAGAGCAACAACATCCCATATGAGAAAAACAGATGACTATAAAGTCTATATCAGAGAAATTTAAATGAAGGTTGATCCCGCCTCATTTACAGAAATTAAAGCAGCGCTCAATCGATTTTGACAAGTGTCTACTTGTCTTAATGATTAGAGACTATGTGAATCCCGACGATGTTTGGGACTCATAAGTAATTTCCAATGGAGCCAAAACAGTAGGCTATAAAGGGTCTACAACAACAATGTGACTCCAAAGGAAATATGTGAAAAGCGATTTTAAATCGAAAGATTTGCGCTAAGAGAATAAACAGATTATAATGAGTGCTAATGGCACATAATGATCTGAGTTACATCAGATGAAAGTAAAGAATACAAGGGATCTTATGGACTAGAGCAAGTCTCTAGAATCAGAAGTGATTTTGGGTTAAAGAAAATGAGAGGACAATCGCATTTGTGCAAACTCATAGAATGGGAAATTCATTTCCTAATCCCGTGTATGTGGATGATATCCTACTTGCTAGTGGTGATGTCAATCTACTACCGGCAGAGAAAAGAAGTTCTTGTCCTCAAAAGAGTATTCTCGGTAGAGTGTCTCTCGTTATAAGTATCGAGATTTACTAAGAAAAGAAGAAAAGGGGTATTAGAAATATCACATGGACATGCTGAGAGGAAGTCTCTAAAGCATGCATGTCGAGAAAACCTACGCCTGTTTTAATTGTCAAGGGTAATGGAAGGGAACTTTAGTGTTCCAAGAGATAACATAGAAAGGAAGCAAATGGATATGGTACCATATGCTTCCAATGTTGGTTGCTCAATATTACCCTGAAAATTCACGTATCCGGGTTGTTTTGGCAATGTCCAATCCAAATATAGATCACTGGAATGGAATCAAGGATATCGGCCTCATGCTAAAAGAAAACTCTCAAAGATTGTGAGTACAAAGAGAGATCTATAAGAGTGTTCTCAAAAGATTGTGAGTACTCTGAAAGAATTTGTGAAATGTATAGCGAAATCCACAATTGTCGCTAAATTTTCACATTTGGAGTTTTTGTGTGGAAAATCTTCAAAGAATTAAAGGATTGACATCAGTGTGATGTAAAGACATTTTATTGCATCATATGAAGCTGAGGGACAGGCAAAATGGTCAAGGAAACCTGTACCCGGAATTGATAATGGTTAAAAACAGCAATAACCATTAAGTAATTCACTCCTATGACAACGAATCAAGTGTGGTGCCAAACACATTGACGCAAAGTTATACGTTGTAAAGGAGAAAGTCCGGAATTATGTTGAAATGCTTGGAGCATAAGAGGAACAGATAAAAGAAACACACAAGTGTTTGCAGATCTGCTAATTAAAGGCTTACCGCCCAGTGTGTTTTTGAAGAACACATAGTCGACATGGGTTTATGGTGTCTATATGATTTCCGGACAATAAAGAGGCCCAAAAAGATTAAAGAATCTATTTCAAAACAAAGAGGTATATTGTAGCTGTCTGATTCTATCGGCAATTGAGCTGAGACGATGAAACATGCTCTATGTATCGATCTGTGATGAAATGAGTAAAGTAAAAGGTAAAAGTAAAGTTGAGATCAAGGGGGAGAATGTTGGATTGATCTCCACCCGTGTGAGCCCAACGGCTCGCACGGACCCTTGACTCGGCTCCCTGATCGGGGGAGCCCAAACCGTTTTGGGTGATGGGCCCCTGTCGCACCGGCTATAAGAGGGAGGTGGGGACCACTAGGGCACGCACGCCAAGACAGTCGTGGCCACCCCACCTCCACCTACCGATCAAGGAGAGCCAGACAGCGACGGGAAGCACCTACACCCCGCCGCCATTCTCTCACCACCGGCCACTGTCCACCATGGCCGGCACCGCTGGCTCCTCGAGCCAAGAAGAAGGTTGCCCTCCTATCTCTCTCTCTCCCTTCGGTCTCTCTCTCTCTCAATCGTGAAAAGAACAGAAACCCTAAAAGTGCTATTCGTATGATCTAACCCTAGATGATCCTAAGGGATCTAACAGGTGCGTCGTCGCGTCGTGGCATCCCAAGCTGCCGGCTCTCCCGCTCCTCCTCCCCTCGACGGGCAAAGCCAAGCGCGATCGGAAGGCACGGGCGTACATCCTGGAGGAAGGCAGGGCCTTGCGCGCCCCGCTCCCAAGGTTTCCATGGGGCAAGCGTATCGTCGGATCCTATGACGGTGGCTGGTTGGCCGGCACTCGGCTCCTTATCATCGTCAATGCCTTCACCGGTGCTCGGGTAACGCTCTCTGACAAACAGAGCATCGTTGGGGCCTTGGGGGTAAAGGCCCAACTAGACGACCAAGATCCAAAACTACTAGCATCAGAGACGACACCTACATCAAAAAGATCATCTTCTCGGAGGACCCTTCCTCAAGCGCATGCATCCTCACGGCGATAACCACGAGGGGCGAGATAGGGCTCTGCGGGATTGGCTGCGAAGATGGCTGGTGGACGACAGGACTTTGCGGCGCCGAGGAGCTGCTGGACGTTGCCTTTTGCAACGGAAACCTCTATTGCCTTGCTTACGGCGAACTGATCAAATTCGATGTCGGCATGAATGACAATGGCGCTCCTGTGGTCACCTCGGTCCACCGCATGAACATCCAAAGGAGCATCTGGATTGCGTGGGGGAGCAAGTCCAACTGCAAATACTACATCTTCGAGCTACGCGATAAGCTGGCGATAGCCGTCAAGTTCTCGTCGAGAAGCCTTTGCCGCGAAGATCATTGTTTTATGGTTTTTATGCTCATGAACGACGGATGCACATGGGAAGAGGTGGCGAGTTTGGGTGACCATGCTTTGTTCTTGGGGCCAGCGTGCTCCAAGGCGATACGCGTGCCGGTGACCGGTGAGCGCAGCGAGGTTGAGAGGAACCACATCTACTACTCGGCGCAACAGTCATGCCCACGCCACGAGACAAAGTGCTTGAAGAGATTGGACCTCGGCAGCTACACCGTATATTGCGGGAAAAGCAAACGCGTGAAACATTCACCAAGAATCATGTCATGGGGATACCATTATGATCACGAGGATGGCAGTAATGGTTGCATTTGGCTTCTCTCTCCGGACTTGTAATAATTTTGCTTTCATGCATGTTACCGCAAGCTTATGCGGAAAACTCGCAGGTGAGCCCGAGCTCACCTGCACCCTCGGATTTCGCAAAATTCAAAAAATAGTAAAACTTTTTGAAAAATTCTGAAAAACATTGGGTGCATATGTATACAAGTTCTTCACATCCGTGCAAATTTTTAGAATAAAATGACATTCTATGCGCTCTGTGCAAAAAAGACAAAATAAGACATTGAAAACATGTGTATTCAGACCATATGAAATATCATTTGATTATGAGAATTTACACGAGTGTGAAGAACTTGTATACATATACACCCCATTTTTTTCAGATTTTTTTTCATGTTTTACTATTTTTTTGATTTTCGCGAAAATAAAGGGTGTAGGTGCACCCGGGCGCTATTCGTCCGCACTCAAGCTTATGCATGCTACAAAGTTGTAGTAGTATTTTTATTTTCAAACTTATGTTACCTGGTGTATACATGTAAGGAAGTATCTCATGTAGTCAGGCCCAGAGCTAGGCTAATTCGTCGCCCAGAGCTAGGCCTAGACCTGTGGAGTATATTTTCGTGCTCTTATATACATGATATATACTAGCAAATTGCCCGTGCGTTGCTACAGACTGATGAAAATTTTAATGATTTATTTTTCACACACTGCACTGTTATTTCCACATTGTCAAAATTCTCTCACTATATTAATGTCAGTTATCACCGAAGTGTAAAATAGCCGGCTATTCCACGTAGCGGCAGCAATTCGAGCAGCTATGAAAGCCCTTATATAGCGCAGCTAAAGTACTAAACACATTTAGCAGTTTAGTTAAATAATGGAAAACATCAACATTTGGGTAGTATATATTCCTATGTATATCAATATTCGACAGATGCGTAACATATTAACTAAATAGTCCATCTCTAGCTAATCGGCACATTTTGAGCAAATCACACTTTACATGCTCTCTCTGCCTTACGGAACATATGCTAATCAACCTATAAATTCACATTAGTGTACAAATCAAAATTTAGAGGCTTGCTGTGATGGTCCACCGAAGCGAGATAAGTCTTTTACTTAATTATTTTCTATATAATCTACCCTATTGATTTTCTATCAGCATAAAATCCAAACGACTCACTTGTGCATATCTCATATCCTTCCTCGTCTCTTGTAAATCGTAAGTCAACATCACACCAACGACAATCCCCAATCTCTGGCGCCACCGAGGGCCCGCCTGGAATAGGAGATCAACATTAGTAAAAACCTTAAGAAAGCAAGCACCCTCGCCATGAAGGCTTTATGAGTCGATAAACAGGCTCGTTGCAACGGACGAGGCACTTGTCGCGGTGTGAATTGTCGGCCGGGGAACATCCCCATGTTGTCCTTGGTCTGTATCCGCTGCCGCATCTGGCTGACGGAGTCGGGGAAGAAGGCCAGATCTGACGCTCCCTAACCGCAAACTCTGCTCCAAAAGCACCAAATCTTCCTGGTTGTCTGCAGTATTCGGATCGATGAGCTGCATGTCACAAATAAAGACACAAAGCACACCGATGCAAGCAGACGGAGAGCACACAAAGCCACTGGCCCCTCGACGTTACCATGGAGAGCATCGTCGTGGTGAGGAAGAGACTGAAGCAGAATTATTTGACGCGACGCCAGCCACACCGTCTGGCGCCACCACACGAAGATCTAAACCTATTCCCTCCGTCCTTGAATAAGTGTACTTCTATGTTTAGTACTTAGTCAAACTTTTTAAACTTTGACCAAATTTATAGAAAAAAGTAGCAACATATATGACATAACATTGGTATATTTTGAAACTTCATTTCAAAATGAATCTAGTGATAATAATTTACTGTCATAAATACGGGTACTTTTTCCAATAAATTTGGTCAAAATTTAATAAGTTTGACTTATCCCAAAAGGTAGAAGTACATTTATTCGTGGACGGAGGGAGTACTAGTAAATACGAACCAAAAGAGAAAACGGGGATGAGATCTAGAGATCTCTACATTATACTCCCACCTATTCCTTTTCCTCTTTTTGAACCATTTTCAATTATATGAGATCTAGAGATCCCATATGCGTGGATGCAATCTAAAAAAAAGAGTGCATTGATACGTTACGTAGTACTACGTCGAGATACAAGCAGATTGAGGAGAGCACAAAAATTAACTCGACCGGTTCTATAATAAAGGAGATCGATCGATTTTGATTACGAGAATCCAGTCGATCGCGATGACCTGTAACGGCGGCGCCAACCTCCCCAACGATCTGCTGGGCGAGATCTACGACCGGTGCTCCACATCGTATGATCGCGGCCGCTTTGCCGCCGTCTGCAGGTCATGGCGCGCCGCCGCGTCGTGGCAGCCGAAGCTGCCGGCTCTGCCGCTGCTGCTCCCGTCGACGTGCAACACCAATCTCAACCAGAAGGCGCGGGCGTACAGCCCCGAGGACGCGAGGGTGCTGCGTTCCCGGCTCCCGTGGTTCCCGTACGGCAAGCAGGTCGTCGGATCACACGACGGCGGCTGGGTCGCCGCCGCGGCCGGCGGCCATATCGAGATCATGAACGTCTTTACCCTCGGCTGCAGGGTGCCGGTGAACGGACACATTGCCGGCAGAATATCTATTGAAAAAGTCGTCTTCTCGGAGGTACCTACATCGAAAGGCTGCATCATCGTCGCCATGGCCATGAACGGCACGAGAAGCACGATAGCAGTATATAGGCCTGCCTGCCCGGGCGCGGGGTGGACGGCACAAGGAAGCAACACACACTTTGTAGACATTGTCTTCTGCAACGGCGAGCTCTATGGCCTTTCTTGCAACGACTTCAGCCATGAGCACCGGTTGCACAAACTTGCCATCGGCATAAACGAGCATGACGCTACAGTGGCTATCTTGTTCAACAAACTAAACATCCAATGGCCTGAGATGCTTAAACCCAAATACATATTCGAGCTGCACGGCAAGCTGGCAGCGGCGGCGGAGGTAGGTGCCGGTAAGGCTACAATTTTCGAGGTGTTCGAGCTCGTCGCCAGCAGCGACACAACACAAGAATACAAATACGGGTGGGCAGAGGTGAAGAGTCTAGGTGATCATGCTCTGTTCCTAGGGCCAGGATGCTCCAAGGCGGTGCACCTGTCCGGGGTGGAAAGGCGCGGCGAGGTGCAAGCAAACCGTATCTACTATTTGATGCAAAAGTACAAGTTCCACGGGGGCCTGGATCCAGAGTGCTTAGCTACGCTGGACCTTGGTAGTTGCGATGTGTATTGTTATGAGAACCAAGGAGTGCATCGCTTGGAGAGGATCATATCGCGGGGTTATCATTACGGCGACAAGCTGGGCTATCGTTACGTCCACAAGCGTGATTATATTAGTGGTAGAAATACTTGCACGTGGATTTTGCCTCCACAATTTTAATTAGTTCCTCTGTCCATGCATATTATGCATGATGATCTTATGTACAAGCATTATCCAATTTCTTTCAACTTGATTTGTTTCTGAGCTACTCATATCAAATATTCACGAAAACCGTTACTATTAAGTTTAATTCGGTGACAGATCATGTTGTGCGTCTGATTCAGAAATCTTTTATACAATGTCAAAATATCCTTGATGGGTAGTGATCCTACATGAAATGGTTCATGAGTTGCATCAGAAAATAGATCACTAGTAGGAAAAAGGCTATCTGTGGCGCACCCATTTTGCCATTCTGTGGCGCATGGTGGATGCGCCACAGATATCACGCCACTAAAATATAAATTATGTGGCGCACCCCCACCGTGCGCCACAAAAAGACCAAATTTCGGTGGCGCACGGCACAGAAACAATTCAGTGGCGCATCCCCAGGCATGCGCCACAGAATTTTTTTTTTGAATTTCAAAAAAAAAAAGGCGGCCAGATCTAGATTTGGCCGCCTTTTTCGCCGGAATTTCGGAATTTCGCCGGAATTTGGCCGGAGCTCGTCGGAGGCCGTGGTGCCCGTGGCCATGGCCGTAGGTGGCTTGGTCGGTGGTGGGTGGAGGACGGGGGTTGCCGAAGATGGTGGAGGAGGAGGAGGTCGCTGGAGGGGGTCATCGGAGGTGGTGGAGGAGGAGGAGGTCGCCGGAGGTGGTGGAGGAGGGTCGCCGGACGTGGTGGAGGGGGAGGAGGAGGAGAGGATCGTTGTAGGTGGTGTAGGAGGAGGAGGTCACCGGAGTTGGTGGAGGAGGAGGTCGCCGGAGTTGGTGGAGGAGGAGGTCGCCGGAGTTGGTGGAGGAGGAGGTCGCCGGAGTTGGTGGAGGAGGAGGAGGAGAAGCTCGCCGGAGGTGGTGGAGGAGGAGGAGGTCGCCGGAGTTGAGTTGAAGTAGAGGTAGAGGAGAGAAGGGGAGAGGAGTAGTGGAGGAGAAGCGAGAAGTGGAGGAGAAGTGGAGGAGAAGTGAAAGGAGAGGAAGAAGAGAAGGGCGCCGGCGGGATTCAAATTTCGAATCCTGCCCAACAATTCTGTGGCGCACCCACCACCGTGCACCACAGAATTTTCTTTTCAATTTTTTTGATTTTGTAGAAAAAAATCTTCTTTTTGAAATAACTTTTTACTCTTTTGGAATTTCCCGAATCTGAGAAAAGTTCACCGGGTAAACCCGGGTGAAATCGAACTCGAATTTTTCTCTAGTTTAATTTTGAGATATTGAACGTATTTTTTAGACGTCGTATGCAAAAGTTATGGCCGTGTCAATATTTTTTTGTTTTTTGCAAAAAAGGTTAAAATTCATATTTCAAAATTTCTATACCAACTAGGCACTAAAACCTAACTACATGTTAGAGGATTTTATTTTTTGAATTTTTTATCATTTTCTTTTGAACCATTTTTATGGCGCACATGGCCAGATGCGCCACAGAAAGTCACATTTCTGTGACGCACCTGGCCCGTGCGCCACAGAAATGTGACTTTATGTGGCGCACCTGGCCATGTGCGCCACAGAAATGGTTCTTTCTGTGGCGCACATGGCCAGGTGCGCCACAGATATGTGACTTTCTGTGGCGCACCTGGCCATGTGCGCCACAGAAATGGTTCTTTCTGTGGCGCATGTTGTTTTCGTGTGCCACAGAATTGCAAAAAGTGATCCGAGAAATATTTTTTATGGCGCATGGTTGTTTAGTGCGCCACAAAAAGTGATTCACAGAAAGGCAGTTTCCTGCTAGTGGATGAATGGAGTTATACTAAGAATCGACTTTGAAATGCTTCAGAATGAAAAGTTTTTCTGAAGAATTGTGTGCTCTAATCCATAATTTTATTTTCGGAGAAAGTGTAGCCATCAAAGTCAATGATGATGTTGGTAGATACTTCTAAAAAAATGATTACGACATGGCGATACATTATCACCGATACTATTTAATATGGAAACGCCTATGTCACAGACGACTGAGATTTGCTTGTGTCTCAGTCGACAGGCGGCAAGCTAATCAGGCAGTTGTTTCTTGGGCTTGTATAAGCTCATGTCCATGGAGAAACCGAATCTGGGCCTTTTTGTGAGTTGTGCTTGTATACATGAACAGATGTGCTGGGCCCACGTTACACCCTTCCTTTAGACCCATTCGGCAAGAAAGAAAACATCCGAAAAATGCAAGTATTGTTCGGCATACATGCAGCCTATTTTTTTGAAAATTTTGAAAAGGCCATTTAAAGTTTCAAAAAAATTAAAAAAATTCAAGACAGTGATAATGGTGTATTCTTCCAAAGTACTATTCACTGCTTTAAATCTCCATTTTCCATTTTTACACAGGCTAAAAGTTTCAAAAAAATTGAAAAAGATTCAAATTTGCGTATTGTTCACTACTTTAAATCTCCATTTTCCATTTTTACACAGGCTAAAATACAATGCATTTTGAGTTGAAATTTTGCACATTGACATAATACATCATTACTAGCATAATACCCGTGCGTTGCAACGGGTTAAGAAATGATAAATAGATGTCGTTAAAAAAAGGTTTGGTGGAAATCAGAATTTTTTTTATCGTGAGGCGTCATCTGTCGATCTTGCTACAGAGCTTCCATGTATAACCTCCGATCGGAATCAAATCACATATTTCGTGAACATTTAGACAATGATATAGTTAGGAGTGAAGTAAAGGAAAATCGCATTGCTTAGAACTCAAAATTGATAAGATAGACAGTTGCACTATTACTCATTCATGTGGATGTATACACGTTCAACAAGGAGCAAGCATGTCTCACGTATAGGACTCGGACTCGGACTCGGACACGTACTCTAATTGGACTCGAAAATCAATTGTGTAGCTCGTTGGACAAGTATCGGTAGCATCCCGACACGCCCCTTTTTTTTAGTCTTTTTTTTACCGATTGATGCTAGGAGTCTGGGTCGTACCCTCGTAGGCCTTCCGTTTTCTTAGTCAGTTTTACCGATCGCTGCTGGGACATCCGTTTTAGTCTGGTTTTCTTTTTATCGATTATGCTAGGAGTCTGGGATGTACACGTTCTGTTTTCTTAGATTGTTTTTTTTACCGATCGATGCTGGGACCGAGGCATACCGGTGGTAATGCATATAGGAGATTAATCTGGGCCGGGCCTTGAGGAAGGGACTTCGGAAGCCATCCAGAAAAAACTGATCACGCCGGCCCATGTGTGACACCAGGCACTCACCAATCTCAATTTAATAGTAAAGATATATGTACATCTAGGATATATGTACATCATTATTTGAGTTGAAAAATCATATCTATCAATACAAAAATTATAGGTATTTTGAAAACATCTCAAGTGATTGAGAAAAAAAATTCTATTAAAAAACTTTCCAAATAATTTAAAAACTATTCATGCATGTCAGGAATGTTCATGTATTTTCTCACAAAAATAAGTAAAATGAATAAAAAAATCAAAAATAGAATAAAATAAATGGCCACATGAAGGAAAAACATAGTAAATGAAGGCAAATAAAATAAAACAAATAAGATACTACGAAACACTATCATTATATAGATACATGTGTGGATAAATGACATTGGGTGACCATGCCTTAGTCCGTAGACCAGTGTACTACAAGATGTCGCACTTGTCGGCCACCATCGGATGTGGCCGGATGGGAGCAACCCTTCGATCACGACGCCTAGAGCGCTTAGCCATGTTGAACCTCGCCTATCACAGTGTATATCATGTAAAGTGAAGGCGTGCATCCCTTGGAGAAGATCATGTCAATGAGATACCATTACCTCGACCAGTATATGTGTAGTTGACACATGTGGCTTCTGCCTCCAAGGCCTATTTGATTCGTAGAATTCTAAAAACGAAAGGAACATGAAAATATGGTATCAAATTGTCATGTTCGTTATGATTTCAATGTCTTAGATTGCGTCACAAGAAAAACAATGAATTCATTCCCAGTGGTTTGAGTGGATGCTAAAATTTCTAGAGTGTAGTACAAAATAAGCAATTTTGTGGAAATACAATCCTATTGTATTCAGGCCGCCCTCATGTGAATCAAGCTGGCCGACAGAGAAAACGTTGTAAGAATTCTAGTCCTCCAATTTCTTTATGAAAATCTTTTGAATCTAAGAGCGCGCTATGTTTTAAGTTTTTGGCCTTTGAGACGGTGCAAATAAAGTAAATGAAACAAAAGTAAACAAGTCAAAATCATATATGAGACCGGTCATGTATCGATGTGTGCAGGTGAGATTCGATATTGATGAGTCATCGGAAAAGATAGCTTCTTTTCTTTTAGTTCAACAAGTTATCCATATGGGGGAGGAGGAGGAGTACGGTGGTTTTCACCATATGTATTCTTGTCGCAGTACCCTACCCGCGGTGGTCATTCAATTCTAAATTAGGGCTGACTCGATAATTCGATTCGGTTGGAAACTGATCCAATCATGCAACGCAAATCAAGGGAAATTCACATGACCAAATTGACCGCTCCTAGGTACACTAGTAGTACGTCACCTCGTGATGGATGGATTGATGCAAGTGGATGATTGGTAGGGGTGTAAACGGATAGGATAATTTCCGCACCGAATCCTGTTCCGAAACCGTTTTAAGCAATCCATATCCGGTTTGAAGAAATCCGACGGATAAGGATATCCGATTCCGAATTGGACACCGGATACGGTATAGGATATGGTATGAAAAATAGCCCCCGAATATGGATTATCCGAAAATTAAATAGGATTATCCGATGATTTTAATCCGAATAATCCGATTTTCTACCGAAACGTCTAATCTAATAGAACATAATTAGTGGTTAGTGAGCTGTAAATTTCGTCCATTAAATAAAAACTCACTTACAAAGTGATTGTTATGCCTATGGAGTACAACTTTGTTAGGCTATTAGCATATTGAACTATTATTTTTGGTTGTATCGTTTGCCGATGTACTTATACACGTACATATCCGATTAATTTTTTTCCGTACCGAATCCGCTCCGTTTCCGACCCGAATCTGTGATATGATATATCCGACCCCGAATCCGCAACCGGTCATTATCCGCTCCGGTCCGAATCCGATGAAAAAATATGGTATAGGATATGGTAACGACAAGATCCGATCCGATCCGATCCGTTTACATCCCTAATGATTGGATCGGAGAATCAGGTGTGCTGATGCAGGGGATCCCTGTCACAGTGCAACTGAAAGTATTCCGTTGCCATAGGCCAACTGAAAACATTTATTTTAGAACGATTAACGTTCGGTTGCAACAAGCGTGCAATAGGAAAAAAATCAGTTGCAACAACCATGATGCAACTAAAAATATTTAATCAAAATTGAAAAGCATTTAGCTGCAACCATGGTGCACCTGGGAAAAAAACGGTTGCAACCAAAAATATTAAATTCAAAATGAAAGCACTTTAAATGCAACCATGGTGCAACCCAAAAAAAATACCATTTCTACAGCTCGAATCTCCTTCGATTTAGTTCTAAGCTAATTTCATGGACATTGAATGAATCACTATGAAACCGAAGGTTTTGTGGAAATCATTTTTACTACTTCTTCTACTAGTTGAATGCCCGTGCGTTGCTACGGTCCCTCGGAAATATTTTCTCGACACACATTTGAACAAGTAACATATTTGATAAAAGAAGTATTTTTATGGATTTTTATTGAATTTCTATGGACACTCGATTCAGTAAGAAAAATCCAGCTGGCAAAAGGAAACCATGCTATTTGTTGAGAACTTTTCTTATAACAATTCTGGATAACAAATTTTCTGGACATCATATCATTGATGAAACAAATTGAGTTATATTAGAAAACCATGACGGAAGAAAGATATTGCTGAAAAAGCACCCCGTATGGAACCGATCTTGAAGGGGTCGCAGCATAGAAAACAAAAAAAATTCCTACGCGGCAAGCGGAATAAACCACAAGGATCTAGATCTACTAGATGAAAATAGCGAAGGTGGAGATCCAATCTCTTACCCTTAAAGATCAACAAACGCGTTTTGTCGGTGCAGGGGTTGGCTAGTCGATCCCCGCAACTAGACTCGTCTAGTCGTGAGGAGATGTATTATCCTCGAGATCCAATCCGATGAAGTGCAGCAACGGGCAGCACCTCCGCGGTGTCCACACGTACGGCTCGATGAAGACGTCAACTCCTTGATCCCGCAAGCGAGAGGACGTGGCCTTGATGATCTCAGCAGCACGACGGTAGTGCCGGTGATGATGACGATCTCCACGTGCGAGGCTTCGCCAAGCCAAGCGAGAGGAGAGGGAGAGGAGGAGGTGGCGCAGCCCCCTAGGGCTAGGGTGGTGCGGCAGCTCTAGGTGGAGGTGGTGGTGCGCGGCAGCCCTCCGGGGAAGGGGTGGCGCGGCTAGGGTTTAGGGTGGAGAGAGGGTGCGGCTAGGGGTCTTGGGGCGGCAGCACAAGGGGTGTGCCGCACCCCTCCCCTCCCCCTTTTTATAGGTGGCCGGCTAGGGTTGGGGTAGGGGCCGGCCGGCCCCTTACTTGCCCCCCAAGTTGGAGTCCAACTAGGACTCCTCCTTGGGCCCCTTTTCCTAAAGGGAGAAGGGCCTAACTCCTAGTCCAACTAGGAGTAGGACTCCCCCCCCCCCCTTTTTGCCTTAGCCGAATTGGCCCATGTGGGACTAGGTGGTGCGGCACACCTAAGTGGTGGCTGCACCCCTTTGGTCCATGTGGGCCCCCATACATTATGTGGGTCCCACTTCTAGACCCCTATAGAACATTCCGGAACCTTCTGATACCCTATAAATAATTTCCGGAACTTTTTCGAAACCTCCGGAAACAACTTTCCATATATGAATCTTATTCTCCAGACTCCTCCGGAACTCCTCGTGACGTCTGGGATCCCATCCGAGACTCCGAATCACCATTCGTTCGTTTCATCATTTAATTCATCGCAAAATCTAATTTCATCGGAGCGTTAAGTGTGTGACCCTACGGGTTCGGGAATGCATAGACATGATCATATCAATAATTAATAGCGGGACCGGGATGCCCATATTAATTCCTATACACTCAACGAAACTCTTTTCTCGATTGAACCACGATGTCGGAGATTCAATTAATCTCATATACTTTACTTGCCTGAGAAATAATCGTTGACATCCCCATGTCTAGTTTAATCTCGTTACCGGCAAGTTCTCTTTACTCGTCCATAATATAGGATCCCGGTGATTACAACCTAATCACATGTCTGCAGACTTTTGATGCTATATTACCAAGAAGGCCTGGAGATATCTTCTCCGTCACATGGAGGGACAAATCCCACTCTCGATTCATATCACCCAACAACCCACCATCGGAGATACCTGAAAGCCACCTTTATGATCACCCAGTTACAAAGTGATGTTTGATGTCCACAAAGTATTCCTCCGGTGAACGGGAGTGATATAATCTCATGGTCTAAGGAAACTATATTTGGCATATTAAAAGTGTTGACAACAAAACTTTTGTGACACGATTAATTGCAATTAACTCTTTATTGTTTGGGTCATGTCCATCAAGTCATTCACCCAATGACGAGACTACGTTATCAAGTGACTATAACAAGTCCATAGTTAGGAAACTCTAACTATCTCTCGATCAACGAACTAGTCCTGTAGAGGCTCACTAGGGACTCCTGGTGTTTATATTCCATACATGTATTATGTTTCCATTTAATACAATTATAGCATGAATAATAAACTATTATCATAAACATGAATATGCTTAATAAACCATTTTATTATTGCCTTTAGGGCATATTCCCAACAGGTCTATCGTTATGATAAGGCACCAAGTGATTCAATTTACACAGTTACTACCAAATAATAGATAATAACGGTCAAAACGGGGGAGGAGAAAACTGAAGATTAGTATGAACTGTAGTTACACAAAATAATTACATTACTTATTTATATTAAAATGCTTTGACATGTACATTCCTTAAATTTCGAACCATGTAGGCTCTCTTCGGAGTTTTCGATATATTGTTGGCCTATAAAACGTAAGTTCTAATATAAAAGCATAGGAGAGATGAGGATTACGGTGTGATACATCAGAGGTGCCATCTATTATACAAGCTTCAGGATGAAATACCTTGTACATCCAAACAAAGATCCCTGCTAGCTACTATTAGGAAAATTTCTGCCATGCTTGTCCAGCAGGAGGACGTGTCATGCGTGTAGACGTAGTTGTTGATTTTCTTGAATTCACAAGTAGTTGTTCCTAATAGAGTGAAAAAATGATTGGATTTCAGTTTCACAATAACACAAGTAATTATCTACAGCAAAAATGGCAGATATGCACGTAAAGTAGTTGTTCATTTTCTTAAATTTGCAAGCAGGGTTCATGATAGAGTGCATATTGATTGAATTTGAAGTTCCACGATCGCAGAAATACAGGGCTTTATTTCTAAATGATAAGCAGCTGCTCCAGATCATGGACTAAGCCAAAACACCGTACATAGTCTAGCAATAACATCTACTTGGAGCTCTTTCAGGACACTTTAGCATGTGCATAATCAACTACATAATTGATATAAATAAATAGGTACTCCCTCCATTCCGAAATATATGACGTTAAAGGAATTTCTGACAAACCTAAAAAAATAACCAATTGACCTGTCTACCCTTAATTAATCACTCATATTACAACTAATGCCATCCCGCACTGGGAAACGTTTCGAAACAGAATCGCGCTACCATTTCCTCCTCGGCTCGCCCAGATCTCTCGCCCAGCACCAGGACCTGGGCCATTGCCTTGCCCAGCACCTCGCCTCTCCCAGGTCTAGATCGCCTCGCCCCATCTCCTCGCCAAGGTCGCCTCTCCCAATCTCTTCGCCAGGTCTTGGTCCTTGCCCAGTTTGACCTCGCTCAGGTCCTGTCAAAATCACGCAAAAGGATTGGTTCATTATAGAGAAGAGCAGCAGCAGTTGATTCAGTACAGGAAGGAGAAGCAACAGTTTAGTACAGGGAGGAGCAGGAGCAGTACTACTCACCCAATTCGTCACCGCATCAGGCTAGCAGCTCCTGGGTCTCGTGCTCGGCCTTGCTGGAGATCGGCGCTGGTCCTCAGCGCACAAGATCGCCGGAGCCCCAGCTCCTCTTCGCCACCTACTCCTCTGCACCAAAACAAATCAAGTTACTCCAAATGGCACATATTCAGGACATAGCATTCATTCTGATTCAACAAGCTAGTACTCCAAATATTAAGATATGAAACACAATACCTATTTCTGAATTATGATGCTAGGTAATTTATTTCGTACACAGTGCATCATTTAAAGACATTGATGTGAGTATTTCTCTGCAAGACACCCTTTGTACTGAAAACCCACAATGGTTCATGGAGTATAAATCGAGTCCTTGTCTGAATCATGGAGTACAGTTCATGGAGTACTAAAAGAAAACTGGAAACAGTCAAAATTTAGCATGGTAAGTACTCCTGGTAAGTGCACGGACCAACATATTCAGATTACAGAGCATTTCAATGTATGCAGAGTGAAAGGACAGGGACAAAGCTAGCTACTGTTCAATTCTTTTTTATAAACAATGCTTTCTACACTTGAAGCTTAAATACCCAAGGGGCCAAGCTAGCTAGCATAAGCACACAGCATATAACTAACCACTCTTTAACTAACAGAAACATGGATACATCAATGCCCTTGTGATGCTGTACATAAATTGATTGTTGTAGGAGTAGCAGACATTTGAGCTTCAAATCATCATCGATTGACAATTAGGGGAAAAACTATACCAGCAGCCAAGAAAGTCCAGCAAGGTGCAGGTTTACTAACAAGGAAACTCGATGAAGATGAAAAGAATTCTATCATTGGTTGGTAAAAAATAAACGAAAACGAATTGCATGAATAATCTGCCAAGAACAAGCGAACACGGACTGGGGCACGAATGCCGGTACCATCGCAACCAGTCCCAAAATCAAATTCGATGCATGGTTTGCACAACTGAACAAACATACTCCAGAATTCTCGATATAAACATATGAGTAGATGGTTTTCAGCACTATGTTTATTCTCAGTAAATATAAAATGCAAGGCTAAATATACCTTGAGTATGTTCCTGCATAACTTCTCAGAAATCTACTGACGCCCAAGTTTTACATTCCAAACCACTTCTCCCATGTTAGCTACAGAGATTAATAGAGGCAAGTGCCACATTAGCATCAAGCTAAAATGCACAAGCAACACAAGAAATGCACAAGGAATTAAGTTAATTTTCAGTGCACAAGCAATGCACAACGAAATCAGTTCATTTCCAGTGCACAAGCAATACACAAGAAATTCAGGCAAATGCACCAGAAGATACTTGCTCAAGCACTTTAACCAAAATTCAGAAACAATCAATATTGGTAACAGTACACTCGCAATACACGACACGTCATGGCACGGGACTTGCAACGAATTCAAGTACCGAGAGTACAAGCACAGAGTACTGCTCCAAGGATTTCATTAAAATTCAGGAAGCATAGTCACTTAAGAGAGTACTCTGTGCAAGGAATTCTACTGCTCCAAGCAAGGAGTACAATGAATTTAACTCTGAAAAACCCTAGAAATTACTGCAAGTTCAGTAAACAAGCAAGAACTCAAGTTGCTACTGAAAAAGAGTATTATTGGTACTGCTAGTGCTACTCCAAGTTGCTACTGGTACTGCTACTTCCAGATCAAGGAGCTGACGCACGGAATAATTTTGCTACTGCTACTGCTACTCCAAGATCAGTACCATCAAGAAATTGCTAGTGCTACTGTCTGCAAAGCTTCAAAGACGGAGGCACCCTGGCATGCAGGATGACGAGGAGTCGTCAAGCTTCACACCATCAAGGGCTGTTGTCTGCAAAGCGACAGTAAAAAAATCTCTGTGACAAAGCTATTTATGAGATTTGGATGTCGGTTGAGTTGTACAAAAATCTGTGCAAAGGAATCCAGAGAATACAGTTCTACAAATAAATTATAAGGAACATACTGCAAGGAAAAATCCATTTCTGAGACTGGTCCAACATGGCCGTCAAACTTTGCAACGGTTGACTGAAAATAAGTTTTCAGTCATGCATTGCACTGGAAGACCATGTCATGGATAGCAAGCTGAAAACAACGCAAAATCGTGGCACAAATGGGCCCTGAATCACTCATCTATCCGCGGGCGTGTGCAGGCGTCGCCGGCAGGAGGGTCATCGAAGCCTGCTCGAGGTCGAGTTAAAGCGCTGCGAAGATCGACGTCGGGCCGAAGGAACCACTCCACCATGGAGACCAGCGTCAGATCTGACCTGTTCCTCTCCTCCGACGCCGCTTTGCTATCCTTGCCTCCGGTTGCTATAGCTAGGGAGAGCTAGTGCCGCCAGAATCGCGAGAGGAAAACGCACCCAGATTGGATCGGCAGGGAGAAGGAAAGGGCACGATTGCTGTAGGAGATTGTGGCCCACATAGCCGGAGCCGTGCGCGTGCCGGCGGAGCTCGTGCTGGGAGGTTGGGGGAACCATATCACCACGGGGGATCTCAGGGGCGGCGCACCACGACAAGCGGTCGAGGTCGTTGTCGACCGGGATGCGCACGGCTAGGACGACGTCAGTGTCTCGAGGAGAGATAGAGTAGGGGGCAGCGAACGGCACGCAGGGGTAGAGGACAGCGGCGGCGGGGGGCTCAGATCGGGCTTAGCCCATGGGTTGCGGTGTTCGTGATGCACGTGAGACGGTGAGATATTCAAGACGTCGGGGGAGAGGGTGGTAAAATTTACCGTATTTGACTTTTTTTTTAAGATTTCACGAAATGAACTCAAACTCAAAATATTTTACGATCTAACCCTTTTTCATGACGCCCAGCCCTGAGGCGCCATACTACATTACGCCCCGGTAAAAGGCGTCATGAACTTGCCACGTCAGCCTAGCCGGGCCCGCATTTTCTATGCATGGCGCCTTGGGCTGGGGTGTTATCTTGCCTTCCATGGCGCCTCCGACTAGGGCGTCATGCTCCCTTTAATATTCGGTCTGCTACATGCATGCAGTGTTTAATGTTCCATGGGCAGGAGCAATTGCACTAGTACACGATGTGGTGCATGCGGCTGATCGATGTTGTGTTCAATAGCTTGACTAGCTAGCTCATTCAAGGTACATGTTTTAAATCTTTGAAACATTATATATATTTCTTGAACAGTTTGTCGGAAATGTAATCTGCTTGTACCGTTGTGATGTAGATAATGAACTCTATAAATCAAGTCTAATATTATAAATATTCATCATCAACTGTAGATAATGAACTCTAAAAACGAGTCTAATATTATAAATATTCATCATCAACTGTAGATAATGAACTCTATAAATCGAGTCTAATATTATAAATATTCATGATCAACTCTATATTTACGAGGATCTAAGACACACCGACAGATACCTCTTGATCGACGATATCCGCGAAGTTTGTGTGTAGTACATGTTGGATTCTTATGTTGTTGATGTTGTTCTTCGAGTTGGTGTTGCTTTTCTTCGATGCTTTTTATGCTAGCTAGATGTTTTTACGCTGGTGTGCTACTGCTTCTGGTGCTGATGTTTTTACCCCGAATTTGTCATATGCTAACTGGTCCAATTTTTTTCTGAACTCGACCACCAAATCGTCCATATTGGCCGATTGAGTCGGAACAGGAGAAGAATTGGCCACAGGGCCGGCTTGTATCCAAGGAGCCAAATTTGAATTCGGCATTGACCCACGTCCCATAAGTTGCACCGCTGGTCCCGTCTGTCCCGCCGGGTAAGGTGAACTCTGGATCGGAGTCGGACAAGGTAGCGCATTAACAAGCCGGTTTTCCCTGTACGGGCTCATCGGTTGTGTGTCCGATGTCTGGCCTTGGACGGTGTTTTTCTTAGCCCTTTCATGTTTCAACATGAGGTCATAAACATTGTTCGTACCTTGCGAAACATGAAACTGAATTTCGGCTAATTGCTCAGAAGAGAAGGTACTGTTACTTACGGCGGGTTTGTCGGTGTTGATGGTCAGAGGTACATATTCCGGCTCCTTGATCGGCGCGGTTATGCCTTGCCAATCTAGCTTGAAGCTGGCCAAGTACAACTCCTCATCTTCCTGTTCCCGCTTGAGCCACAGCGCCTCGAACTCCTCGTTTCTCTTCTTCTTCCACTCATCCAGGCCTTAGCGTTGTGCATCTGACAAATCCTTCAGAGTAGGCTTGATGATATTGTCAGTGGTGATGGCGGACAGATCTGTAGCTTTAGAACCGGTCATTGTTGTCCGATTTAGGTTAGAAATCGTCCCCAGCGGAGTCGCCAAAAAGTGTGTTGCGCTAAAAACGCGTCACACGAACACGTCCTCGTGTACCCGCGGTGCCGGGGGAGATACTCCGCAACTCGCCCCGCGGGAGGCCGACTTGTAGCGCGATACGCAAGACAACAAGCCGGCTCTTTTTGAACCAGACGCCCCAGCCCCTCGGGAGGGACCCCGTCGGAGGAAGCCGGCGACGATTGGCTGAGTTAAGCCAGATTTGACCGCTCTCAACTCGGTTGTCGATACTCGATGAACTCACGCGAAGTCGCCGAATAACGGAAGCAGGAACAAGGGTTTGAGGGTAAAAAGTAGGGTTTGTATTGATATGTCGATTGTTTGCTTAATTTCAATCGGCCGTCACCTCCTACATATATAGTGAGGCGGCTGGACTTCCCGTACAAGTGTTGCACTTCTACAAGGATTACAACTCGTGATATAATTCGGTTTATATTTCTAAATTAAGTAAAAAACCTTGGCCGGCTTTGTACTGGACCCGGACTCCAAGCATCCTTTTCCGGCTTCATTTGGAAAGTCGCCTTTTGTCCTTCCGTGTTGACCTTGGACTCGTTCTATCATCTTCCGACTTCTGTTTTGGTCTCTGCAAGCGTTAAGCAACCTTGCGCCCGGCTTCTCTGGTGCGGCTTCTGAAATCTTCAGGAAACTCAAGTCTGGCCTGCGCCGGGTTCTGGATAAGCCGGGTTGTCTCCTGCCGGGTCATCATTTCAAATCCTCTCTGGGTAGCCAATTCTCCCCTGGATGAACCCGAATCTGTGACACACCAAAAATGGGTGCTAACACCCGCCGACACTAAGACCTAACTAGGGGGCGAAAACCTGCCGACACTAAGACCTAACTAACAGAAAAAATATTGATCATGTTTGTTTAGAGTCTTATTCAATTTTCTTGATAAACCTATAATTTTGTCTCATAATTAAAATCAAAATATCATTTGTTTTATTAATTTGATAAAAGCCACCACATGCATTCACATGTGCCAAAATACTAGCTCCATTGATTTGGCCAAAACCTACACGGCTACACCCCACATGGAAATTGAAAGGTTAATGCTCTTATTCTTTCCAATCGTCTACTTGTCTTTCACTTCTAGTGACCATCAACTCTGTTAGTGATTGTCCATCCATGCATGCCCATGCCAACGCACGCCTTGTACCCGATCATCAAAATAACTCACATATCTTATGCATGCATGCGGAGCTAACCAGATATCTGAACTGAGCACTTACTAGTAGTACTAGTGGCCCCCCTAGGCCCTAGCTCATTGTTCACTGTTTGTGCTGGAGAGCTAGTTTGGAGTGCTAGTTGAGCTATCAGCTACTGTGATTAATTTTGAAATTTTGCATACGAGTAGTCTGTCGACTGACACCACAGGGAGCATGGCGCCCTAGCCCAAGGCGCCGTGGCAATCAGAATAACGCCCCAGCCCAAGGCGCCATGCATAAATTTTTTGAACTCGACTGGACTGACGTGGCAGGTTTATGACGCCTTTGATCAGAGCGTCGTGTAGTCTGGCATGGTGCCCTACGCCGGACGCCATGAAAAAGGGTCAAAATTATGAAATCTTTTAAATTTGGGTTCATTTTATGAAATCTTTTTAAAAAAGGATCAAATACGATAAATTTCACGAGAGGGTGCGGTAGACTTTGGCCCCACCAGTCGGCGCTAATTTTTCTGCCGAGGGCAGACGTGCGACGTACCACGGACGTACCATCACGACCGCAGACTCCCATTTAATAGTAAAGATTTAAACTAAGAGAACTCAAGAATTACGAAACGGACTGAGTATATTACCATCGTCAAAGAAAAATAATAGATCTTCTCTGTAAACTCTCATATACTTACTCAAAGTGTCAAGGAGTTTAAATTGCACAAGAAAAGAATCAGAGACCACTTTATTCGGGTTGCTGGTCTGGCTGCATATGTGCACGTGACCACTTTAGTACGTTGCATATAGGCAGATCACGTTACCTCATATTCTTTCTTTTCTTGTTTAAGTTATCCGGGTGGAAGCACGACAAGCATGGTGATTTTTCTTTCCATGCTGGCTAGCCTGTCGAATGATATATAATCCCATCCGCTAAAATCAAACCAAGGAGGACAGAGAGAACTTGCCTGTGGCAAGATGGTTAGGAGGGTGGTTGTACCCCCAGCCCACCAGAGTTCAAATCCCTGGTTTGACGCTGGTGTTTCTCATTTAAGGCGGAATATTTTTCAATGGGAGGCGACGTTCCCGTCGACAGCGAGGCGCCTGTGGTGACTTCGTCAATCTCAAGACTCGACCCGCCGACTCAGTCTCTCGAAGGTGCTCATAGGGGTAGGATGTGCGTGCGTGCGTTCATAGGGGTGAGTGTGTGCGCGTGTATATGAGCGCTTGCGTTGTACTGTGTTTAGCAAAAAAAACCAAGGAGGACAGAGAGGCCAGCCTTCTTTCCCCAAATATTTTCTTAAGGGCTAGTAAAATTTCAACAATATAAAATTTCAGCAAGAATATGCAGACATGATCCGATCAATAATAAATAGCGGGACCGGGATACCCATATTGACTCCTACATATTCAACGAAGTTATTTATCGATTGAACCACGATGTCGGAGATTCTTAATCTCGTATACGATTCCCTTTGTCTCACCGGTATTTAACTTGCCCGAGATTCGATCGTCGATATCTCCATATCTAGTTTCATCTCGTTACCTGGCAAGTTCTCTTTACTCGTCCATAATATAGGATCACCGTGATTACCACTTAGTCACATGGTTGCAACCTTTCCGATGCTATATTACCGAGAGGCCCAGAGATATCTTTTCCGTCACAAGGAAGGACAAATCCCACTCTTGATTCATGTCACCCAACAAATACCATCGGAGATACCTGAAAGCCACCTTTATAATCACCCAGTTACGAAGTGAGGTTTTATGTCCACAAAGCATTCCTCCATTAAACGGGAGTGACATAATCTCATGGTCTAAGGAAACTATACTTGGCATACTAAAAGCGTTGGCAATGAAACTGTGTGACACGATCAATTGCAACTCTTTATTATTGGGTCTTGTCCATCACATCATTACTCCTAATGATATGACTCCGTTATCAAGTGACTATAACAAGTCCATGGTTAGGAAACTCTAACAATCTCTTGACTAACGAACTAGTCCGGTAGAGGCTTACTAGGGACAACTGGTTGTTTATATTCCACACATGTATTATGTTTCCGGTTAATACAATTATAGCATGGAGAATAAACTATTGTCATAAACATGAATATGCTAATAAACCATTTTATTATTGCCTCTAGGGCATATTCCCAACAGTCTCCCACTTGCACTAGAGTCAATAATCTAGTTTACATTTTCTCGATCCAACACTCATGGTGTCTAACACTCATGGAGTCTCAGTACTGATCATGTTTGCTCGTGGAAGAGGTTCTGTCCGTGTTCTGTACTATACAGTTCTTTATGTTCTTTGCAAAACGTCAATGTCACCTACTTTGACATCACTTTATCATCACATGATAAACCTCCTATCATCGTATGATAAACCTCATCATCATATGATGAATATAATATATTTGGTTAAAGAGTGAGATTTTTCGTTTCCCATTATGCCTACATGACGTATGATCAGTCAAAAGGAACTTTCACATAGCATGTGCGTCTGGAACTCACTCAGTCTTAAAACAAAATTTCTCAAACCATAATATTATATCTTTTAATCCTTGAATTAATCATATACTCCTATATGTTGTAGACTCACAAATCGACAGTGCAATCAAGTCACTTCGATATTTTCGATCACGCTTTCGCTGCGCTTCTGCCTTCATGAGATCTCCCTCTAGTTTGGTTTTATGACTTCAACCAAGTCTACCAATCTCTAGATTCTATTATCTCAACTCCATGAAAAAATGACTCCTCATTTAACATGTTCTTCTAACCAAGAACTTGGGTCACATATCGTCAAATACAAACACATGGTTCTTATATGTTTTAGTCCTATGAACAATTCATAGCGAACACTAACATATCCTCCAACCATCATTTTTGTACTGAGTTATCAACTCAATGTTTCACCTATTTCTCACAAGCAGATGAACCTTTCTTCTCTTGTTCCATTTTGAACTCCTTCAAAATCTTACTTAGGTTAAACATCCTGACATAATGCTTTATCAAACATATCTATCCTCCATAGATACATCCATCTCCATGGATATTTGACGTTCAAATTAACTTCATAAGTTATATGTTGGTTCCTGACTCATTTATCAACAAAATACGCATCTATCTCCATAGATATTTGACATTCAAATTAACTTCACAAGTTATGCGTTTGGTTCCTGAAATATTTACAACATTTATGAAATCTCCATTTCATACAAACAAGATGTTGTAAACTCCCACTCAAATATACACCATACACATATTAAATTGTGAAACCACTTTGGCTCCCACTCAGAAATATGTTATCTCTATATTTGACCATGATTAACTAGCTCCCACTCAAACATATGTCACCACATATTTTGATCTTGAAAAAATAGTTTCTGCTCTATCTTAATATATGTCGCCACATATCTTAATTAGATCTCACTCAGTTTCTTATGCACTTTCTCGATATTTTGGACACCTCCAAAATTCTTAATTAACTTCTAAAATTCGAGAACTCATATACGAAACGCTAGTACTTTGCTAGCTTTAAGTTTTATTTATTCTCTACAAAACCCTTTTGAGGAATAAATATGCGAAACATCACTTTCATAAAATCAAGCAACAATTACTTTGTGATTTAAACTTAACATCGAATGACTCTTAGTCACTTTCGTATTTAAGGCTTCTATCTCTTTGTAGTTTCGTAGGTAGGTCTCGTTTCTTAAACATGACAAGTAAATCATGAATATTATTTTGTAACCTGACAAAATACAATATTCTTGAATCCTACTTCTCTCAGAAAAACTTAACTCGAAATTCAATGATCACTATCATTAATTCCTCTTTTAAATATCAAGTCTAAACCATTAATGTACTTTTCAAAATGTGCTACTTGATAATTAAAAGCAAGATCAACCATCTTGATTTAAGTCTCTTTATTCCATCAATCCTCTTTATCAATGAAACTCCTTTCACGATAAACCACTAAAAACCTTTAGCACAACCAACAAATTGGTTTGCCCCTTTTTGGTCTCATATTGTGGAATCACATTCATAGTCACACTTATGAATATACTACAACATTATTCGCAATAGTCTCTAATTATCTCATAATTAATGAAACCACCTTTTCTCATAACTCATATGAAAAACGTTTATGCGAATCATTAAATAGATCCTTATTTCTAAACAGAGTGTTTATCAAATAAATCTAAATGCTATTATTAAACCCCGAAGTAAAACCCTTCTTTGAGACCACACAATATCAAATAGTGTGTGATTACAATATCTTAGGACATATCAAACTCCTTTGAAATATTCTAAACATTGTAATTTGTGATAACACTTGTCACAAGTCCACATACTAACATATAACTCAAATATTTCGTCTCTCTTGATCAAATCATAAAGACTCAATTTTCTTATTAACTTAATATCCTAAACTCCAGAATTTTATTTGATCACATCAAATATCATTACTCGAACAAATACATTTATTCATTCATATCATTTATGATGGAGCGCACAAAATAATGACATTTAACAGTCGCTGAAAATACAACCAACACTTGTGTTTATTTTCGGCAACTCATGGCACTCTTCCAAAGGGTGGCATCTTATTCACACTACTTCAAAATAAGGCGCATGTGTTAAACATCAAAATGTTCTTCACAATACTTTAGCATGAATAATATGTCATTATTAAGTTTTAGATATCTTTTAGTATGTTTCTTATTTATAAATGTTCAACCAATTTATCATCTAGATTATAATAAGAATAATACACTTATAATCGAAACTTGTGATTTCCAAAAAGAATTACTCATGAAAATAGAACAACCATTGTCTTTAACATGAATAACCGTCTCACATAAGCAAGACACACTAATCAAAATCACACTTAGTTCGATTATAAAACTTATTCAAATCCTCTAATAAAAAATGATAAATGTAGAGACAGATCGTTGCCAGCATCAACTCCTTGATTGCCACCATTCCGCAACGTCTTCCCATATCCTTTATGCAAATCTCAAGCAGCAGGTTCTGTTTTCATAAAACAGAATGAGTATCAAATACTTATCGAAACAGCCACAATTGCAATTGGACTTGAACACTTATAACTTGTATATCACTATATACTTTCTGCATTGTCAACTTCTCTTGCTATGGGTTCCACTTTGACATGACGCAGCCGAGACACAAACTCACAGAAAGTGATCAAATCCCTTCCCATGACCTAGTCTCCGACATAATTCTTGAAGCTGGGGAGAAGCGAGCGTAGCACCCCATCTATCGCGAAATCGTCATTCATCTCGTGGTTCCAAACATCTACCAGAGTATAATACATCTTATGCATTTTCCTCAGGCGTTTGTTCCAAGCAAGTGTTTTCTTCCATCTTGAGTGAAAGAAACTCGTTCAGACATTCAAACCTTGCAATTCTAACATTGTGCTATGAACCTTTCTTTCAGCTCATCGACAATCTCCATTGTGCTCAAGTTGTTGAATTGTCTACTTATGTCAGAATTCATGAAGGTGCACATCATCCACTTGACTTTCAAGTAGGTGGTTCAAAACCACTCCATGTACTCTTCATAGCTTGCAGAAATATTTGGGCATTCTTCTAATGGTTCATCTAACACGTAGAGCTGAGCATGGGTGTTTAGGACTTCTCTCAGACGCAGGTACCACTTAAAAATTGACACATCGAGATGCAGTTCTTTAGCAACAAACAAACTACCGTAGTCGACCATGATCTACAAGGATTTTTGCAAAGGAATCTAACTACTTTTGTTTATGATAATTTTAGTTCATCTTAATCAAAATTACTACATGAACTCCCACTAAACTCAACATCTCTCAGGTTGTTTTAGTGACACACGATCCAAATCCACTACACCACAACCGATCATCACGTGAGATGATGTAGCTTCAATGGTGAACATCACCATGTTGATCATATCATCCATATGACTCGTGTTTAACCTTTCGGTTCTTGTGTTCCAAGGCCATGTCTATACATGCTAGGCTCGTCAAGGAAACCGTAGTATTTCCGCGTGTGTAAATCTGGCTTACACCCGTTGTATGTGAACGTAGAATCTATCACACCCGATCATCACGTGGTGCTTCGAAACGAAGAACTTTGGCAACGGTGCATACTAGGGTAGAACACATCTTCATATTATCGCGAGAGATCACCTTATCATGCTACCGTCGCGATCACATCTAAGCATAAAAATAAGGTGCATAAAAGGATTAACATCACATGCAATTCATAATTGTGATATGATATGGCCTTTCTTCTTGTGCCTTTGATCTCCATCTCCAAAGCACCGGCATGATCTCCATCACCGGCATGATCTCCATCATTGTGGCGCCATCACCATGGTTGTCCACCAACTATTGCAACTACAACTAATGCTACTCTTAGCAATAAAGTAAAGCGATTACATGGTGATTCAATGACACGCATGTCACATAAAATAATAGACAACCATATGGCTCCTACCGGTTGCCGTACTCATCGACATGCAAGTCGTGAAAGATTACAAACATGATCATTGCATACATTATCACAAATCACACATTGGCCATACCACATCACATGACCCCCCTGCAAAAACAAGTTAGACGTCCTCTACTTTGTTTATGCAATTTTTACGTGGCTTGGGTCAACGAGATAGAACCGTTCTAATCTATGCAAAAACCACAACGGTGATATAGTAGTTGCTTATTTACTCATCCTTTTGAAAGGCCTTCCATTGAAAATTGCATCTTCACTAGAGCAAGAGAAACAGACACCCGCCAGCCACTTATGCAATACAAGTTGCATGTCTGTCGTGGAACCGGTCTCTCGTGCGTGGACGAGTAAGGTTGGTTCGGGCCGCTTCAATCTCACAATACCGCAAAGACGCAAAGTGCACGCGAGAAGGTAGCAACATAAAATATCAACGCCCACAACACTTGTGTTCTAATCGCACCAACATCTACGAAGAGATCTAGGCTCTGATACCATTGTTGGGTTCGTTGCATAGAAAACAAAAAATTTCCTACGAAACAAGCGGAAGAAACCCAACGGATCTAGATCTATTAGACGAAGGTAGTGAAGTGGAGATCCAATCTCTTACCCTTGAAGATCGAACAAACGCGTTTTGTCGGTGCAGGGGTTGGCTAGTCGATCCCCGCAACTAGACTCATCTAGTCGCGAGGAAATGTATTATCCGATCCGAGATCCAATCCGATGGAGCACCGCATGAGCAGCACTTCCGCGGTATCCACATCTAAAGCTCGATGAAGACTTCCTCTCCTTGATCCCGTAAGCGAGGAGGAAGTGGCTCGTGAGATCCCAGCAGCACGACGGCGTGGTGGTGGATATGGTGGAGAAATTCCTGCAGGGCTTCGCCAAGCAGCTGCAGGAGAGAGGAGGGAGAGGAGAGGGAGGCCGGCGGCTAGGGTATGGGGTGGGTGCGCCCCAGCCCTCCCCTCCTCTTTATATAGGCGTGGGGGGGCAGCCCTTGCCCCTCCCTCAAGCCTAGGGGCGGCGGCCAAGGGGGAAACTTACCCCCCAAGGCACCCCCTAGGGTTTTGGGGCCTTTTCCATATGTTTGGCCGCATGGTCCTTTGGGGTTAGGTGCAGCCAGCCATGTGGGCTGCTGCACCTCCCCTCGGTCCATGTGGGCCCTTCTAGGTTCGTGGCCCCCCAAGGTGGGGCCCTCCGGAACCTTCTAGAATCTTCCGGTACTCTGCCGGAATTTTCCCGAACTTTTCCGGAACCCTAGAAACCACTTTCCTTATATGAAACTTTATCTCCGGACTCTTCCGGAGCTCCTCGTGATATCTAGGATCTCATCCGAGACACCGAATCAACATTTGATTACACCATTTACTTATCTCACTAAAACCCTAGCTACATCGAAGCCTTAAGTGTGTGACCCTACGGGTTCGAGAATATTCAGACATGATCTGATCAATAATCAATAGCGGGACCGGGATGCCCATATTGACTCCTACATATTCAACGAAGTTCCTTATTGATTGAACCACGATGTCGGAGATTCTTAATCTCGTATACGATTCCCTTTGTCTCACCGATATTTAACTTGCCCGAGATTCGATCGTCGATATCTCCATATCTAGTTTCATCTCGTTACCTGGCAAGTTCTCTTTACTCGTCCATAATATAGGATCACCGTGATTACCACTTAATCACATGGTTGCAACCTTTCCGATGCTATATTACCGAGAGGGCCCAGAGATATCTTTTCCGTCACAAGGAAGGACAAATCCCACTCTTGATTCATGTCACCCAACAAATACCATCGGAGATACCTGAAAGCCACCTTTATAATCACCCAGTTACAAAGTGACATTTGATGTCCACAAAGCATTCCTCCGGTAAACGGGAGTGACATAATCTCATGGTCTAAGGAAACTATACTTGGCATACTAAAAGCGTTGGCAATGAAACTGTGTGACACGATCAATTGCAACTCTTTATTATTTGGTCATGTCCATCACATCATTACTCCTAATGATATGACTCCGTTATCAAGTGACTATAACAAGTCCATGGTTAGGAAACTCTAACCATCTCTTGACTAACGAACTAGTCCGGTAGAGGCTTACTAGGGACAACTGGTTGTTTATATTCCACACATGTATTATGTTTCCGGTTAATACAATTATAGCATGGAGAATAAACTATTATCATAAACATGAATATGCTAATAAACCATTTTATTATTGCCTCTAGGGCATATTCCCAACAGAACAAACACACGTGAAAAGTAAAAAAGACACACTAAGAAACAATTAATTTAAAACATTATAGGTAGAGCCCCAAAAGATAGAAAAATATAAAACAATCCTAGGAGTTTCTACCAAATCCTTTAATGCATTTGGAATTCCATGGAGTTCGCCCACGGCTCCGTTGAAGGAGCAAACGAGTATCCTGACACCATGGCGGAAGGCATTGACAACTTGGGTTGACGAGAAGAATGTACATTGTAATTTTATGGTGAACGAGAGAACCACGCCGTGACGAAGAACATGAGGCCAGAGAAAAAATACTGACGTGAAACAATATAGGGCATCTACCATGGTAAATTCATTGTTGACTCTTTAGTCAATTAAAATACAATAAAAAATAACTAATACAACATAGGTGAATTTAGAAGCTGCACAAAGGCAATAATATGTATCTTACCATAACTCTTAAGAATAGTCACTCTTAACGAAGAGTCGGTTACATTCTCCCTCCAACATGAGATATCTCTCTACGCAATTCATGGCAAGATTAAGAGACGGCCTTTGTAGACACACCAATAACACTCCATTGAAAAAGGTGTGATACGGAGGTTTTATCCGATATTCAAGAGCTGATAAGATACAAGATAATAACAACTAGGACAAGAAACAAACACCTAAGTACAAACACCAAATGTACAAGCGTTTGGCTCGAAAGAAACTCAAGCCAATTATGCTCATTGTGAAACCATTTCCCACTTGATGGGTCCACCGATCTGATACTGCACAAGGGGAAAGATTATACTAGCTAGAGTGAGGCCTTGAACTCCACATAAGGTGATCTTGAACCTCACTCCACATGGAATATGTAGTTGGTGTTGGAAGATGAGGTAAGCTCAGCTAGTCATATCATCATGACTAACCCTGGATAGAGGCGAGGGATGATCCTAATATATAACAACACACTAAAACCTTAATGTTATATTTGCTAAATCGTCTTACATTGGCCTCCTGCCCCCTTTTGCATTCATGCAACCCAGATGAACTGAGTTTCAATCGTGATTGTTCTGGTGGCCAGAGTGTCCCATGGTGTGGTCGGGCCATTCGAGTCCTGTAGGATCCTCGTTCTCCAGTAAAGCTAGTCTCAAGGTGTCCTAGGCGCCTGTCTAGCAAACTATTCAAGCGTGCATACGAAAAACATGTAGGATGCTTTCGAGTGTGTACGGGAAAAGCCATCTAATCTAGCCAAGATTGTGCAAACTCGATCAGGTGGAAGTCGTACCTTGTTTTCCCCCCTTCATGCTCCTTTCCCCTTCCTTAATCTTTTTTTTTGAAACGGGGCAAAAGCTTTGCCTTTTCTATTGATATAGTAGGAGCAAACATGAAGGGCGACGCCCAAAAGAAAAAGATACAACTCGAAAACACACCACGCCGGCCCCGAGGCCGCGCCCCAAAACTAGTCGACGACCACGTCACCCTAGCAACCATAGCCGACACTAAACACGGCGGAGACAAACTCAACGCAAGAAGAAGAACCCGGAGCCGCCGCTCCGACATCCACGCCGGCCCCAGGGCCGCGCACCTGAACTAGCCGACGACCATGTTGCCCTAGCAACCAAAGACGACACTAAACACGGCGGAGTCAAGCTCAACGCAAGTCTTCCGAAGCCGCCGCTCCGACATCCACGCCGGCCCCGGGGCCGCGCACCACCTAGCCGATGACGAAGAGTCGCCTCCGCCGACCACCATCACTCCACAGCTCCCTCTGACCGGTGGAACATCCAAGGCGAGGCCCCAAGAGGCAAGCGACGCAGAAGCGCCGCCTCGCCCGATCCGCGAGGGATCTAGGGTTTCCCCCGGAGAACCCGGCGCGGAGAAGCGAGAGCACCACCTCGACAACGCCTTCAAGAAGGACGCGGCGCCCGAGGGCGTCGCCGTCGTCGGCCCCGGCCAACAGCCCGGGCAAGGCTTTCGCCCGGCGATGAGTCGCAAACCCCGCAACCGCCCGTCGAGGACCGGCCAGTCCACCATCACCGCATGCCACAGCCACCGTGACACCTCACGCCACGGCAGACGCCGCGCCGACCAAGCCCCGGGGCCGCCGCCCCGGCATCCTCTCGTCCGGCTGCAGAGAGCCGGATATGCAGCACGGCCACCTCTTGCCGTCCACACGCGCCGGGAAAACTCGGCCGCACCGATGCAGGAGCATCGTCCCAGGGCCGCCGCCCTGGCCTCCTCACGCGGCCACGACCCAGTCGTAGCCACCGCCCCGACAACCTCCTCCCAGCGCGACACCACAGCCGCAGCCAGCGAGCCACCCACGCAGCAGCCGCAGCACGGGAGCAAGGCGCACTGCCGCGGCCCGCCCGGCCCATCTGAGCCCAGATCGGGCCCTGGCCGCAGCCCCGCTGCCAGCAGCCGCGTCGAGGGGGCCGCCGCAGCCAGCAGCCGCACCACACCACCCTCCGCCTCACCCCCCGCGGCGAGACACCGCCGCCACCACCAGCCGCGTCGGGCTGGTTTCCGGGGCCGCCGCCCCGGCGTGCCCGCTCCAGAGCCACGCGAGGCCCTCCGCTCAAGGCCCGGCGCTGTGCCCGCGCACCCCTTTGGGAGACGACGAGCGCCGCCGCCACCGCAGTAGGGAGAAGGCGGCGACGGCGGCAGGGCTGGCGGCGGATGGACCCCGGCGGCTAGGGTTTGCTGGTCGCCCCCGGGTCGCCCGCTTGGGAGCGACACTCCCCCTTCCTTAATCATTCTTCTCTCTTATTACATTGCGCTCCTTGCATTCATATGTAAGTATACAAAGGGTTCAAGCCTTAGTAGTAACCAATTGTTAACACTATAGGGATTGCCCGCATTTAGTAGCATATCCACCTTTACATTGTAAGGCTTTACCACATGCCCTTGTGTTTCGACCAATTGTTAACACTATAGGAGTAACCAATGGTGATGTCCATGAAGCTGACCATATGAAGGTTCATGTGTCACACAATTTGTATGCGTGGGAGAGACGCTTGGATAGGAACATTCAAGGAGAGTCAAGTCTAATCTGCAAAAAAAGAAAAGGTCAAGTTCCGACTAGTAAAATCCTTCTAGATTCGATAGTAAAATAGTTCCCATGACATGATATGTTTTAATCTATCTCTCTGTCTAATCTAACTGAAAAGGCATTACTAAGGAGTGTCTAAATCTAGTCCACTTAGAATCAATATAGTATTAATAAAATGCATCATTTGTTCTAGCTAGGAGTTCACAAGAATGTAAGTTTTTCACACGGATCTCGATATGGATTGACAGTATTTCGCGTCAGCTCGGTTGAAGTGAGCATTAGAAAAACCGTACAACTAAATGTGGCCCCTTCTGAAAGGCAAATAAGATCTCAACTCTGTATAATTTGTCGTGCAAATCAAACTCAAATCACAAATCAAGGAAGAAAGGTAGTCATATTTGTTTCTATCCGTTCTACTGCTGTGCGACATCTCTTGCCATTTATTATATGTTGATCAAAACTTGATTATGATGACAAGGCCGAAGCAAGGAACGTCTGAGAGGCTTCCACGAAAAAGGCTTTCGCCCAGCTTTATAAATAAAGCAGCAACCATCATACAACCACGCATACAAACACAACACCACACAAGCTGGGGCCAACAGCAAACAACCGCCCAAAACAGAAACAAATGGAGACATAGGTGGGAAGACTAAACTAGGGTGACCCGCAACCGTTGCGCCTCTCCAGAAGATTACCACCACGCTCCTAGCGTTGAATCGTCGAGTACCAAGCAGCACCTTCAAGAAGGCAGGCAATCGCTGCTGCCCGGACCATTACTGGTCCTAGGGTTTCCCCCGACACTCACGGGCAATGGATAGAGGGTAGCCACGACGCCCTTCAAGAAGGGATGATGTCACCCGAAGGTGGCACCACGTCGGTGTCGAGCAAGCCGACAAGGATTTCTTCCCGATAGCCATATCCAAACCCCAGACGATCCATGGCATAGGAGCCCCCGCGAGGACGAAGCCTCGTCAACCCGGACTCTTCGCCCACCAACTTGCGCCACTACGGTTACAGAGCCGCCACCAGCATCATCTCCCCGAGGAAACCAACACGAGGTTCTGCGAGACGAAGATGACAAGTAGCTTGACTCGAGGTAAGCGGAAACCGCGGCCGCGCGGGAGGGAACTGCCTCCACCGTCGAAACGGTAGTCGACCGGACGCAGCTACAAGGCACACCGGTCCCTTTTAGGTCCAGCCACCTGCCAGTCCCAAGGGGTCCAGCTGGGCCCAGAATGGGTCCGTAAAGCCCGCAGCCGCGCTGCAACCGGGGCGGCCGTCGTCACTGCTGCACCCCTGCATGAGCACCGTCATCTACACCTGCGGATCGAGGCAACAGAGCAGGCCTGCCCGCGAACCCAGATCGGCCCAAAGGGCCCAGATCTGGGCCGACGGGCAAGCTGGCGCTGCCCTGCCGCTGCTCGCTGCCCCGCCATGCAGTGCGCCTCACTGCACTGCGGGAGCGCCGCCGTGCCATCTCCACCGGCCGGAGCCGCCCGTCCGCCGCCGGAGGAGAGCACCCCGCGAGCCCTCCCACGACGCGGGTAGAGGATGTCCGTCGCCGCCGGCCCCAGCCCGAGCCGCGCTCGGCTGGCGTGCCGACGGCGGCGACAGGGGAAGGGCGGAACTGGGGTCGGGGGAAGAAGAACCTAAAGCCGCGCCGGCCGCCGCGGGGGCGGCGCGGACGCGGCGGGGGGGGGGGGGGGGGGGGGGGG
>QRDG01000150.1:3511323-3536459 GCA_012064385.1 Puccinellia tenuiflora
AATTTAAATATGACCATGGACCATTACATGGCTACATCCTGTTTGCTCATGTATTATTTATATATCCAGTTAAGGAGCTAGCTGACATCAAGTAATCAGTTTTTCCTGTACAGACACTTCTGTCTCCAATTACATTTCTTAAGCTGCCGGTTTGTTTGGATTGAGTCATTGAGAGCAATCAGCCTCCTGTGTCCTGCTAGATGGATTTTTTTATATTACCTAAGTCGGTTGGAGTCTAACATTGAACAATCAGCCTTCTTGCTTCGTTTAGATGGCAAAAGAAAAATTATATTTCCGTGAATCAGCTGGACTCAACATACTAGCTATGCTTGCCCCATTAGAGAGTTTTGTATATGCTGATTATACCGCAAAATCGAGATCAAACCATCCAGATAATTTCGGTGACCTAGCAGAATGTGGGAGAAAATTCCCTTTCTATATTAATGTGGGAATTTATCACTAAATTAGTGTACTGATTGAAATGAGCCTCAAATTACTAGTACTATGATACAATGAAAAAATAAACAAAGATGATAGGGCATTGTTGTTTTATTTTGCGTTTTGGTATGCAAACTGTTTTGGGTAACTTAGGTGTTCAGCTAAAAGTTGCATATCAAACTTTGATAATTTATTTTTCCCCGTACCCTTTTTTTAATTGTTTGTCTGCAAGTCATCTTTTCTTTACCTTCTCTCCAGCCTAACAGAGTTGTGCGCTTATACTATACACCACTGACAATGGCTATGGTCGCTTCTTCAGTGAAATGTGCGGAACTACTTATTAAGGTGCAGTGACTTGTCCCTTTAGTGCTCCTACCGTAGACAGTTTTTGTGAAGGAAGCTGAACGAATTTGGTTATGATATTTGTAAATATGAGCAAAAGCTGTTGCATATTTTAGAAAAGCTATTTTCAGCATTATGAATTATATATTCCATGTTTTAGGCTGGTACTGATGTCAATGCTGGTAGGCCTGTTACACCATTAGTAATAGCTGCGTCCCTTGGCCTCACTGACTGCATCAAGTGTTTGTTGGAAGCTGGTGCGGATGCAAATATTCCTGGTAAAGTGAGTTTTCTTACTGCTATTTAAGTTGTTACTTGTCACTCTTGTTGATCTTCTGAGTTGGCTACGAATGGCTTAATGTGTCTTTAAGATCTGTAGATTTTTAGAATGTTACAAGGGTGTCTAACAAGACAGGTAAATTTAGGCCATTTGACTATGGCCTTAACGCCACATGTTGGTGTTTGGGTTCATTAGGTTTGGTAAAGCATTGCTTGCTACTAGACTGTTTTATGTGTACTTTTCATTTTGTAATGAATTTTGCTCTATGAAAATGGCTGAAGGCTGTTACTTCGAAAGAAAGAATGTTACTCTGCTAAGGACCAATCTTGATTTTTGACTCCACAAGAAAGTGAAGAAACAGTGCGCTGTACTGTGGAATTGAGAGTTGGGGATAGTCTAGAAAATAGGGTAGAACATGAGAAGTTGTTTCTTATCTGGTTTGAATACTAAAATTAAATTGAGCAATGTTGCACTTGCAAACTAAGGTATTGCGAAACTCTGTTGTAATTACTGGAGTTTTATAACTTGGTGAACTTTAGACTAAATTGCCCCACAATGAAGGTGTATGTCTGATCTCTCACGAAATGGTTTATCTAGCTAATACTGAAGTCGGTACGATCTCTGCTTACCACATAAAAGAAAAAGCTAAATGATTGAAAGAGGATAGTTTAAGCATTCATGCACCTCTTCACTCTCTAGACATGTCCAGATATTATGGGGATCTGGCTACACGCATTTACCTAGCTAATACTGAAGTCGGTACGATCTCTGCTTACCACATAAAAGAAAATAGCTAAATGATTGAAAGAGGCTAGTTTAAGCATTCATTCACCTCTTCACTCTCTAGACATGTCCAGATATAATGGGGATCTGGCTACACGCATTTACCTAGACACACTTTTTTTCTGCACAATCGCCTGTATATTTTGAATCTCATAGTGATATGAATATAAACACATTCTTCTGTTATCGCGTTACAGAACACCTAATATTTTTTCATTCTTTTTTATTTGTGAGATTTACCCTTGATATCCTTCTTAACAGTGTGGTAGAACGCCAGCAGAAATTGCTGTAGCCCGAGGATGGATGGATTGCGCTGAGATTCTTACCCCTCTCACATCCCCTGCAGGCATTGATGTGATACTTCAACATGTGAACTATGTTAACTCAAGAGTAAATTTGCATTATATGTTGTGTTTGACTTTCAATTTGATTTAGGATCCTGTCCTTGGCGAAAATGATGGATGTGCTTTGAAAGAGCAAGGGGATGGTGCTTTAGAGGAAATTTCTTTGAAAATGCAAGGGAATGCCGTGTTTGAGTCCATAGTTTTGAAAATGCAAGGGGATGCTGCATTTGAGGAAAATGCATATGCGGATGCGTTGGCTCTCTATACCAAGGTATATTCCTGCATCATATGGTTCTTCATTAGTCTCTGTACAGACAGTTTATGCCTTGTATCCGACCAAAAAAAGCCATACAAAACTCAAAATATTTCCTGGCGATAAGACTCTTGTGAATCAGATGTCTAATATCCTATTTTGGCAATGCTTACATATGTTTTTGAAGACAAGAAAGTGCTCTAGTTTGCAGCTAATTTGATGCTTGGTGCGACTAAGCCGCCATTTGATGCCTGCAGGCTATGGAGGCTGACCCTGATGATTCAACCTTGTATGCAAAGAGGAGCCTCTGCTGGGTGCATTTGAGTGAAGAAGACAATGCTCTGGATGATGCTAATACCTACAAAGCCATGGAGATGGATCTATCAAATTCCTGCTATGAGCAAGCAGCAGCTCTGATACTGACGAAGGTGAGCTGCGGCATTTTGATTTCCCACACCCTGCAGTATTTTCCCTGGCCATGCACTGATGTGTGCTTGTCTAGGAGTATGCCCAAGCATGCCAAGCACTCATGTCTGGATTGAAATTGGACTTGAGAAGCGACGACCTGGACTGATGGACATGAGAAGCGAATCAAGCAGCCGATGGTAACAGCCTCTTCTCTTTGCTCGAGTGCCCAGTGCTTGCTTGGGTTGCTCCTGGCAGGCTGCTGTTTTAATTTTCTTGTTCAGATATGCCAAGACTGTCTATATGTCCTGTTGGTAGTGTATGTCCCTGGTGCAGGGCACGGCGATTGCGTTCGTATCGTGTTCATATTAACTTGTGGATTAAAACTTGCAGGTACTGGTGCATCTGGTAAGATTATTTTGGGGGGCGTGGCTTTCTTTTTCTCTGGATACTGCATTTTCATTGGAGCTTGCAAGCTTCTGCGAAGAAGACAGGGAGATGTACATCTAACATAGATGAGTAACTGGAGATGTACTTACTGCATAACATAGATGTATTATGGATTTTGTGTGTTATGTTCTACAGCAGTTCAGTTTCAGAAGATGTTCGCATTGTTGAATTTGTATATCGGAACAGCTCCACTTCCAACGGTCTTATGCCCATGCTTCTCCCTGAAACGATAGCTAGAACCTTCCAACGGTGAAAGGTTATGCGCTGCTCTGTTCAGCAAAAGCAGAGGAAATCGAAAGCAAACACACTAAAGCGTACATGTTTATGTTAAAAAAAAAACAAGCGTACATGTTCATCCGTGCACAAAGAAACAATGCACACCAACCCAACTGCGATCTGCTCGTCTGTGTGGGCGAGGTTGCTGACAGATCATAACTAGTGTTTCGCAGAGGACCAGAGCCCAGTAAGACACTCCCTGGAGTTCTTCAGGCCGACGAACGGGATCTCTGTCAGGAGATCACATCCCTCGTTGGGTTTGTTCAGGCAAATCTCTTTTGGCCTGTCTATGTATCCATCTCTTTGGGCTTGCCGGGCATGGAGGGCGTGATCGTGAGGACGAGCCCCGGGAAGACGTCGTCGGGGTCGTGGACGTGCGGGTTCCGCTCCACGATGTAGGGGTCGCCGCACCGGTCGCTGATGCCGTGCAGCGTCTCCCCCTCCGCCACCACGTATATCTCCTCGCACGGCCGCCACCGCGCCGACAGCGACGCGCCCCGCGCCACCACCTCCCCTTCGGCGCCGGCCGCCCCGAGCGTGCACACCAGCAGCAGCGCCGCCAGCGCCGCCAGCGCGAGGCACCACGACGCCGCGTCTGCCGCCGCAGCCACCCGCGACCTCTCGCCGTGCCACCGCGCCATGATGACTAGCGCTGCAGCCGTTCTTGGATGCTGTGGTGGTCTGCTAGCCTACTTCTGCTGCTCTGATGAGGGAGTGCGCGTGCGAGACTGAGTGGCGAGCTGCTGTTTCGTGCCGTTGAGCGGCGCGGGGGCTTTTTATACGAGGAGGCCGGGAGTGCGTGGGGCCAGAGCGCAAGTATCCGTTGGAAGATATAATAAGCTCAAGTGCCCTACTGCCTTGCACAAACGGTAAGCTTCGACATGCTCAGCAGCTGAATTAGCTACTGCATCACATTTATTAGTCTTGTTCTTATTTTTGGACTTTCTAAGCACATTTTCTTATTTTTTGTAATCCGCAAAAGATTTCAGGTAAGTAGCTAGTGCACTGCCTTGTCCGGGTGATGAAAAAAATGAACAGATGATTGTCTACATGATTACTCAGTTCCATTTTCTAAAGAATATATATATCTGAATTTTCCCTTTCGGTGTATGCAGGGCCGAGGTCTTATTCCCCTTTTCTAAAAAAAAGTTGAGTGGCCTCGAAAAGTGATTTCTTGTGTGATTCAAAAACACTTGCGCTCTGTGGATCAAGCCGTGACCTGCCTGTGACGGCCTGGAAGGAGATTAGATCGCACGAATTGAGAATTTCAGGGAAGGGAATTTGCGATGAGACGAGCAGGTGGGATGAGAGAATAGAGAAAGAAGACGGGACACGAGAATAACATTACATTCCATCGATGCTTTTACAGACAGCGTCTGTATATTCAAACCTTCTCTTACGCTCGTGTAGGGCCACATGCACCAACAGCAACACACACGCACGACCCATGGGCTCCAATGTATTTGTGCACCCAGGTGGGAAATTCGAAGCTCTTTGCTGGGGTCGGGGGAAAAGGCGACCATGGCGACGCGGACGTGCTGCCGCCGCCGGCGGCCTGATCTCTCTCCTCCGGCGTCGTCTCCGACCTTCGCGACCAGATCGAGCATCCCCTCTGCGCCCTCTCTCCAACCATCTGCGCAGCATGTAGCGACGGAGCCTGCTGCCGCCGCGCCGCTGCCGCGCCCGGAGAGCTTCCGCCCCGCCTCTTCATGCCCGCGACGGCGGTTGCGCTGGCCTCGCCACCCTTCGCCCCTTCTCCTGCCGCGGGACTCGCCGCGGCTGCCCTCGCCGCTCGCAGGTCCGACCCTGCCGTTCGTGGCCGGCTGATGGTGAGGCGGTCGCTTCTCCCCAAGGCCGCGAAGGCGGCCATGCCGGCTGGCGTCTCCTCTGGCCGGTCCCTTGAGTTGCCTCCTGCTGGTACGAGCTCTCCACCCCGGCTTGCTACGGAAGTGGTGGCCTTGGCCTCCCTGGTTGAAGTTCAACACTCGCCACCTCCGTCCACGGGCGTCGTTAGCACTGAAGAGCTCGTCCCCGAGATCCCCCCTCCTTGGACGACCGGGTCATGGGCCTCCCTCACCGGCGAGGACGACGGCAACGGTGAGGAGGACCTGGCCCCGATGACACCGCCCGCCAAGCAAAGCTCGTCTCTGGCAGCTCAACCGTGTGTGGGGTGCGACGCGGAGCCGACAAATGGTTGGCAGGAGGTGCTGCCCCAGCGCAGCCCGCGTCGTCCGGCGTCACTTGCCGCGGCTTTGCCGCCCCGCCGTATCCCGGCTTGGCTCTCTGGTCGGTGTTGCAGATGCCTTGCTCAGGGGCACCGTGCGGCTGTCTGCAGGGATCCCTTTCGGTGCTCCCGCTGTCTGGAGAATGGTCATCGTGCTCGCGAATGCCGCAACCGTTGGCGTCCTCTCAGCTGCCTTGTTGCATCGTCGGTGTCCAGCCACAGCGCCATGGATTGTCATGCACCAGCTTGTGTGGGTTCGATGGGATCCTCGCCTCCCTCCACTGCGCTCCCTTGTGTGTCTTGGGCGTCCGTCGCTTCTCCTCCCGCCGGTGCAGCCCCATCGTCTGATGTGTTGTTGCGGTCCACTTTGGCTGTTCAGGTTGAGCAGCTACAAGACTGCTTGACGCGAGTTGGGAGCTTCCTGGAGAGGGCAGAGGCTGCTCTGTGCAAACTCTCGCCTTTGCCGGATATGTTGAAGACCACTCCTGTGTCGTGTCCTCCTAGTGAGGTGGGTGTTGGCTCTACGGATGACGGGGCAGCGGAGCTCTACGGTTGTTACTCTCCTCGTGTGGGCAATAGTTCTTTGTCATTGGCCGTCCTGTCTTCTGCTCCAGCTACCACTGAGGGCGAGACTAGTGCCACGGTTGTGGCTCCGGTTTTGCAGATCATGCCTGATCTTGAGGAGCTTTGTGCGAGCACTGCTTTGCCTGTGTCAGTGGAGGAAGTGGTGAAGGTGGACTCGCCGGCGACCTTGAGCTTACCTGAGCGCTTGGATGTTGTTTCGGAGCCCATTCCACCATCACCGTCACATAATTCCGATGCCCTCTTTGCGAAAGAGCTTTGCGACTTGCTCAGTGCTGTGGAGGTTGCTATCCCTGGATGTGGAAGGGCGATTGCCTGCCTCCTAACAGGGACGACAACCAAGGGAAAAAGCAAGATAGGTGTTTGTCCTCGGTCTAGCAAGGAGAAGTCACTCAGGTGCAAAGGCAAGAAGAGTGGCGATGTTGGAAAGGTGCCCGTGGCTACCTGATGGATGAGCCTTGGTTTCTCCATATGTCCACTTGGGTTGGGTCATTCTGTGGACGTGGTCTTGCCATCTGCATTTTGTTGAGGTGTTATCTTTGAGGGTTTCGTTATGTTGTTCAAGTGTTAGGGGTTGCAAGTGTTGTGTGTTTGGAGAGTTTGTAGGGCTCGCGATGTGGTCGTGTGGTGTTCTTTCCTCCTGAGTAGTCGGTTGGTCTATGTGTATTGGTTTTCGCCCGGTTTTCCGTAAATTAACTGGGCAATTCTCTTCTTCTTAATTAATAGATTGGGGCAAATCTTTTGCTCCCGTTTCAAAAAAAAAAAAAAAAAAAAAAAACAATAGCAGCACTTGACCAATACCATCTAATTGTGATGTCGTCACATTGTCTCCCCCTTGATACATAACTGCCTCGCAGATGACAGTCGACAGGTGGGGATGACGCGGAGCACTGTGGTCTTTCCAGGTAGTCATTGAGGGTTTGTTTGTTTGGGATGGGTATGGCTGGCTGTGGTGCTGTCCAGGAAAAACCGCTATCCAGGAAAAGCTGTTGTTCAGAGTTTTAGTGTTTGGCAACTAGTTGGCTTTAAATTGTGGAATTGTCTGAAACACCCTCAGAGTCATGAAACTATGTATTGTTGCGGATTTACGTGTAGTAAATAACATACGGACACTAAATTTTGGATAAAATGATCAATATGAATGTATATTCATTCAAATTTAAGATCCATCACGAATATATGTTTATCCAAAATACATTTCAATTACATCATACTACCTAACATAGATAGTTCTAGTGTTGTCTAGCATTGAACAACGAGTCGACAATGTCGTCACATGTTGAGTTCATGCTTCTCGTGTGTAGTGCACCCGAAGCAACATCACCGGCCAAGGTAGTTGCTTGCCTCTGGACCTTAGGGATGTAATTCTCATCCGCATCACATTGATCAAACTGCTTATCACGTAAATTAGAGTCTCTAATGAAATTATGAAGCACAATGCAAGCAAGGATAATTCTCTTCTGCGTAACCAAGCTGTAAGAAGGGATGCCCTTCAAAATACGCCACTTTTCTTCAAGATCCCAAAAATGTGCTCGATACAATTTCGCAACGATGAGTGCGCATAGTTGAAAACTTCTTCCTTCTCTGTTGGTGGCCCTTTGATGATTGGTAATGAAGAGTTGGGTGGTGCCCCAAGCGAAGGCGTGGATGTAGCAAGTAGCAGTATTCCCTCAGTGAAGAACCAAGGTTTAATCGAACCAGTAGGACTTTGAAATCAACAACGAGGTGCACGTCAACGATCTCTGGTGCTTAACCGTCGACGAACGTGGACCTGCACACACTCAACCCTTACTTTGCCCCCAACAGCAGGAAGGTTGTCAATCTTCCCGGTCTGCTGAAAACAAAGCGGTTAAACATATAGTGTAGTGAGAAATTATGGAAACGGATCAGCGAACAAGTAAATATAAAAAGCAAGTAAACGAGGTTGTAAACAATGTAAAAAGATGGACCGGGGGCCATGGGTTCACTAGTGGTGTGTCTCTCCAATAAATAAAATACTCATATGTTGGGTAAACAAATTATAGTTAGGTAATTGACAAGATTATGACACAAACTTAATCTAGCTATATCAAAGTGTTCATGGTAATATTCATGTAGGCATCACAGCAAGGAAAAAATACCGCCATACAACTACATCTTTGTCTAAAAAGTCCACCTAGCGATCGCTATCCAGCATGTCACCCATCGGTATTAAGTTGCAAGAAACATATATTTGCATTAAGTAAAGTGTATGATGTAAGCAATATTCATAATCATAAAGACATAAACACCGTTGTTTTACCCTTAGTTACAACAGCACACCCTCGTCATTAGACGTTTCTGTCACTCGTGCCCAGGCACAAGAGGGAGCATGAACCAACTATCTAGCATAAATACTCTCTCTTGGAGATATAAGCAATCACTTGGCCAAAGCGACTACACACATCGGAGAGCATGCAAGAACATAAATTAACATATAAGAACATGCACAATCTGATCATAACTTCATAATCCATCGGATCCCAACAAACACATCCTATAGCATTACAAATAGTCGATCTTGATCATGTAGCACAACTCACAAGATCATAAACATGAAGCAAAAGGGAGAAAGACAACCATCTAGCTACTGCCATTGACCCGTAGTCCAAGGTGGAACTACTCACGGATCATCCCGGCGGAAGGCATGGCGATGTAGAGCCCTCTGGGATCGATCTCCCCTCCGGCAGCGTGCCGGAAACAACTTCAGAATCTCCCCGAATTAGGTTTTGAGGTGGCAGTGGCTTCGGGTGGATTTCGTGGAAAATAATCGTCGCCCCGATAAAATTAGGGTTATCAGGTATTTATGGGCGTTGAGGGGGCCGAGGCGACCTCCAGGGGGCAGTGGCGGGCCCTACCCGCGGGTACTTGTGGGGTCGCGGCCAGGGGTCGTCCTTGGCCCCTGGTGCCCCCCCAGGCTGCCCTTAGGTCTCTAACGTCATCTTGTCGAACAAAAATTCCTTGTAAATTTTCGTCCAATTCCGAGAATATTTCCAGAAGTAGATTTAACAGCAAAAACAGGGAACTGGCACTGGGCATCTTGTTAATAAGTTAGTCCAATAAAATGCCCTAAATGATATAATAAGATAGTAAAAACATGTAACAATGGCATATAACTAGCATGGATCAATAAAAAATTATAGATACATTTGACATGTATCACCCTTCTCGACGGAAATCCGGTATATCATATGTATTGTTTTTATAAGGAGCTAGAAACCCCTTTCTATTTGGATAACCAGAATCGACAAGATAATATGCACATGTGCACACAAAAAAGGCATATGAGATATGAAAACAACAATTCATATGTAAATTACGTGAACAATAAAAAATAAGTATTACCATCAGGAGGTGTTGGGAACTCAATTGGATATTTCTCAATGTTGTTTTGCACAATGTGTGTACCGTGTGCCATCCGGGAACAACAAATGTGAATCTAAGATCAAGATCACATATCGCTAGCAGATTTTGTGATGTGTAACCATGTCTTCCGTTGTGGTTAACCTTTTCTTCTTCAGGAACTTCAACACGAATGTGCGAGCCATCTATGGCTCCAATAGCACCTTTGAAATGGGGCCAAAAGCGTCTATCCCAAAGTCTTTGATGCACTTGTACAAAGACTTCAACACCATCTGGAACTTCCTGTGAATTGTTTCAAGAGACTGTCTGAAATGGTTCTTGGTTTGTCTACATGATTGTGGTCCTCCAACAATCCATACGACCATACCTAGACATACAACATATCCCATGTCTCTAGTTGACTCTAACCCACCGCTAGCAACTAGGAGGTTGTGCAATCTTTCAAACACATCTGGGTACATTCTAAACATTTTATAGCATCTTTTTCTATCAACTAGTTGTTCATTCACCCATTCAATCCCTGTTTGTTGTGGAATCCTCTTAGTCGCCTTATTCAAATACTTCTCATGATAAAGATTACCAATGTAGCCCAACACAGCCATGTCATGCGCCACCCCCAAGAAGATGTCGAATCCTTTATTCATCACTTTCATTTTGACCACCACCATCCATCCTAAAAATTTCATAGAAGAACATGTCAAAAACTTGAACATGACATACAAGATGATTACAAATAGCACACATAGTGGTTCACAGATGTACCAAATCATCACAAATAACATACATAATGGTTTAGAGGTTGTAAATTGATCAAAAAAGTCTACAGGGAATAACAAATAAATAGTACACAAGTTGCAACACATATTGGTTTTAGAAAGATCACAAATAGTCTACAGGGAATAACAAATAAATAGTACACAAGTTGCAACACATCTACTTGTTCATCTCATCATGCATCATCTCAAGATAATGAAACCTTCCTTGAGATGTTTCCAAGGATGCGAACAACTCTCTATGCTCCCTTTTCACGGCAAGCTTGCATGTTGTGAACATAAGACCCGTTCGTTCCTTAATAGTTGGGATGGAGTCATCCTCGTCACAAGAACTTCCAACTTCCGCGGCCCTTGAGACAAGAGAATTCAATGCATTGTTGTAAACTTTGAAAACGGGACTCTCTTTTTACTTCTCTCCACCACCCACCTTGCGCTTCCCCAATGCTGTTTTCTTCGTGCCATCACCTTCTTCATCCAACAATATTGCACCTTCCTTGTCCTCTCCCGTTTCATCTCCCGGGATGGCCGATGATTCTCCGATGACATGAGCCTTCCTAAACATGACATCTAGTTGTGTCAAGTTGGCCGGCGGTCCATTTCTAAATTTGCATGATCCTGCAAAAGAAACGCAATAAAGATATTAGTTCAACTATTATCATCAACACAATAGACAAAAAGATTAAAGAAAGGGATAAACATATAACTTACAGCTAGGTCAGTCTTCCACCAATCATCATCTGCATCCATAGTTTTTGTTTCCGGATCCCAACCTAGCCCGGTTGCATTTTTGCAACTCCATCCAACAAATATGATCCTTTTTCAAAGCATCCCATTTGTTCTTGAATTGCTCCTTTGTTAGCCTTTTTTCGTTTTCTCGGCAAATTTATCACCAAGATTCTTATACCCCTTTTTGCTCAAACAGCCCATCCATATTGTTTGCATTGACTTCTTCTATGCATATGTCACATAAAATTCGACTGCTGACATCCCAAACAGCCTTCTCCATTGCAATACTATATGAAATTAATTTGCAATCTTAGCTAACCGCACAAAATTTACGAGCACAAAAATTACACAAGCATCTAGCAATTTCAGCAAGCAAATGTTTCTACACAAGTACCAGTAGATACCATTTATAGGTTTATCAAATCAGTGGCAGCAAGCAGCACAACAAATCATCAGTGGCATCAAGCAACAGAAACATAGAGCAATTTATTTTATACTAAACCTTTATACCTTTTTACACTTATTTTTATCATAATTTTATCTTAACGAGTACATTTTTATTAGAGTACTTAAATGGCATAATTAACTACATAACGATGCTTCAGAACATTTGTATTGCATATCACTGCAAAGTATGCGTATGCAAAATTTATAGTGAATGTTGCAGGAAATGTTCATTTTCAACTAATTTTCACCGTTTCATAAATTATACAGTGTCTGCGTATCTATTTATGTGATTGTATGTGTGTTTGTGAATTTAGGTTGATATCCTTAAAATCAGGATACTGTATAGTCCAACAAATGTTTTAATGACGCTTCTAGTATATCATTAGGTATAACTACAGAAACTTGTAGAGCGTAAATTGAACAATTGGAAAATGTATGGAAAGTTGGGCTAAGTAATAAGACGAGAACATGTGCATGCTCTGAACTTGGTATTTTGTAACGACATATCTTATAATAATCAACGGTCATAAAATATTCTCACGTTTCAAAGCCCAGATGTAGAGCATCTGACAATGTCTTGGGCTAGTCCAACATTTTGAAACAAAAGACTAAGCTGACTTTACTGTATTTAAACAATTAAACCCGTTTTCTCCTCAGACCATGCGGAAATATCCCTCATAACAACATGAGCATTTGGAGTGAAATAAGACACTTATGATCATTTCTTCTCAGCACAAATTTGACTGACCGTCAAGAAGATGTTCAGATGTGGCTTGGTACCATCTTTTCGAAACTGACGACCATGTAAATTATGTCAATTCTTCGTCCCTATGGAGCATTAATCGTGCTGCATGGATGCAGCTGTTTAGTGGCTCATCGTCCATATTGAGGTGGTAACCGACCGGACCATTGGCCCTACATGTTGTCCATATGGTCCGTCCAAGCGCGCACATTTAATCGTATGGTGGCGCACGGCGCCGAAACATACAGCACGGCACGACAGGTGTTGTTTGCCCTCGCTTCGTTTGTTTGGCCGCCTTCCAAGCCAAATGTGTCTTCTTTCACACCCGCCTCTCCATGACACTATCTTCGCTTGCTTGTGTTTTTTCATGACACCCATCGTCCGACGCACCCGAGTAAATTATAAAAAACTACCACAATTGGGGCAGGTTTTACGGGTCAGTACCGATCTTGGTAATTTTTTCAAAAATCTACCAACTCTGGGGCTAATGACAACAGATTGCACAAATTCCTATCTAAACGTAGTTTGACAACAATACTGACTAGTGGGAGCCATCAGTAAGAGCCTAGTTGACAGCACACATGGACAAGGGGCTGAGGTGGACGTGGGACCCACCTGTCAGCCCCACATCCTTTTTTCCTCCTCCCGTCTCTTCTTCATCCTCTTGTCTTCTCTCCGCAGACACAACCGTACCGGCCTCCTTTTCCCCTCCGCTCGATTCGCACCGTGCCGCGCCATGGCCGTCTGCCGCGCCGTGGCCGCCCCCAAGCCATGGCCATGCTCGTCTGCCCGGCCCCGCACTCTCCCAGGTTTGTGCCGCCCTCTGCGGCTTCGCCGTCACCAAGCCATGTCTGGCCATGACCCATGCCCGGCCGCGCGCTCCACCACGCTCGACCGCGTGCTCCACCACGCGCGGCAGCGCCCGGCCTCGCTGGTTTACGTGCCCAGCCTCTGGCCCCCGTCCCCGTTGTCCCCCAACCGCATGTGAGATGTCGCCACGCCCTGCTAACTGCCGGCGCAGCTGCGGCGGCAGCGCTACCACCCACCGAGACCTGACCGCGTGCTCCACCATGTGTGCGTCCTGAAGCCGACGGTGGTGGCGTGACGCGCCACGCAGGGGCATGCGGTGGCCAGCCCGCCTCCCCCACCCATCTTCGTGCTCCTGGGGTCCAGCCGCTGGCATCCGGTCTCACGCATCTCCGGGCTGTCCGAGGCAAAGGACGGGACGACGACGACGCGACCATGGCGTGCCTGTCTCGGTGGCGCACGTCGACCGCACGGCCACGGCCTCTTGCTCGCCGGCTGTCCTCGACCCGCAGCTTGAGCAGGTCACGGCTCGTCGTCCTGGGCGCGCTGCTCTTTGTCGCCCGGCCCTGTTGGCCAGGATAAGGAGGAGAGAGAGAGGAAGACGAGGGGAATTGGGGGAAAATGTGGGGCTGACAGGTGGGTCCCACATCCACCTCAGTTCCTTGTCCACGTGTGCTGCCAACTAGGCTCTTACTGATGGCTCCCACTAGTCAGTATTGTTGTCAAACTACGTTTAGATAAGAATTTGCGCAATCTGTTGTCATTAGCCCCAGAGTTGGTAGATTTTTGAAAAAATTACCAACATCGGTACTGACCCGTAAAACATGCCCCAATTGTGGTAGTTTTTTGTAATTTACTTGACGCACCCGCCTTTCCCTGACACCCGTCACGCACCTCCAATGACGTGGAGGACTGACTCGAGCCGCACAGGTTATGGTCGGGCGCGCTTGAACACAACACATGTGCATATATTCCTTGCAGGAAAAACGCTACCAAACAAACAGAATATATGAGTACGTCTGGACAGAATAACCGAGCCTTGAACATGGCTTGATCTCGTTGCGAATCAAAGCTAGGGAACCCCCAAGCGAGCGATATGATGTGGCTTGGAAATGGAATGAATCACATATATAGTCGTCACATGCATGCATGTTCTTTACTTAGCATCCATCCATGGACCACATCTACACATGTCATTGCACTGTATGCGTAGCTCACTGACGCAAAATTGTAAGCATATCTAGCGAGCGCATTCATAATCGTGTTGTTACATTGCATGGACGCTGGCTGCTGTACGTGTTTAATGGCTCCTCTGTCGATGCCGTCCATGTTGAGGCGCTGGCCCTGCATCTTGTCCATATGGTCTGTCGGTTCATGCAAGCGAGATGGACCCTGCTTTGATGATCCTTGCAAACGGTTCTCTTCTCTTCTGCTCGATCACCTATCACGGGCGCCGAACGGCTGACATCGAGGGCGCACTGCGCCTAGCTGGACCCTCTGCAGCGGTACATATGCTCGCTTTTGCGTCGCATGCCATCGATCGATCGAACGAACCATGAATGCTGCACTGCATGGGCCGTCGCGAAAAGGTAGCCGTTGGTGACGGTGGCGCCGCCGCCGCGTGTACGGTCGGCTCTCCCTGACGGATGGGGCCCCGTCGGAGGTTAATCAGTGCCGTGGCGGTCAATGGTGATGGGGTCATGAGTTTTTAAGATCGGGCCAAGCTTGCGATCTGGCCGCCTTTTCCCTTTACTACCTGCCTGCCTCGTTGAAAAAGATGACGTACGCGTCATCGCCTCAGCTGTTAAAATAAAATCTAGTGCCGCTCCTTTTGTGTAAAGACGTACGGTGTCCATGCACGCACGCTATTGCTCCCGACTAGAGCATTTTTACGGGGAGTGTCTAAATTGTGTCCGGCACACTTTCATTGAAGGCCCAATTGGGGGTGTCGGACACTTGTCCGGCGTTTTTTTCCCTCCCACACTAGCACCCCCTAAACGAATTCCCCAAACTCAATTAGAAAAAACAAAATCTGCGAAACGGTTTCAATTTCATTCAAATTTTGTTATATATTACAGTATTTGAACGAAATTAAACTAAAAACTACTCCGACTCGGCGGACCAGTCGAAGCTGCCGCCGCTGTCGTCGCTGTCGTCGAGGAGGATGAGGGTGGAGGAGGAATCGACGCGGGAGGTGGACGCGCCGTCGTGATGCGCCCGGGAGGTGGACGTGCCGACGGAGGTGAAGGCCGAGGCCGCCATCTGCGCCGAGCGCTCCACGGTCTCCAGGAAGCCGGGGGAGTCCCGCTCGATCTCGCTGACCGACTCCACCAGAGCGAAGCTGAGGCCAGGGATATCGCCGTCGTGCGCCTCGTCGTGTAGCGCGGGTGGCACCTCGTACCCCGGCGGAAGCACCGGGGGCTTCACGTCCTCCGGCTCCTCCTTTTGACCTGCCGCATCCGGACGTTGTCGCGGCGGGGCAGGTGGAGAATCCCGCTTGGTGGCGACCGGCGATTCTGCACATCGCGTATCACCACGCCGCCGCCTCTGCGTCGTCCTCCTCCACTGCTGCCGCTGCTCCCACCGCCGCCGCGGGAGCAGAGGGAGAAGCAACCGCCGCGTCGCTGACGCTTCGGTGGCGGCGGTGTTGGTGCCGGGATCGACATTAGCCTGAATGGGGTCGGGTTCCCCGTCTGGGCGTGGCGGCGAGCGGCCGCGATGGCCGATGCCACCGTGTGGCCGGTGCGTCCCCACCAGCGGTCGCGGCCTTCCGCGTTCCAGCGATGATCAGGACGGGGGTGGTCGTAGAACTCCACCGCCTCGTCGCGCTCCCGGGAGAGGCGCACCCACCAGGCGGCCTCGTTGTCGGCCGCGTTCTTCCGGGCGGAGGCGCTCCTCCGCGGTCATCGTGTCCCGCCGCTCGAGGATGGCGCGGCGTAAGGCCTCCGGGCCGTTGGGGAGCGGCGGCACGGCGAGGCCGCCGTAGCTGATGACCTAATTCTTGGGTAGGCGGAAGTACGGCGACACGAGGAGGCCGTACCGGTGGATGGCCCGCGCGTCCTCGATCAGGAGGGTGCGGCCTCCTCGGTACGTGCCGCCCGAGCTGCCACCGGCCTCGTAGTTGTTCATGGTGGCGGGGGCGGGAGAGGTGTGGAGATGGCGAGTGGCACGGTGTGGAGGGAGGAGCTGTGAGGGTGGTACCGCCGGGCACGCTCCTCTTATACACCGAGGTATAATGGCGAGCGACGGCGGGGCGCCCGAGGGGGGACACTGTGTTGGCCGCTGGGCAGACCGTGGTGCCGGCGCGTGGACTAGCGCTTGGTTTGCCGGCGTGTTAATGCGTCGCGTGGCCGGCCAGTCGCGTCGCCTGCCGCCTGCCTCCTCTACGTCGCGTCACTTGGGAAATCGACAACATTTACGCCGCTCATTAAGCCGGGGAAGAAAGCGTTCGTGTGTCTGACGGGCGGGTCATATCTGTCGGAGGCTTAGACCAGACAGTGTCCGGCACCGCGAAGGCAACCCTCAAAATTAGAGGTCCTGTTCGCGGTGCCGGACAGATTTGTGCCGGACAAAAACTTTGCGACTCCCGGTGTGGTCTGTTTTTCTGTCCGACGCTCCAATTAAGCTTTACGGCCCTTTTACGCCCCGTGGAGATGCTCTGGAGTACACGAAAGTTCGAATAGCAGTATCGGTGCCAACTGCCAAGTCTTTCTCCCCTCGTAAAGATTAACATTCGTCTCGCCGCCTTTCTTTCGCTTTTACATCGTTCAAGTCCTAGTCGTACGGCAAGAAGAGTACAATGCCAATTAACAGAATAGTACTACTGTAGCACTATTGCCGCTCGTAGCTAATCTGTTGGTGAGCAGTGGCTAGTGGAGTCGTTAACACTGTGCCCTTCTGTGTCGGCAATCACCAGTAGACCAGACTAGACTAGACTAGATCATCGGCGCATATTTCGTTAAGACCAGTAGTAACGGAACTGGATCCTCTAACGTGGAGGAGGAAAGTCAGGCAGAGCTACAGTGGAACCTAGGCCAAAATGAAGAAGAAAAGTCAGGGATACTGTAGCTATATTGTATAAATTATACTGCTGATACAAAAAATGTAAATTTATTTTTATTACAGCATAATTTTAGGAAAAGTCTGGCGTTTCCCCGGACGATAGGGCGTCTCGCATCGTCCTGGTCGCGCGCGCGCCACGTGTCCCTACGCGTGGGATGCATCAAGGAGCCGGGCGCGTCCCTAGAGAAAAAGCGTAGTCAAACCAGAATTGACCCGAAGGAGCGGAGGCCAAGCAGAGGACGGCAGCAGCACCAGCAACCATGTCGCTGTCGCCGTTGTCGGAGAGGACCTACCCCGCGCGCCGCAGGAGAGGAGGGGGAGGCGGCGGCCACCACATCTTCCCGTCGTCGTGCTACCGCTCGCTGTCGCCGCCGCCGCACCGCTCCCTCGGGCCGCGCCGCGCCGCCACGTCCTCCCGCCTGCTCGTCGACGACCTTCTTCCCCTTCCCTTCCTTGCCCTCGTCATCGCCGCCTCGCCCCGACAACGGAGGGCGCCGGAGCCGGAGCTGTCTAGCTCAGTTTCGGACGGCGGCGGCATCATCGGCTCCTCTGCCTCCGACCGCCGTCGACGCAAGCTCAAGCTTGTCGTCAAAACTCTCCATGCTTCATCCGTGCCAGCACCACCGCCAGGACCCACCTCCCCCTCCCTTCTCGGACTCGTCCGAGGGTAAGGAGCAGCCGCCTGACGATGCTAGCGGCGGCGAGGAGCAGGTCCAGCCGCCCAAGAAGCGCCGGATCGAGTCGCGCGACGACAGATCTCGCAGCAATGAGGTGAGACACGCCGCTCGATTGGTCCATGTCCTCGCCTTTTGCTTCACTTTACAGCTGTTGTCGATGGCTGCAAGGGTTGCTACAAGCGGCGTAGCAGGCCGGCGTTTGCTACGAGCGGCGCACCGCGGTGCTACGATAGCAGGCCGGCGGTGCTACGAGCGGCGTCTGGGAGTGCTACAAAGGAATTGTGGTTGTGCTATGGTAGCAGGTCGGCGTTGCTCTGAGCGGCGTCCGACGGTGCTACAAAGGAATTGCGGCTGTGCTAGGATAGCAGGCTGACAGAGAGGTTGATGCTGATTTTGCTCCATCTGCTGTGTTTATTTGCATCATAAGAAGATTTTTCTACTACAATTGTGCTGCTCCTTTTTACAAGTCTCATCGGAGGAGTCGCCGGAAAATATTTTTTGCTATGATGCTACAATATAATATATTTTTTGCTACCATTGTTTTATTGTTTTGCTACCGTAGCATAAATTTTTTGCTACGAGGTCTCCGGCGAGACCTCCGGCGAGGCTAGACTTTTTTTATGTTTTCTGGACGAACCGTTTTTTGCTACAATGAAGCAAAAGCGGGTTATTTTGTAGCAAATATGGGATGCTGCGTAGCAAAAGTGGGATTTGGGAGGATTTTCCGATTTGCTACAATATTACAAATTTTTTATTACAATGAACCTTTTTTGCTGCAGTGTAGCAATTGCGGGATTGGGGGACGAAAAGGGACACGTGTTGGCTCCTGGACCTGGGGATTTTTGCCACAAATCCCCCGGGGACGCCCAGCAGTGCCCATAATTTTATGTGTATGTAATTACTGTAAATGTATGCACAAGATTTGTAATTAGCAAATTAATGCATGTCACTTTAGCCTTAATCATAAAAATGTGAAGGAGGAAAGTTAGGCTACTGTAGCTTACCTGACTTCTCTTCTTCACGTTAGAGTTCCAGTAGTAATTAACATGCAGCAGATTTCGTACAGCAAAAAATAAAAACATCTCCTCCATTTTATTTTTTGTCACTCCCACTCGCCATTCTTGCCCGTCGCTCGAGTCCACGACCCCCACTCCTAATCGCATCCCACTAACCCATCGAGCACAACACTGGTCAAACACGTTCGGACAAGCCCTTTCGACCAACCCATTTACCGAAGTGAAGATCTCCTGAGAAGAAAAATGGGAAGGATTTTTTATCTAGGTATCTTGGCTTGGCGTGGCGCTCATGGCCGCAGCGGCATCTTTCCACGCTGGCCGGCGGCGATGGCAAAGAACCTAAGAGCAACTCCAGCTCATTGCCCCCTAGCTGAATTGTCGGCGTTTTCTTGGTCCTGCTGGAGGCCGGCGAAAAATTATGGCTGGGACGGGCCGATTCCCAGCTGCAGACCCAGCGACACGAGTTAAATTTAGCGAAATTTAGACGAAATTCTGTAAATTCGGGGAAAGTTTGTTAAATTTGACAAAGTTCGACGAAAAGTAGCGGAATTTATACATAAAACATTAAAAAAACTACGGCCACATGCCGAAGTTGCGGTAGAGCTGCTGCGAGTAGTCGCCGCGTCGTCGTCGTCGTCGCCACCGGGGGGAGGAGCACTGCATCCTGCGCCATCGTCGCCGCCGCGGTACTGGTGGCTCGGGCCGGCCTCGCCCTCGTCGCTGTCGTCCAGGACGACGAGCTCTGGCTCGGCGCGACGCTCCAGCTCGACGCGACGACGGCGGCGGCGCTCGTAGCGAGCGAGGAGCTCTGCCTCCTCGTTCTCAATGCGGCGTTGGCGCTCCTCCTCCGCCCGCGCGTGGTCGCGGGCTGACCATTCCAGCGCCTCCTCCAGCTTCAACGAAAACACGTCGTTGAGGCTGTTTGCCATGGCCTGCTTCAAGGCCGCGTCGTCCTCGTCCTCCGCCTCCACCTTCATGGCCTTGTTGCACGCCTTCTTGAGGGTGCGGCCGAGGGAGCTCCCGCCGGTACCGGGCTCCTTCTTCGGCGTCAGCAGGCGGCCTTGGCCGGGCTCCCTGATGACGATGCCGCGGGAGGAGCGTGTCCGCGGCGGCTCGTCCTTGACGCGGGCAAGCGGTGTCCGCGACACCGAGCCGACGGAACGGGAGGCGCCGGAGGAGGAGGACGACGACGCGGACATCTTCCTCAGCATCTAGCCCCGGCGAACGGGGCCGGGCGGCGACGCCTGCAGCCGCGGCTCATTGCCGTCCTCGATGTAGCCGAGGACGTAGGCCAGCGTGCGGCCGGGCATGCCCCACCACCTCTTCCTGGCCTCGGTATTGGCGCGCTTGGGCGCAGGTGGCGGACCGGTGTAGTCCTCGATCTACCGCCGGCGACACTCGGTGAAGTAGGCGTTCCAGGAGATGGTGTTCTCCTGGTCCCAGATCGGGTTCGCCCGCTGCTCTTCCGTCATACGCTCGCGGGCGGCGTGGATCTCGGCCAGCCGATCCTTGCCGGTAGGGACTGGGTAGCCCGCCTCAAACAAGAGGCGAGCCTCCAAGTCGTGCAGCCAGTTCCGGCCGAAGCCGTTGGCCGCCGCGGCGTCCCCAGGGAACCTTTCGGCCATTGTTTACGTCGGCGAGCTTGGGGGAGCTTGGGCTTGGGGGAGTTTGGGCTTGGGGGAAGACGAGTGGAAGAGCACGGCCACGGCGGGGGAAAATAAATATGGCGAGGGGAAGGACGGTAGGTGTCGCGCGGGGAAGGACGCGGGAAGCCGCGTGGTGTCACCGATTGGACGTGACAGTCGGTCACCCTAGAAAAGGCTGACCGGCGTCCAGGCATTAAACATGCACGGGAGGTGAGGCGATGAGGACGGCGAAGATGTGACGCTGACAGAGCTGGCCCGCGGGAGGTTTCGCGCGTTTTCACTTCATTTTGCGCCGTTTCGCTTTCGCCGGTGCTCCAGGCGAAAACCAATGCGTTGGGTTCGGGCTGGGAACGCCAGATAAAATTTAGCCTAAATCCGGCGAAAAACGAGGCCTTGAAGGTGCGCTGGGCCGGGACTACGAGGAAAATGGGCTGCCAAAAAAAAATGCTGGGGCTCTCGGGGGACGGCTATGCTAGCGCTTGTTTTCTTGCTTAAAGAAACAGTGCCCAGGTGGGAGATCGTGGACGACGATTCCTGCTTCCGTACTCTGCCACCCTCTGCTTGCCTGCTCTTTTCTTCGCTAGGCGTGGCGTGGGTAGTCGCGTTGCGTGCGGACGACTGGGTAAAATCCAGCTGAAGCGAAGAAGCCTCGGGGCTCGATGTGGCACGCCTTTGCATGCCCACGCGCACTCGAGCCCGACCCTGATCAGACCAGACCAGCTGCAACGCGCCGTGCTTGGGCTCGGTCGGCTCGATGCTTCTGCTCACGCCTGACTGACGACATGGACCCTCGACCGGCACGGCATCTCTGGACCGCTGCAGTGGTCTGGTATGGCGTGCATCGATCGCACCGTTTGCGTTGCATGTGCCGGCGCGAGAGCTGGTTGGCCACGAGGGCGCCGCCACATGTGCAGTACCTGACGCGTGGGGCCGACCGTGTGTAATCAGTGCCGTGGCGGTCAAATGATGGGGTCATCAAGATATAAAGTCGACTGGGCCAACCACTCCAGTTTATGATCTGATCTGACACGACGCGCACGCTCTTTTTCCCTTTGCCTTCCTGATTGCCTCCTTCGTCACCGCCGCCTTGTGTGAGAAAGAAAGGCTGACGACGCGTCATCATAGGTTAAACTACTTCCAGAATCCAGCCACCCTTTTCTGTGTGTAATAAAGAAACGTAGGTGGTCTTTCGAGAGCGTTTTTTATACACGAATATTTTGGTAGCAAGAGTCGCCGTGTCTTCCTCCCCTCGAAAAGATAAACACCTCACGCGCCGCCACATGTGCAAAAAATGGCTATCGTCACTGTGCTGCTAGTAATATCGCCCTGTTTGCCTAGATAATCAATCGGTCGGTGAGCAGTGAAATGTGGTGTCTGTTAGACTGTCACTAGGAGTCAAGACTGTACCCGCCTGCAGTAACATGCAGACAGATTTCTCTTTGGGTGTAATAAATAAATAAACAAACAAACTCCATTACATATTGCCTCACGCCTCCTCCTCCTCCTCCCTTGCCTTTCGTGCCGGTCATTCCATCGTCACATTCCCTCGACTCCACGGCCCGCCACCGTCCCTGTCATCTTCCATTCTTCCTTAACTCACCGGAAACCGGTCAACCCAACGTCAAGTTCTTCTACCAACCCGCAACATCCGCTGCCTTCTCGTATCGGGCACTCGCATCGCAACCACCCCAACCGAGATCTCGACAGGGAAAAAGATTTTGGATTTTGGCATCTTGGCTCCGTGTGGCGGCTCCGCTCATGGCTGCTGGCTGCTGCCGGTAGTATCTTTCCACGCTGCCACGGCAAAGAAGACGCTGCTGTTCGTTTCGCTTAAAAGAAACAGGGACAAAGGGCCAGAGGCCGAGATCGGAGACGATTCCTCCTCCTTCACCTGCCACTCCCCTGCCACCATACTACTTCCCTAGCGTTTGTTCCCTTCTTGCCTTTCACTACTACTACCAGCTTGCTCAAGTGCTGAGCTAGCGCCACTAAAAAGCTAGCTGCCACGAGCTTCTCCAATCCGTCGATCACTCTAGATCACGACGGGCGCGAGCCACAAGGAAGAATGAGTGTGCGAGGAAATCCGGCGGCTGCTGCTGCTGCTGCCGGAGATGAAGGGAAGAGACGGCGGAGGAGCTGCTGGCGCGCGTGGGCGGGATGGTGCCGGCGGCGCTAACCGCGGCGACTGCGGCCGCCGGCTTCCCTGGCCGGTGGAAGGCGATCGCGGCGAAGCTGGCCACGCTCCCCGCGAGCCTGTCCGACCTGTCCAGCCACCCCTGCTTCGCCCGCAACGCGCTCTGCCGCGAGCTGCTGCAGTCCGTGGCCGCCACGCTCGCCGACGCGGCCGAGCTCGCCGCGCGGCCACCCGGCGCAGGGAAGCTGCAGATGCAAAGCGCTATCGACGCGCTGGCAGGTAGGCTGGACGTCAACCTCCGGGACTGCTCGCTGCTCGTCCGGACCGGCGTGCTTTCCGACGCCTCCTCGGCCAGCCCGACGCCGCCGACGACCACCACCACGGCGGACGTGCGGGAGCTGCTCGCGCGGCTGCAGATCGGGCACGGGGACGCGAAGGGCCGGGCGGTGGACGGGATCCTCGACGAGATGGACAGGGACGAGAAGAGCGTCGTCTCCGCGCTCGGCCGCGCCAACGTCGCCGCGCTGGTGCAGCTGCTCACGGCGCCGGCGCTCGGGGTGCGGGAGAAGGCCGCGGCGGTGGTGTGCCGGCTCGCGGAGTCGGGGAGCTGCGAGGGGATGCTCGTGTCGGAGGGCGCGCTGCCGCCGCTCATCCGCCTCGCCGAGTCCGGCCTCGTCGGCCGCGAGAAGGCCGTGCTCACGCTGGAGCGCCTCTCCGCGTCCCCGGAAGCCGCCCGCGCCATCGCCGGCCACGGCGGCGCGCGCGCGCTCGTCGAGATCTGCCGGACGGCGGGGGGTCCCGTCTCTCAGACCGCCGCCGCGGGCGCGCTCAGGAACCTCTCTGCCGTACCGGAGGCGCACCATGCGCTGGCGGACGAAGGGATCGTACCCGTCATGGTCGGCCTGCTGAACTCGTGCGCCGTGCCCGCGGGCGCCAAGGAGCACGCCGCAGAGTGCCTGCGGAACCTCACGTCCGACACCGGCGGCGACGTCTTCCGGCACGCCGTCGCGTCGCACGGCGCGCTGCGCAGCCTGCTCCTCTACCTCGACGCGCCGTCGCCGCAGGAGTCCGCGGTGATCGCGCTCCGGAACGTGGTGGCCGCGGTGTCCCCCGACACCCTCGTGTCGCTCGGCGTGCTCCCGCGGCTGGCGCACGCGCTCCGGGCCGGAACCGCCGGCGCGCAGCTCGCGGCGGCGGAGGCGATCTGCAAGATCTCCGGCGGCAGGGACATGAAGCGGCTCGTGGGCGAGCACGGCTGCGTGCCGCTGCTGGTGCGGATGCTGGAAGCCAAGTCGTCCGGCGCGCGGGAGGTGGCCGCGCAGGCGCTGGCGAGCCTGGCGGCGCACCCTGGCAACGCGCGGGAGGTGAGGAGGGACGAGCGGAGCGTGCCGAGCCTGGTGCAGCTGCTGGACCCGAGCCCCGCGAACACGGCGAAGAAGCACGCCATCGCGTGCCTGCTGGCGCTGTCGTCGGGGAAGCGGTGCAAGAGGCTGATGATCTCGCACGGCGCCATCGGGTACCTGAAGAAGCTCACCGACATGGAGGTCGCCGGCGCCGGGAGCCTGCTCGAGCGGCTGGAGGAGCGCGGCAAGCTACGGAGCATCTTCAGCAAGAACTAACTGCCAGATGACACTCTGCTGACTGAGCAGAGTGTACTGCTTGGATGTTACCGTGCCAAGTCCTTTCTTGTCCGGCCGTAACCCGTACAGAAATCGAGTCCGTGTCTACGTGTCTGTGCAGGTGTTTTTACTCACTCTAGCTGAATATATTTTGCTGGACAGTTCAGGAGCTTCTGACCTCTTACCATTCAACATTCAGTAATAAGTTAATAAAGATGGTATAATCATGGTTTTATATCGAGTTTGCCATGTTAGTAAAGATGCTCTTTGATTTTTTTTTTTCCAAGACAAACCAGTCCTTTATATTCCTACCCGCGCACTACCTTCACGGTCTATGCCTGTAGTGCTTGCCCAGGTTGCTGTTGTTCGGTACAAACGGAGCACCGGTGCCTGGTACTGAGCTGCAGTTTTCGTGGTGATCGCGGTCGTGTTTGTCCCGTGGATGGCATGCAATGGGTATTCGATTAGATTTGTGCGATGGTGTGTGAGCACGATGTGGGAACAAACAAACTCCGGCGGCTGCACGCGTGAGGTGATCCTCCCACTCAAATCGTGATATCCATCGCGATGATTACCCACTCAGACTCTGTTTGCTCAGGCGACCATCGATCGGTTGGTCATGCGTCGGATTAATTTATTGGGGAAGCATGTATCATAGGCTGATCAGACTACAAAGTGCATGCTATGCTAGTGTTCTCTTTGGCGGCGTGCTTGTTAAGTTTCTTTTTT